>PVKU01000419.1:0-493513 GCA_004027475.1 Anoura caudifer
GGGCGCATACCAAGGTGCTCGCTCCAGCTCCCGCGTTCGTTCCTCCTGGGGCTATGAGGTCTTAACTCCTGACTGAGATTTCAAGCGACCAGGTTTATGCTGGCGTGCCAGGGAGCTGCCCAGGGAGCGATGTCCCAGCTCCCTCCCCTGCGTCTATCGGCCAGCCCTGGCCCGGTTTCTCGGCCCCCGCCCTGGTCTCTGCACCGCCGGAGTACTCTCCTTACCGTCCGGTTTTTCAACGTCCACTGCAATTTTCGATAATCTGTTTTCAAATATGCTGTGTTTCTGGTGTCTGTTTGCTGTGCTGCTTTGAAAAATGTCCCGGTTTAAGACCTATGTGTGGGAGGCAGAGATGTACGTCCTCTTACCATGCCACCATCTTCTCCTGTAGTCCTCTTTTGTCATTCCTATGACTCATTCACACCTACCCTTCAGGTGT
The DNA here is from genome assembly GCA_004027475.1 of Anoura caudifer. Classification (NCBI taxonomy): domain Eukaryota; kingdom Metazoa; phylum Chordata; class Mammalia; order Chiroptera; family Phyllostomidae; genus Anoura; species Anoura caudifer. The sequence continues at coordinate 440 of PVKU01000419.1, forward strand.
CATTCATGTCAGAAAGCATTAAGCTTCCCACAAACTGTTAAACCTTTTCAACAGTGGACTTTTATTGCTCCCTGTAATGTTGCTCCCTGTAATGTTTCCAGTTCCTAACATAACTCTATTTAATTAATAGTTTTGTAATTATGTATAAAATATCTTTTTTGTTCTGACAATGTACACTCCATGGGGTCAGATGCTATCTATATTGGTTAACTGCTGAATTTCCAGGACTTAAAATACGGTATACACTCAGAAATATATACTGAGCCCTGACTGGCGTGGCTCAGTGGTTTGGGCATTGCCCTGCAAACCAAAAGGTCTCTGGTTCAATTCTAGTTCAGGGCACATGCCAGGTTGCGGGCCAGGTTCCCAGCTGAGGGTGTGAGAGAGACAACCAATGAATGTTTTTCTTGCACATCAGTGTTTCTCTCCCTCTATCCCTCCATTTCCCTCTCTAAAAATAAATAAGTAAAGTATTTTTTAAAAAGTAATATATGTTGAATGCAAACATGTTCTCTTGAATTCTGTATCTATATCAATGAGACTGTCATTCTGATATGGTGGACTGCATTATTTTTTAAATGTTCACTGAAACTCATTGGCTCTGAGACTTGGCTTGGCTAATAAAATAAAGGGGAAATGATATGTATCAGTTATGAGCATGGGTTTAAAAATGGAATATTTGGTTGAACATGTTCTTTACTCAACACCTCTCCAGTTGTGAGACAGACTGACAATGAGCAGTGCTCCCAGTGACTACGGTTCAGGTTGTTAGATGTAGCAAATAAAAACTACAGCATATTCATCAAATTTTAATTTCAGATTATACATATACCCCAAATATTGCATGAGACTTATTTTATACTAAAAATTATTTTTATCTAATATTCAAAATTAATTGGAGGCCCAGTGTTTTATCTGATAATCCTACCTTCAATTAAAATGTTGACTGAGTAAAAATTAAATTGTGCTTTTGTAAGCCACTAAAATATGAGTATGGCCTGTTGCCACAGTATAATCTAATCAGTGATCATCTTTAGCATGGTGATGATTAATCCATGAAGTGTGTGAAAATAAGATAAAGATCTGGAAGTAACGTATTAAGGACAAGAATCAGAAAAATGATAGTATGAAGAGGCATAAGATAAACTAACCAGAACAGTAAGTTACAATTTGTGCACACCATGGAATCTCATTTGGCCATAAAAAGAAATGAAGTATTGATTCAATCTACAACATGAGTGAACTTTGAAAACATCGTGTGAAGTGAAAAAGTACAGATACAAAAGGCCACATGTAGTATGATTCCATTTATATAAAAGGCCCGGAATAGGCATAGCTATGGAGACAGAAACTAGATTACTGTCTGCCATGGCTGGGAGGAGGAAAAAATGAAGAGTAACTGCTAATGGGGATAGGGTTTGGGATGATGAAATGCTCCGGAATTAGATTGCTGTGATGGATGTGCAATTTTGTGAATATACTAAAAGCCACTGAATTGTACTCTATAAAAGGATGAACTTTATGGTATGGGAATTATATCTTGATAAAACTGTCACTACAAATATTTATATTTTAACTGTTCCTATAAAATCTCCTAGAGTAAAAAAAAATATTTTTTTTTTAAAATGGGGAATCAGAGGAATTTATCATGGATTTCAAGGGAGCAGAACAATTTCCTATGGAGAAAACAAATGGCAAAATGTAAGAATGGTGGATTATGATGCAGAGATAGAGCTCTCCCTTCGCATATTCCAAACAGATTTCAGTGCTATGGTAAAAATAGAGAAAATCTATTTTTCTCATATTTATGGACTGTAAACAAGTAAATAAACATACTTTGAGTAGCTTTTTTCTTAAATTATTGTACATCGGTATAATCATCTATTATAAAATACAGATTCTTATATATACCATTAGCTTTCAAAAGTTTTTATTGTTTATAATATGGTATAACTCATTCTCATTTTCCTGGAGGAGAAAAGGGGTACCTGATATTTTAAAGAGTGATTAAAAATTGATCCTTAGGACACTACTCACTTTACCTAGTTTGATTTAAACGATTATCTGAAAATTCCCCAAAGCAGGCTTTCCTCAGGCACATTTTTTGTGGCTCTAAACTCAGGCCATTGATCCAATTCTCAGTCACCATTTTTGTAATAGAGTTAGACTGAATTTAGTTGCTTTGCCAATGCTTTTGGATAGAATTTGAAAAAGCTGATTGACATTTTAATAACTATCATACTTACATCAATAAGTGTTTAGTACATTTCAAGGGAGATATAAAAGTTAAATGCATTCAGTTGTCTCAGTTATTAAATCTGAAAATGCCTTCAAAATAAGAGAGGACAGAATTTTATCCTAACAGATTCGGAGTCCTCTAATTCTTATAAAAGTGCTCAGTAATTAAATTTAGCATCTTGCAAATCATAGTCTTCAGAGAAAATCATGTACATATAAGCATAATTTAACCTTCCCTATTAACATAACTGTAACCTTAACGTATGTGCAACCATATGTCCCATCTTTTTACATTTTCCACAATCGCCATGTCTCTTTCATTTCTATGGATTTCATAAAGAGAACACAATAGCTGCTCTCAGAATATATGTCACACATATAGCATACCTTTATGTATAATATTATTTGGAATAACTTACTACAACAGTCATTGCTATTAATTTTAGGTCAAGCCTCTTAGTTACTCACAGCTAGTCAAAGTGCTCTCATCATCTCCAAAACTCCTTCAATCTACAATAGGCAGAGTTTTTTTATTTTTATATGTATGGAAAAAAGAAGACATGTGGATGCTTCTCAGGCAAGTGGTAGCATAGCGTGGACATCTGTTGGGGTTTGTCTGCCAAGAATTTCTTTACCCCTTGTTCACACAGGTTAGACAGGGAGAGTAACCTACTGTAGTTGTTTTAATCAGAATGGGATTTAGGTACTAAGCGTTTTAGCTGCTTATTTACTGAATTTTCCAAAGAAGTGGGTCCTAGGTTTGGCTTTCCAGAATAACTCACAGAGCAATACAGAACTGACCTCTAGAGCAGCTACTTTCTCTGAGGCTACTGCTGGGGCCACACCAGAAGATGACTGGAAAGCAACTCTCCGGGGAAGCTGGAGAGTGGATATTGAAAAAATGCTTCAGAAAAAAAAAAAAAAGAACCCTCATATTTTCATAACATTGTCAGCAGGAACACTCAAAAATGGCAGGAGGATGGCTTCCTTCTCACTTACTTCTAAATTCTGCTTTAGTGAGTCTAACGTGCAGATTCATTTCATACCCAATATGCTGATGGCAAGAGACTTTTAGAGATGTAATTTTAGCTTTTCAACTTCTACAAATAGGAGCTTGGAGTAAAGTTTGAGGGAACGTATCCAAAGTATCCATGTCACTCTCATTTGGGAAAAAGAATCCCTCTCTCCTGGGCAATGTATTCCATTGTTTCAGAGCATTTTCATCTCTTTCCTCTACCATCACCACAGTGAGTACATAACCAGGCACGGCCACTCAGAGGAGCTGGTCACTCTCATGCTTTCGGAACTGGATTGCCAGGGTACTTTCACCAAGTTTTCTAACAAAGGAGAACACATGGACACACAATGGAATGAATGTCATGTGCCTTTTTATTTGTTCAGTCATTGCTTTTAGTCTTGCAAAGAAATATTTTTCTTCACTTAGGTCCTTAAACATTGTTAAATGTATTGGTAAGAATGTCAAATTTATCTCCAATCAGGATGGAACATTTTTCTCACTTTCTATTTCACTTGTACAGGAAAACTATAAAAGCGGTGTCTCCTTTACTTCCTTTTCAGTTTTTTACTTTGTCTTGTGACTCTGACAGACCAAGACACTTTTTTTTGTTTGTAATTTGTACCAGATAGATGGCAAATGTCTTCACTGCTATCTCCTGAGGAAATACATTTTCCTGCATAATTATAAAGAATGGCATCATTTTATACTCTTGACTTATTCCTAAATCAAAGACAATCTGGCTCAGGCCTAGGATTTCTTTGTAAATAACATTTTTAGTGCAGTCAATAACTATTATTTCACTAAAGCTAACAGATGATTCATTAGCCTTATATTCCTTGATATAAAGGTGGAAGTTGATTATGTTGCCATTATTCTATAGTTTTTCTTACACTATCTTAACTCAAGTGCAGAGAATTAAGTTAATAATAATTCTCAGGACTAGACACACAACTAACATGGATGCAAAATACCACACTTATTTTTCCCCTTTTTAAATTTATGATTTCCATGTTTCCCCTCTCTAGAGATATCCAAGGCAATGGACTTAATATTTTTAATTACATATGTATGTGTGTATATATATAATGTATGTGTGTTCATGTGCTTCAGTATATATATATGTAAATACATACATGCAATGTCTTATATAACTTATTTTGTATGCTTTTATCACTGAGTGCAATGTTTTAAAATCAATGAATTTATGTATATGTGTTTATAGTTCTGAATTTATAGTTCTAGATTTTATAGTTCTAAGAAGACATAATAATACATTCTATGCTTCCATCACATTGATCTGTTTCCTTAATGGTGAACATTTAGATTGATTTTGATTCTACCTAACTGATACCATAAACAATCCTGTGAAAAGCACCCTCATAGATTTTGGCATTCATTCATTCTCAGTATTTTGCAGACTCCTCTTACTCTAGCCATATCTAAAATTCTGAGTGCTGCCATGTAGGCACTCATTTTTCTAGTTAATCTGCTATGATCACTTTGAGGGATCTCACCAGTCAGTCTGATTTCCTCCATCGGCTTTAACTGGTAGTAATAGTTCTAATGTGCCAAGAAATGACAAATCTCATGCCCAAAAGATATCTCTCCAGAGCCTCACATACGTATATATTTCCACACTGTCCAAAACTGAATTTATGATTTACTGCCTCAACATCATTCCTTGTATTCTCTTTTCCTCTGTTATTAAGTGGCAGCAGGATCCTTGATGCAAGTTAAAATACAGAAACTCCTCCTTTATTAATCTTCCTTCCTTATCTTCAATATCTAATCATTAGATGAGACCACTAGATTCCACTCCTAAATGTCTATATAACTGTCTACATTCCTATCGCAGCTACAACAGTTGCCTATTTCTGGTAAGTGCATTTTTTCCAGTTTAGCTGGATGAGTTCTACTCAATCAATCATTCGGCTTTCGAGTAGACCTCAAGAACTTTTCAAAATCAAGATGTTTTTAGCTAATCCAGTCAAAATGATGTCCCTCTGTTAAGCTCTATCAGAGCTCTTTATGTTTTCCAACACAGTTGCTACTAATTTTTGAAATTAGGCACTTATTTCTAAAGTATTCATTTAATATCTATTTCACCTCCTCCCCTAACCTAAGAAGAATTATAACTTTTTGCTGATCTGCTACATTACCTGGCATAAAATCACAGATGAAATATTAAATGAGCATCTAATAGGTTCTAGACACCATTCTTGGTGCCTTCAATACAATAGTAAACAGAAAAACAATGTCTGCTCTCAAGGGAGGGATGTGCAATATAAAAAGTTAAAAAGAGGAACATAGCATTGGCTTTTAGAGCATGGACTGAGAAGCCAAACTGCCTATATTCAAATCTCAGTTCAAACACTTCCTAGCTCAGTGATTTTGGCAAGCTAGTGATTTATGAAACATGGACAATAGTACCCACTTCATAAGGTTGTTATAAAAATTAAATGGCATTTATAAGGAACTGGGAACAATACCCAGTATATACTAAGCATCACACAAATATTTGTTAAATAAAATTTGGATTATATGTTATGTTGTAAAAATGGGTGTAATATTAAAAATAAAAATCAGAGTAACAAGGGCTGGGAATGGAGGATGAGGAATCTAGGTGGCAATTTTCAAAATGGTGGTCAGATAAGCCTATTGGAAAGGTGACATTTGAGAAATAAGTTAAAGAAAGACCAAAAGACATATTTTCTAAATGAATTAAAGAATAATTTATAGCATTTTAAGAGGATCCCAAGAATTGGGGAGGATAATGAAAAAATGAACTACTAAAAAATTAATAAACATACAGGACTTGGTACTTGATATAAGCAAGCAACAGGTAATAATAAAGAATAAGATTCTATAGATTCAATGCAATTCCTGTTAATATGCAATTGTACATTTCATAGATCTCAAACAGATATTTCAAAAATTTATATGGAACCAAAAAGACCCTGAATAGTTTCAGAAATCTTGAGAAAGAAGAACAAAGTTTGGAGTGATCACAATACCTGATATCAAACTATACTACAAGGGCACTGTAATCAAATTAGTCTGGAACTGACATAAGAACAGATGCATAGGTCAATGGGAAAGAATGGAGAAATAACCAATGTCTCTATGGTCAATGAATATTTGACAAGGGAGTCATCAGCGTACAATGGAGTAAAAATAGCTTCTTCAATAAATGGTGCTGGGAGAACTGGAGTGTTACATGCAAAAAAATGAAACTAAACCACCAACTTACACCACACACCAGAATAAACTCAAAATGGCTAAAAGACTTAAATATAAGTCATGACACCATAAAAGTCATAGAGGAAAACATAGGCAGTAATTTCATATATCTCATATAGCAATATTTTTGCAGATATATCTCCTAGGGCAAGGGAAATAAACAAAAAATAAACAAATGGGGCTACATGAAATTAAAAAGCTTCAGCACAGCTAAAGAAACCATCATCAAAATGAAAAGGGAACTAACCACACAGGAGAATATACTTGCTAATATATATTGGACAAGGGTTTAATATCCAAAATATATAAAGAACTCATATGACTCAACAGTAGGAAGACAAACAATCCAAATAAAAAATGGGCAAAGGACCTGAATAGACTCTTCCAAGGAGGACATACAGAGGGCCCATAGACATAAGATAAAATGCTCAACATCACTAGCCATCAGATAGATGCAAATTAAAACCGCCGTGAGGTATCACCTTATACCTGTTGGTATGGCCATCATTAACTAATCAACAAAAAACAAGTGCCGCTGAGGATGTGGGGAAAAGGGAACCCTAATGCACTGTTGGTGGGAATGCAGACTGGTGCAGCCACTGTGGAAAATAGTATGGAATCTGTTTAAAAAATTAAAGATGAACCTGCCTCCTGACACAGTGATTCCACTGCTGGGAAAATACCCTAAGAATCCCAAAACACCAATTCAATAGACATAGGTTCCCCTATGTTCATAGCAGTGATATTTACAATAGCCAAGTGCTAGAAACAACCTAAGTGCCCATCAATAAATGAGTGGATCAAAAAAACTGTGGTACATTTACACAATGGAATACTACACAGCAGTAAGAAGGAATTCCTATATTTTGCAACAGCATTTGTTGGAACTGGAGATTATGCTAAATGAAATAGCCAGCTGGGTAAAGACAAACACCATATGATCTCACTTAGAAGAGGAATCTAATGAACAAAGTAAAGCAATGAGCAAAACAGAACCAGAGACTTGGAAACATGGAACTGACTGACAGTTGCCAGAAGGGAAGGAGGAGGGGAATAATGGTGGAAAGAAGGGGAAGGGACTAGTCAAAAAACATGTATGAATAAACCACGGACATGGATAACAGGGTGGAGCTTGACTGTGAGAGCGAGGCAGAGCAGGGCAAAGAGGAAAAACTTGGGGCAACAGTAGTAGAATAATAGTAATAATAAAAATATAATATGATTCCACATGAATATAAAGTATAATGCTTTCTTCCTCCCCTCTCCATCCACTGGCCCAATGCAACATGGGAGAGAAGAGAATAAGCCATTCCCCTCATGTACTCTCTAGTTTTAGTTAAGGCAAGGAGATAGCCTAAGAAAGGTAACCTGGTCAGGAGAGCTGCTAAAACAAATAAAATTCCCTTTTAAGAAATTATTACTTTATTTGTGTAAAATAAAAGTATTTTTGTTACTTTTATATCCCTGTTATAAAGTTGGTATTAGTATTTAAATTCAGCAAATTTAATTTAGTAAATTACATAGATTCATTATTAATCCTCCTAGTTTACATTTTTTACCATGTGGGTAAATGCCTCAAAACAAATTGGTTCTGAAAAGATTTATGATGATCAGCAGGAGGAAAAGTTTGAGGTTGATAGAAGTGATAACATGGAAAATCTCAAGAAATCTAAGCGGGAGGAAGTAGAAAAGTGAGCTAAGACTCCCTTATGCCATTGAATCCCTTTGCTAAAATGTTGCTGTTTATGTTTGTGAAATGTTATAATAATGAACCCTCAAAAAATCTATAATCTATATAAGTCTATAGCATATTATACTTGATGTGAAAAAAGAGGCAATTTCTGTTCTATTTCCAGTAGTTGTCTGAAAGAAGCTCGAGGTATTAAAGCTGATATTACCTCTCATTGCACTGGGCAGAGACTATGTCTTTTCTATTGTCTCTTCAGCACTGAGTGATAAATACACTCTTGCAATATGTGAAAAATAGATTCTTCTCTGTTCCAATCCTTTGCTCATTAAATAAACCTCTCTGGCACAATGTTTTTCAATAAACATTTAATAAAATGCATCAGGCTTTATGAATTCACTTATAAAAATTATTAGGCACCTGCAGACAACAAAATCAGTCTTTCTCAAACATTTTATTTACTAAACGTAGATTTATTGGTAGAAAGTAAAGAACTAGACAATTTCCTTTTATAAAGAATGTCAAATAACAGATAAATCACAGAGCAAAAATTGAAATTTTAATTCTCACTGGCCACTGCAAAAATAATAGAGCATCCCATTTCACTGCCTGCATTCTTTGGAGATCATGTTTTAAATGCCACACACCAGTCTAGGCTGAAAGTAGCAATGATTCTAATGCTATTTTTAACTTCCCAGAGATTACTTCACAGTAATATTATAGTGTTGCCAAAAATAAGTGAAAGAAATATCTTACTTCCTTGGAATGACACTGTTTTGAAAATCTAGAAAAATAGTTTATTCTATCAAGAAAAATATGTAGATTTATAGAGACAGCAAATAATAAGAAGTTTTGTTTTAGGCGTGGTTGTTAATATCTGTGAGTTTGCTCTTTTTACTATCATATTTTTTATCTTCTTTTTCTTAGATAAGTCCCTTTAACATTTCATATAATAAGGGCTTGGTGATGATGAACTCCTTTAACTTGACCTTATCTGAGAAGCACTTTTTCTTCCCTTCCATTCTAAATGACAGCTTCACTGGATAGAGAAATCTTGGATGTAGGTCCTCAACTTTCATGACTTGGAATACTTCTTTCCAGCCCCTAAAACAAAAGCAAACTAAGCAAACGACTAGAACACAAACAGAAACACAGAAATAGAGATCACATGGAGGGTTAGCAACAGGAGAGTGGGAGGAGGAGAGAGAGGGAAAGGTACAGAGAATAAGTAGCATAAACAGTGTGTAGAAAATAGATGGGGGGGGCAAGAAAAGTGTGGGAAATGTAGAAGCTAAAGAACTTATGACACATGGACATGAACTAAAGGGGGGAAATGTGGGTGGGAGGGGTGTGCAGGATGGAGGAGAATGATGAGGGGGAAAATGGGACAGCTGTAACAGCATAATCAATAAAATATATTCTAAAAAAAGAAGTTTTCTGCGGCCTATGAAGACAGTATACTAAGGACACAGAGGGGAATTGTTCTCTTTCTCCCTCTTCCTTAGTAACTTTATTTACTGCTCCAAAGGCATCTTGATGTTCATAGGTACAAATTTGTAAAACACGTCTTTTCCACGCAATCAAATTTTAAACATAGTAAACAGTATTTTTACTGTTCACTTGCTTAGGATAAGCTAAAATATAAATAACCAAATTTTTATGTGGTATAACTTTCAAAAAGAGCTCTTTTTTACCCAGGAATATTTTAATAATATGATTATCAGTGGGGAAATCACATTATGGAAATTAGGTAGGAAATGAATAATTTTCCCCATTTAATCAGAGACCTGGATATCTCATGAGTACATTGTCAAGATGTTACTGTAGTCTGTCAGGACTGTTTAAAAGATCGGGAGACAGTAATAAGGACCATGCATCACCCTCATCTGAGAAGATATATATACACAGAATTAATTAGCAACTAATTTGTTCATCAGATATTATTTTAGTGCCACATTCCTCTGAAGTCACCCATCTTTTTAAAGGAATTTCATCACTACTAGCAATCATTTGTTTTTTCACATGAACTTTAGAATTAATTGATCTATTTCTATACCCCCATAAAGCTGATTTTTTTTATTGGGATGGCATTAAATTTTACTGACTTAAGGCAAATTAGTATCTCTGTGATGTTGCATCATCTTATCCTCTGTCTTTTTTTAAAGTCCATTTCCGTGTCCTTCAGGAGTATTCTGTAGATTTCTTCACTTGGGTTTTTTACTTTTGATAAGTTCATGGAACTACTATTTTTTAATTTCAATGAACCATTCCATAAATTATACTTTCTAATTTGGTATTGTGTTTATATATAAGGACCATGTTAGTCAGGATTCTCTAGAGAAACAGAACCATTAGGATATACACGTACAGAGATGTTAAGGAATCAACTCACACGATTACAGAGGCTGACAAACCCAAAGTCTGTTGGATAGACTGGAAGACTGGAGACCCCAGGAAGAGATGACCTTACAGCTTGAATCAGGAGGCCGTCTCCTGGAAGAATCCCTTCTTCCTCAGGAGAGGTCAGACTTTTCTCTATTAAGTTTTCGACTGATTGGATGAGGCCCAAATACATTATAGAGGCAATCTGCTTTACTGAAAATCTACTAATTTAAATATTGCCCTCATCCAAAAGACACTTTCAGAAAAACATCTAAAATAATGTTACATGAAATACCTGGGTACTGCGGCTTAGTCGAGTTGACACATAAAATTAACCATCACAAGAACCTTTGATTTTAAAGTATTAGTTTTTTTATTTATCTTTTTTATTTTTAGAGGGGAAGGGAAGGAGAGAAAGAGAGAGGGAGAGAAACATCAATGTGTGGTTGCCTCTTGTGCGTCCCCCGCCGGGAACCGGCCTGCAACCCAGGCATGTGCCCTGACGGAATCAAACCGCAGTCCTTTGGTTCACAGGCCCACGCTCAATCCACTGAGCTACACCAGCCAGGGCTAAAAATACTACTTTTATATTGATACTCAATTTCATGTCCTTCTCTCTTTTCACTCCCCTACTTCCCCTCTCTCTCTCTCTTTTTATCATTTTCTCCTTTTCTTTGATTCTCAGATTCTCAGATAAATTCTCAGTAGCTTTTCAGATAAACTATCACATCATTTACAAATAGAAGTAGTTTTACCTTTTTGCTTTCTAACTCTGTCTTTAATCATTTTCTTTTATCTGATTTTATTTTTAATATCTTCAACACAATATTAAAAACTGCAGCAGTAATGAGCCTCATTTCCCTGTTCTCTAAATTTAATACCATATCCCATGATTTAAGTATGGATCATTCATACTTGAAAAACATTCAATCAATCATTCTTCTACTGAGTGTTTTTACTAGAAAAAGGAATTCAATTTTGTATAGAACTTTTCATGGAAATAATGACTTTTTCTCCTTGTGTCTATTTAAAACATGAATTATACTAATAAATTTTTGTAGTGTACTCCATCCTGGAATACTAAAATTAATTTTATTTACTCATTATTGATTAATTTTAATGCATTTTTCTTCTATTGGCTAATCATATTTTATTTCATTTTTTATTTTTTTAAAGATTTTATTTATTTATTTTAAAACAGAGAGGAAGGGAGGAAGAGGGAGAGAAACATTAATGTGTGGTTGCCTCTCACACACCCTCTACTGCAGACCTGGCCTGCAACCCAGTCATGGGTCCTGGCTGGGAATCGAACCAGTGGCACTATAGTTTGCAGGCCAGTGCTCAATCAACTGAGCCATGCCAGCCACGGTCTAATCATATTTTATTTCAAATATCTGCATCAGTGTTTGCACTCAATTTGCTGAGCCACACCAGCCCGGAATATTTATCTTTTAAGTGAAATATTGATGTTTCATCTGTCAAGATGTATTCGAAATCAGAAATCATTCAATATATTTCAAAGTAAAGGAATTTAATACATAATTAGTTATAAGATTTGGAAGGATGAGAGGAGCAAAACAGGGGAAGGTAACATGACTAAAACTCAATTACTACTGGAAACCAGTAAGTAATGTTACTGCAAATTCTGTGTCCCAATCCTAACAGCTGCTGTTGGAGTCGAGCTGCCTGACACAGAATTCACAAGCATGCATGTCTGGGCTACTGCCGCTGTTGCTGAGGACCACACTGCCTGGGCGGGAAATAAAGGAGCCAGCATTCCCAGGCTCCTGTCACCGTTCGCAGCTGTATCTGCCAATATCACCACCTCCAACGCTGCTGTTGCCACGACTGTTGTTGAAGCCAGGAAACCAGGCAACAAAGGCGAAAGAATCACTTCTCCATGTGTAATTCTACCAAAATTTCCAGCAGTGCCTCCCGTGCGTGGAGCCTAACCACAGACCCTTTGCCACGGGTGTGTGGGAACTGTGGTTTGTGGGGCCCCAGACCCTGTACTGTAGATAGACCACAGGAGGACAGAGACAGGGCTGAGAACATGCAGAGAAATGACTGGGGAAACTGATTACATAAAAGCAATTTAGAAATGTTCCTCCTCCCTCCCCAAATTTGTTCTCCCCTAGAACAATTCAAGTAACATTGTTATAGCTGATCTTTGAGGCATCATCTAAACCAACTGCTTATTTGGGAATAGATCTTTGATGTAATATTCTCATTTTTGTGCATAAAAACTGGGATGTTTAAAACTCTTGGGGTCAGTTTGGGAAATTATATTTTTCCTAGAAAATTATCTGTCAAATTCATTAAAATAGAATTAACCTAGATGCCACTATATCATGTTTGGCATGCGGAAAGTTATTTGAAGTAATTCATTCTCCTCTATGCACCTACATATTTAAGGAAGCAGTAGGAAGATAATTGGGGAATATATGGATTTTCCCTATTTAAATTTTCAAATGAAGATTTAATAACTTTATACCCAGAAAATGAAAAAAGTAAAAATGAAGCCAATTTCATTATAAAGAGAAGAACCAGTAGCAAAGAAATACACAATTAACAATGGTTTTGAGGTGATTGGCTAGTCATTTGGCCATGGAAGGAATAAGAAGGAGATAAGTCTAGATAAACAACCACTTCATATCTTAAGCCAAATAAATTGTAAATGAAAAGAAAAGTAGCATGTAAAAGAGATGGGGCGAGGGAGAGACAGAGAATCAATATTGATACAGGTAAAGATCATTCTCCTTGATACGTTTAACTAAAAAGAATTAAAAGCTTGTATACTTTTAAAAGCATAGGTTATTTTTGTACAACCTGAATGACAGAAATAAGGGATTATTTGTTGCAAAAATGTTCTGAAAGCAGGTTAAGTAGATTTTGTTTTGCAGAGAATAACACTATGTTTTAAAGAGAAGAAGAAACTTTTGCCAAGAGAATTTAGAGTTGCAGGACTTTACCTTCTGGGTCTTATTCTGTGTTTGGGGGAAACATAATCTGTTAAAGATAATCTTGACAGGCTGTGCTTGTGGGGGAAACGTCCATGCTTCTGGGCTTGATTTAAAAAGTTTAAACTATCTATGTAGGAAGGTGAGTGAACTTGGAAATTTTCCTCTTGGACAGATGTGGGATTTTTTTTTTTATTTTAGAGAGAGAGAAGAAAGGATTGAGGAAGGGAAGAGAGAGGGGGGAGAGAGGGATGGAGGGAGAGAGAGAGAGAGAGAGATCAATTTCTGTTCCAGTTATTTGCATATTCATTGGTTGATTCTTGCACGTGTCCTGACCTGGGATCAAACACTCAACCTTGTTGTATTGGTCCAATGTCCTAACCAACTGAGCTACCCAGCCAGGGTCTAGGTGTGGGTTTTTTAAAAAAGACTTATTTGTTTGTTGAATTGTCTGACTCATTCAACAAATAAAAATATTGCAAAATTTACATTAGCAACTTTGAAAGACAACTAGCCACAAAAGATTTTCATATAACTTACTCTAATAATCTAGTAACCTAATTTTTAGAATACATCCTAAGGTAATAATTCATATGGTAAAATACTGCATGTGTAGTAATTGGCTTAGAAGAGATATCTTGTAAAAGTTATGAAAAAGAATAAGAATAAAAAAGAAGCAATTACAAGATGGGATATACTTGATAAATTATATGTAAGTACTACATATTTTTGTACTTATGTTGATAAAATCATCTTTTAAAATAATAAAAAATTTCAAAGATAAATGAAACCATTGCACTTTATCATGTAGTTGAGAAATATGAGTTTTAAATGTATAGATAATTAGTCATATTCAATTCAAGTTATTTTCTTTGAAGCCAGCTGGCATTTAGATTAATTTAATTGCTCCCTATTTATTTGAAACTTCACATTTTATAATAAGTTGTATTTACTCTGTAATGAGCACGCAGATTTTTTCCAGAAACCATTTTACATTGGGTGGTATTCCAGTTCCGATCCTTCTCCTCTCTGCCAGTTCCTAGAATAAAACTTGGAATGAATGAGAAGGCCATTTTCTTTCAAGGTAGCTTTTTCTTTATCAACCTCTAATTGCTGCTCTTTGCACAATGCCCAGATTGTTTCCCTTTTATAAATTATCAAAGTGTAAGATTTAAACAAATAGAATGGAAAAAAGTCAATGACAACATCCCTGAAGAAAAGGGATAAAAGGGCCGGAAAGGGCAGGTCAGCTGGCAGTTGTGAGCTCAGCTAACTCTAGTGTTGGTGTGAACTGAGTCTGGTGCTTCTGAGAAATCATTAGAGATCAGAACATCAGAGGCCCTGCAATCCCATGAATTTGCAACTGGCAGTGTCAGAGATGAATAAAGATTTGAAAACAGATATTGGCTGTTTAGATGTATTTTTAATTCAAATGAAGCTTGCTACACTCATTGTAATGTGAGAATGTGAATTTTTTTCTTTATATCTGCATATCATAAATCACCTTGAAAAAGATGTGGAGTCAAAAGTCTGGCAAAGAATGAAGACAAACTGGTATGGAATGTGACAGCTACAGATGGGACTGCTGATGCAGAGACATAAAATAAATGATTTCCCTCATTATTTTTGTTCTGAGTCTTTTCTTAGTATATTGGGCCTATTTTCATAAAAAAAATAAATGAAATGTACAAAGAGTTGTTAGTTCCAACCTATTTTGCCAGTTATGATTACAGTTTCAATCTCTTCAGTATATTTTCTCTAAACTTAAATGTCAAGAATCCAAATCTATTATTGCAATTAAAAACAATGTTTTCAGTGGAGTTTTCAAAAGTTGCATTTGTAGAACACAGATAAACTTTTATGAAAGGTTTTCATTAAAATGGATGCTGGACCGATGTTCACAGAATATGGAAAAGGGAAAGTATTCCCCAGCTCTGCAAGAGTTTAGACAGCCCACGTATTACAAAGTGAATCACTGAAATTATATATAAAGGCCTTTATAATAGAGAAACCTAAAATCATTCTTAGATTTCTGGAGCTACAATATTTTTCTAGAGGATAATTTGCACATGGAGAGACTAAAACTAAATGCAAATAAAATGCCAATAACTCGCTTTGCATACTAATTTTTACATATTCCAATGAGTTTATTGTAAAGAATCATACTAAAGTTTTATTTTCCACAAATGACTTTTATGAAAACCTGTGATTTGCAAAGTTATTTGTGTGTACTGATCAAGTGGTTTGTGATCTCCTTTGCACGGCAGGCACTGCTCATGGTGCTGGAGAAGCGTCATGAAGAAAACCCCTCCTCCTTGCTGGGAAGTAAAGATTCAAGAATGTTAGTGCTGCTATCACCACCATTCACTCTTGCTCCACTGTTCTTTCCTGTGTTAGATGTCACAGGAATAGAGAGGAGCCTGAGAGAAGTAATGAAGGAAGAAAGTCTTAAGGAGTCTAAGACACTGTTTCCCAAAATAATAAGACCAATTTTACCCTCTGTACAGATATGGCACATCAATTATTTTTCTAGGAATGATAAAACCTTGGTTTTGTTTGTGTAGGTGTTATTTTAATTATTATTAATCTCAAAGTACTGGGTTTTTTATTTTAGCTTTTATTTCCTTTTACTTTTATCAAGGGGATGCATATCAATTGTGGTGACAAAGCCCAGTGTCGATTTACTATCATCCTCTCTGAAAGTAAGTTCCGCCTCTGAAGCACAACTTGGTCACGTTATTAGATTTAGAAATTTCCTGTGCAATGTCATTCATTGCATGATTTGTGTTTCTGGCTCTTTCTTTTTTCCACAGATGCCACAAGACACATTGATTAATACATAAAAACTCTGTCATGGTTAACAAGCCCAGAAGAGCACATGATACTTGCCAATGCTAGGGCTTGAGAGTTAAAGTCTATCTAGAAATATTCTAAAGTTGTACTATTGAATCGCAACTCAATGGCTTTACGTGCCAGAGATAGTTGTGATGGCTCTTACAAGCTTGTACTGACTACTTCGAGGCTGGAAACAGAATGATATGACTCATCTCTACCACGTTTCCTGCAGGACCAATCAGTGTAGAAATATCCTTTTATTTTTCTTTTAAATCAATATGTGTTTAAGTGTGCTTGAACACTAAGGAAGAAACATTCGATGTTACCTATGAATATAGGTCTCCGTTATAGAGGGAACATAGACTATGCTGGTTTTCTGAGAGGCCATGTAGGCACCAAACACACAAAGTACAGCCTTCGTACAGTCTTGGGTTAAACATGAATTTGTATTGAACTTTGAAAATATTCACATGGTTATGAATAGTAAGAGGACTGTTATTAAGTCCTCTACTCATAACTATAGTTCTGAGAAATTTTGTAGGAAAGGCAAATCTATCTATCTGTATTTCTACTCCCTGTAGATTTATTGTTTTCCTATTGATTTATTAGCTCATACTTAAGAATTATTATAGGCTATATTTTCTGAGCTACACAGGGTTGATTTGAACAAGAAACTATCTGAACAGTATTTCATTATATTTTATATAAATATAGTCTATGAAACTGATATTTAGATATAGCTAAAGAAGAAAAGTAAGGACTGCTTCTCTTATGTCCATTAGAAAATAGAACTTTGACTACAATAAACCCATTTTATTCAGCCCAGAGAATTAATTATTGTCCTGATTATCTTGGTGTGGTTAAGAGTCTACATTCACGAAGTTGTCAGCTACTAGACTTGAAAGAATCTTGGAAATCCTGACTCAGTTCCACAGAATGAAAAGAATTTCTTTATAGTGACAATGTCAGCAAACTTGAGAAACCTTCCTGTATCTATTCTCTGAAATATTAACAGTCAAAAATACCTGGCGAGGCTCTTTAATGAGATTATTTTTCCATTGAACTTTCTTCAAAAATATTCAGCCAGGGGCCTATAGACAGTTGTTAGGGAAGAGCAGAAGCCATCTGTCCCTAATGAGACTGAAAGATTCTGGTTAATTTATTACAATAAACTAAAAATTCAGAAAAGAGACCAGAATCCTCTACTGAGGCAATGATAAATTTTTAAGGTATAAGTCAATGATAACCCTGACAGTAAAAATATATTATGAACAGGGAAATACTGATAGCTCTCCAAGGAGTTCTAATACATCTCATAAAGTGTCTCTTGTGCTTGTCAAAAATTGACAAGAAATTACAAAATAAATTTATAAATTAATTTGATAATGCTTATTGACAGTCTGTAAACATGAACCTGATAGTGCTTTTATTCATTCTAAAAGAGGTATAAGCACTGAATTATTTTCAACAGACCCCTGGTATCTACTCAATCTAGGGACCCTATTTGAGTTCCTCCTTTTGATTTGCCCATACTTTCCACATGAAGTCTTTATAACTAGCACAGCAATCTACATTTTAAACCAATTTAAAACACAGCAACTGCCAGACATATAGAAATTTTTTTGTATCTCTTCTGTTTATAAAGTAAGTTTTTAAAATTTGGTGTCATTATACGCCTGGGAAATCTCAAAGGCGGTATAGTGTTAATAAATCTAACAGTCTTACTATTCTGAATTTGAGTTCTTAAATTTGAATTTAAGAAAGCCAGTACCGGAAGCACTTAGAGGATTTATGACAGGATCATATGCATCTAAAACAGCTTAACTAAAGAGTAGAAATGGTTTCGGTTTAAATTTAGAGTGACACTATTTAAAGTAAACAAATATCAAGTAATAATTATTAGGAACTCTAGCTTTTCTAAGAAAGAAAAGCTTTTGTTAGTAATTGAAAAGAGTGAAAAAGGGGAGCACCTAACATAACAGGCTTTGAGGTGAGAGCCTTTTGGCGATATAAGGAAACTTCTATACCTGATTATGGATTATCTTTTTTGTATTTTAATTTAATGAATAGGACATAAAATCAAAGATCTGTTTCTCATTTTAACAGAAAGACAAATTCTTGTTTTACTCTTTGCATACAACTCACGCAACATTTTGCACTAAAAGACTTACACGTCTTTCTCCACACTATGGATTAACCTATAAAGCCTGGCTGAACAACCTAACTCTGTCAACACTCAAAATATTATTTTACATTTTTTTACAATCCTGCTTCATGCACACATATTCCCTTCAAGTTTTGATAGCTGTATACCTTCTCATATTTTAAAAATGATTATACCCAGTAAAGTAACAAACTGTAGATCCCATAAAGATACAGAAAAACTGTAAAACTGTGGAAGTAAACAGAGAACTGTCATCTACAGCAATTTAGCAAAGCAGCATATCTCTAGTACACCATCCTTCCGTAATCATACATGTTTTCTGTTTTGTTTTAGGATTTTAAAAATAGACTGTTATTTTTAGAACAGTTTCAGATTTAGAGAGAAATGGATAAGACAGAAGAAAGGGTTCCAAATAGCCCACACCCAGTTTCCCCATTATTAACATCTTTCCTTGGTGTGGTATATGAGTTATACTTAATAAAGCAATATTGACATATTATTATTAACTAAAGTCCATAATTTATTCAAATTTCCTTAGCTTTGACCTAATGTCTTCTTTTCATTTGCACAGTCTCATCCAAGATACACTGTATTTACTAATCTTGTCTCTTTAGGCTTCTCTTTCCTGTGGCAATGTCTCAGACTTCCCTTGCTTTTGATGACTTTGATATCTTGGGGAGTACTTTTGGAGTATTTTGTCAAATATTTTGCAGGCTGCACCACAATTGAAATATGCCTGATATTTACTTGCAAGATTGAAGTTACGGGTGATTGAGAGGAAAGCCACAGATTGGAAGACTACTATTTTTATTACATCATATCAAGGACAGAACCTACCAACATGTCTTATTTCTGTTGATGTTGATCTTGATGACCTGGCTGAGGCAGTGTTTGAAGCTTTCTTCACTCTTTTCTTTTTTATGCTGTATTTTTTAAGAAAATTAACTGCACATAGCCTATACCTAAGGAGTGGGGAGTGTTATGCTCTCCTTCCTCAAGGATAGAGTATCTATGTAAAGTATAAAGAAGAATGCTGCATAAGAGATTTGTCTCCTTGCCCCATTCTTGTATTTATCTTATCATTTGTTTGTATCACTCTGTAATAACGATTATATATTTTATACTCTGGATTATGATTCAGTGCTACTTTATTTTGTTGCTTACATTGTTCTAGCTTTGGTTATTGGGAGCTCTTCAGTCAGTTCCTGTGTCACTAGAATCAGCCATTTTTTCCAAGGAGCCTTGGTTCATTTTTATTGGAGAATAGTAATAGAAAACAAGAGCTGGGCTCTTGGTGTGCTTGATGACCCTGGGATGATGCCGTTCTTTTCAGCTCTCTCAGCTGACAAGCACAAGTATTTATGTCTATAAATACTTCTATGTGTAATCATCTGTTTCTCTATGTATTAAGGTAAACATGAGTTTAATACCGATGGTTCCAACTCTAACCCGTTACCACATAATGGATTACTGTAGCTTCCACCTTTTAAATATCTACAGTTTCTCACTCCAACAACAAGAAACCTGGCTCCCACCATTTGTCATCTATTTGATGAGTTGTTTCAACTCCAATAGACAGGTATGGCGATATCAGAACTGGTAACCTGTAGTTCCACAGAAAAGAAGTTTGTCAACCAGAATATAGAGTTTTGTGCAATTTCTTTTCATTTAGTCTTAAAGGTCCCACTCACTTCCTAAATTACTTAGTTGACCACCTTTCTCTGCCTTCTCAGTGAGGATGTTTTTACATTTGTAACGCAATAAGGTTTTATGATCACAGTCTGCACTCCTTCCTGAATTCCTCTGACCTTCTACATGATGTTAAAAAATGTGCATGTTAAGGTTTACTCTTTGGGTCATAGTGCTATGGGCTTTAACAAATGTGTAGTACCATGTATCCACCATTACAGCATCATATAAAATGGTTTCACTGCCTGAAAAACCCTCTGTTCTTCACCTGCTTGTCCTCCTCACCACTCCCCAAACTCCTGAGAAGTACTATTTTACTTCTCAACACTTTGGCCTTTTCAGAATTTCGTATAATTGGAAGCATACAGGATGTAGTCTTTTCAGACTGGTTTCTCTAACTTAGGAATACACACTTAAGATTTCTCTATGTTATTCTGTGCCATGACAACTCATTTATTTCTGTCAACAAATAAAATTCAAATGTATAGATATAACACAGTCACCTGTTTTAGAACATCTTGTCACCCACCAAGATGGAGGCATAGGTAAATGTACTTTGCCTCCTTGTGCAACCACAGAAAGAATGACAACTAGACCTCAAAACCAGTAACACCCAGAACCATCAGAAAATCGAGCTGTATGGAAGTCCAACAACCAAGGATTTAAAGCCACATTCATCTGGACAGGTAGGAGGGGTGGAGATGTGGGGATGGACAAAGAGGCAGGGAGACACAGTGTGGTGTGGCGTGGAGAGGCAGCGGCAGCGGAACTTTCTTTAGGACATACTTTCTTTGTGCCACCTATTGGAGACGGCCATGGCAGTTTTTTTTATTTGTTTTTTTTTTTTTTCCTTAAGTTCCTGGCACCTTCCTTGAGATGACCCACAAGGCCCGTAGGCACTGGAGGTGTAGACAAAGCAGCCAACACCTATGACCTGGAGCCATGGCAGCGCTGTGGCACCAAGCCAATTCTCCATGATTCCCATGCAACGTTCTTCAGAAAGAAAGGGAATCCAAGTCCCCACTGTCCCCAAGCTTTAAAACACCAGGCTAGCAGCAAATGCGTTCCCCAGCTTTTTCTGAGGCATTACCACACATGAGTGCCCATGGTTTCTCCAAACCCCTCCTGTGGAGCAGAGGAAATTCAGGAAACAAATCAATTTAAAAAAAAAAAAGGAAAAAACTCAGCTGCTGCATGGTTCCACTTTCTGATAACCATGACAGCAGGGCACACATGCACTGGTGACAGCTGGGGTTTGGGGCATCCCTTCCCAGCAGACACACGAAAAGTGTCCTCAGTCCCATACCACAAGGGCAACTCCTTCCTTGGGGTGGCTGCATGACAATCTGTTCCTGAAGGAGGGGAGCCCAGTGGAGCCAATAACCTCCTCAGAGCCTGCGAGAAGACAATGTGGTCCACTCAGCCTGAAGCACGTGGACTCCTAGGAGAGAGGCGTGGCCCCCAACCAGCTTGATGAAGGCCTTTAGTTGATCTGCTTTGGCATTGATGCCACACATTTCCATCACTTGGGCCTTAGGAAATGGGATGTTTTCCTCCAAGATCTGTGAGGTGTCCCTCCTCATTGCATTAGCCAGGCTACAAAACTCTTCCCGCCTGAGGAACATCCCCTCCACTTCTTTCGCCCTGAGCATGAGTTCTGCCAGCTGCAGCACATGTGCCAGGGAGTCTTTGTCCACCAGCTTCTGGAGCATGATGGAATCCCGCAGGTGGTGGCAGTCAGGGAGCTGTCCCAGTGCTCTTGGCCGAAACCTCCCTCCCTGGCCAGCTGCATCCCCTGGGCCTTGTAATAAATGAGACTACCATCATGCAATCACGCTGTGAGAAACTCAAGTTTTACAGGGCAAAATATCAAATCTAAGGGGATATCAATAAAATGTGGTTTAGGATAAATTCCTGATCCAAGGTATGGCTGTAGATCTTTGGTGAAGACCTCAGAAATATTTAAGTAGAGCCTCTTAGACTATAACAGTGAGATGGAAAGGTTTCTGAGAACCTTAATTGTGTGCTCACACACGCTCTTAGCCAGATGAAAGGTCTTCTCAGCATCTCAGGCATGCGCCTCCTTGGCTCTTGGACAAGAGGTCTTATAAAAGACTGAAAGATATTATCCCACAGCATCATGACTCCAAAAATAGAGGAGGATTCTGTCTCACAGAGATTTATGGTATCGGCTTTTACCTGGGAGAGTGAGTCCCAATGAGATCCTCTGGGAAACTCACAGTTTTTAAGAACGCTGCACTAGCAGCAGCACTATATGTCAGCTTGGACAAAAAATGTCAGAAACAGTTCAAAACGGAAAGAAGCTCTGGGCCCTGGGCCTTCTATAAACAGGAAGCATGCTGGAAAGCTACTCAATTACAGAAGCAGGCCACTTCTTATAACAAGACAGGATGACTCACCTTGGAGAATAATCTGGCTCAAGGGTCTGCCTCTGAGGAGCCCCACTCGGGAGGACAATGCATCTATGACTGGACTTAAGATGTTGAGCTCCTGGACTTCAAGCCTGACCCTGATTAAATGCATCCAGCATTCAAGGTGTTTTAGTAGACATGAGTGTCCGTTCCATGTGTAAGGAATATAATTAATGCTTGGCAAATGGTAGTTAACTAAATAGGACCCAAATTGATAATTAACTAAATATGACCAAAATTGATTTCAACAGGCTCTTTGGGAGCTGGAGTCTCTTTCATCTCATCTCAAATCTAGATGGGGCCTGCAAACTGCTCTGACCAACAGAATGTGTGAGAAAGAAACTATGACTTTCAAGTCTGGGTCTTAAAAGGCCATTCAACATTCATCGAGCCTCTTAGACTACCTGTGTTTAAGAAAGTATAATTGCTTATAGGAGCCAAGTATACTTTATACTTCAGGCCCAGTATAATTTCTCCTGGGAGCAAACCAAACTGACCTTCAAGAAGGTCATGCTTCATGAAAGGAAATATGCCAGTCACGTGAGTGAGCAATCAGGTGGAGCTCCCAGTTGCCTGCAGACCCAGCCACCATCTGACTGTGACTGCCTGCAATAACTTCCCCTGAGAACCAGCCACCACATCTAGTGGACACAGATATCTGAGTTAATAATAAATTGATGTTTTTAGCCACAAAGTTATGGAGCTGTTTGCTAAGCAATCAGAGATAAAGCAAAATCACAGGCAAAGTTATAGCAATCCGTTCAGGAAATGTTTTGTATTCATACAATGGAAGAATCTTAAAATCAAGAGCAAGCCGTAGAAATCTAAAGGAGTTCATAACTGAATTCATCCATATATTATCGTAAGTTGTTTTCTTTAGTAATTGTCCAGTTGGATTATAGGTCAAGCTAAAGATTCAAATGTAAGATTTATTAATATCCTCTTTCCAGCACATAAAGCATTTTCTCATATATTGGCTTGGTTTATTTATGTATGTCTGTAGGGATTTTGTATTTTCTTTGAGATAAAAGGGAAGAAATGTGATGTACTCTAAGCCTTTGGCAGGCCAAAAGCAATTAATCCTGTGTTATTTCCATTTCATTCCAAAACACCTTCAAGTCAGTCCATACAATTGTAATGTTAACTAGACAAAACTCTTATGTATGAATCAAAGCTCTGCATTTTCTATGCTGCAATTTAAAACAAATTGTATCTATTTCTTTCCAGTAATAATAGATACGAGTTTTTTGAATTAGACATTTTTGAAGAGTAGATAATTTATTAAAAGTTTTGACCAAATAGTGAGTACAAGCTTTCCAAAAAAGGAAAGAGGAAAAAGAGAAAAAGAATAAGCAAGGTACAGCACAGACAGTGCTATAAATATAAAGAGATCATTGTAAAAAGGAGGCAAATCATCTTCCTTTTTTAAGAACAAAGCTTTTACTGCTTTTGTCCATCTAAGCAAGCATATACGCTCACAGATTGGCAGTCTCAGCGTTACAGTTTCAGCCATGAGTCAAATAAATATCAAACACAAATTGTTATAATCAGTAAAATTGACTGATTGGCTGCACCAGTTCCAGAACGGAGGTCGGAGCGGCACCGGCATTCTCAAAGGCATACTTACTGTGATGTTCCCTGATCAAGGGGCCGCTCTGCATTCTAGCAGACATGAATTGTTTCTTCTCCCTTTTTCTGATTCCGACTTATCTGAACACATAGGGAAACAAATAACACAAGGTATTATAAAAAATTGGCAGCCAACTAGGCAGCAGTGTCGGCTGTAAGAGAAGCTTTATTTTCAACATGACAAATCATAATTTTGTGACATGATGAAATGGAAACAACGGACTCAAAAGCCAGGAGAAATCATAAGATAAATTTTTTAAAAACAGAAGAGAGTCCAACATTAAAGGGTAAGGATGGTTAGGCGATAAAATCAAAATCACCAAGATAAAAACTGGGGATAAAAAGTGTAGCCAAATAAAAACCACACCAGAGTTGGAATCAGAGACAGTCTTGGAATCTCAGAAAAAGACTGAAGATAATACAGAAAGAGAGTCAGTGAGTGGCAACTACCTGATTCACTGACCCTGAATCAGGAGTGGGGTGGGAGCTCTCTAGCAGAATGGTGACATCATCCTGCAAGCCAAAGAGTGGACACCTGAGTGCAGTAAGTCCACAGGTGTGCTCTGATCTGCAGGGCAATTTCATCAAGGTGAGTCACTGAGCTCACTGGGGCATCTCAGGAAAGTGTTATTTCTGAAACAAAAACTAGAAAAATCATTTTGAAAAATTACTTTAAGATGTTTTTGCAAGAAGTGAGGATATTTGAAAAATCTCATCACCAAATTAAAATCACAATAGGTTCTTAAATAAATGGGTTTATTAAGGTTACATATAGTCTGTCCATAGTGAGTGAATAGTCATTTTATAAAATTGCATCTGGCAATGACTGTCACAGATTTATAAGAATCAGGACTAAAATTGTTCCCCTTAGTGAACATACAGAGAGTGACTCAACAGTTCATCTGTTCAGTGGATATATCAGGGTGAAATAAAAATAACTTTTTGTCTTACTATCTGAATAAAATACGTAATAAGATAGATCAAATTATCTCACAGCATATGTGGGTTTGCTCTTCCAACATGTTTGGCCCTTCTTTCTGAATCGTGTCGCTTGGTGTGTGGTTTTTAGACTTCCAGTGTTTACATAAGATATGCCCCGATCAGCATATTGAAGCCAATCCTGTGTTTCCGTGTGTAGCCCAGTATAACAGCCCTTTCTTCCATATTGTTGACTTCTTGTTGGGATCACTGATACGCATTTCCCCCCTTTTCTTCCAATGATCCTTATTCAGGGCCACATTTAACTTTCCAACATGAGGCATTGGGTGTCTGCTTTTGATCAACTTTTCACAGTAAGTTTCTTGGCTTCATGTGCAAAATTGTCTGTCTTTTGGGGACATCACAAAAGGAGATTTTTTTCCTGAACATCAGAAAAGGTCTCAGTGTAATACTCCTGAAAGGTGAAGGTGTTTTACTTGCCCTACAGTTGTATGATGAGGCCCATTGAAGTCGTTCCATTCTCAGTAAAGAAGATCAGCTCCAGTATAACTGTATGGTCACAAATGAAGTTGCAAAGATAGGCAGAGACAAGATCATAAAAATCATGTTATGCTAACACCACCAACAAAACACTGATAAGAATAGATAATCAAAATATATGATAAATCTATATTAATAATTACTAATAGTTAGCTACTTATAATGTGCCAAAATTTTATATGCATAAATCACATTTTTTACCTTGACCCCATGGATTAGAAACTATTTTATAGTTTTAAGTTATCATGAATTGCTAGTTTAAGAGTCTCCAACATTTAATTCAGCACATGACTAATTTGTTAAGGACCCAACTTAGTAATGATCAATTTGCAGATGCTCAAGTGTCTAAATTTTCCAAATTAAAACATTTATCTGCTTACCAAAAAAAAAAGTTTCACCAGAATTAATGAGAAAAATAATAGTATTAGCAAGATATGATATGTGAATTACAATTGATATATTATGAATACTGAAAATATTAAATTTAAGAATATTATAACAAATGTCACATTTCATCTTTTTTTTGAAAATCATTATTTTAGTGGGAATGCTTAATGAATAGTGATTTTGAATCCTCTATAGCATTTAGTCTTATCAATCTTTACTTTTGTCTTTGTAATTCCAGTAATTTAAACTATTTTAAAATTCTTTCCATTTTTTCTATTTATAATTAAATTAAACCAAATTTCATGTGTGAAACACATAGACCATATCATTCATATTATCATTCTTTCTTTACCTATTCCCAACTTCTTTTTTAATTGTAAACTGCTTCTAGTTGGCATATCCAAACTGCATGTATTATTTTTATTTCTGAGAAATAATAATTAAGAATGACATTGAATTCCATTTGAAAATATTGAAAGTGACATCAATCACTTAAAATTAATGAGTAAATAAAAATCCCATTAAAGCCATTAAATTGTTCATTCAATTAATTGTTATTTTGCAAGCTGCTTTTTCCTAAGTTGATTCTAACAAGGTGTCTTTTTAAAACATTGCACTTCCAATTGTGTTCAAACCAAAGAGCATTTATCACAGCTTCCCATAGTCTTGGGCTTGTTGACAAGCACTGAGCTGTGGGGGACCACCTGTGAGGAAAAGGAATAAAAACAGATTTATAATGACTAAACCATGACTTTAAAGTCCTCACTTTTATACCATTATTTTTTTTTATTTTAATTGTTGTTCAAGTACAGTTTTCTGCCTTTCACTCCCATCCCAGTCCACCCCCACAGCTCTCCCCACCTCCCTCCCATTTCCAACTCCCTCTTTGTTTTTGTCCATTGTCCTTTATACTTGTTCCTGTAAACCCTTCCCCTTTTCCCCTGAAATTGCCTCCCCTTTCCCCTCTGGTCACTGTCATCCTGTTCTCAATTTCAGTGTCTTTGGTTATATTTTGCTTGTTTGTTTTGTTGATTAGGTTCCTGTTGAAGGAGAGATCATATGGTATTTGTCTTTCACCACCTAGCTTGTTTCACTTAGCATAATGCTCTCCAGTTCCATCCATGCTGTTGCAAAGGGTAGGAGCTCCTTCTTTCTTTCTGCTGCATAGAATTCCATTGTGTAAATGTACCATATTTTCTGATCCATTCATTTACTGATGGATTCCTAGGTTATTTCCAACAATTGGCTATTGTAAATTGTGCTACTATGAACATAGGGGTGCATAGGTTCTTTTGGATTTGTGTTTCTGGGTTCTTAGGATATAATCCTAGCAGTGGAATTGCTAGGTCAAAAGGCAGATCCATTTTTAGTTTTCTGAGAAAATTCCATACTCTGTTAAATTTTATCTCATCAATGAGGTGGATCCTAAGAAACTGTGGCATCAGAAGAGATAATTTTTGAACATCGTCCTTCTCCACACCAGGTCCCCCAGCAGGTAACTGTGCCCTCATCTGCACTCACACATCCTAGTGCTGATTTATTCTAGGCAATGCTCTGTGTCTGCATAAGTGTCTTCATTTTTCTCTACTATATCAACCACAATGTCCCATTTTCTCTCTTCCCGATTTTCAACTAACTTTGTTACTGGATATCTAAAAAAAATCAAAATTAATTCAAATTAAGACATAATATCTTGACAACCATTTTTTTATATTTTAGATTCTACATTCAGTTAAACTAGATTACAATTTTAACACTCATTGTAAAGATAGATTTCCTCCCCAGTAACATGGGTTTAATAGGTTAGAACACCTAAATTATCAAATGAAGTAATTTGTAAAATGCTCAGTCTGCCATTTAATACTCACTCAATAAATTTTGTAATTTTTATGTGTAGGAGAAGTGGAGGCAGTCCAGCTTCCTCACCCTGGTGGCTGGGTACCTAAGGGAATCAGTGCTCCCATAGCCTTGGAGGGGTCTGATAAGTAGTGTTCTCATAGCCTTGAGACTGGGTCCAATAAACTGTTTCCATAACGTGAAGTGGGCTCACATATGCAGAATTAAGTTATGTAATTTTCTGGCATTTTTGCTAGCTTTGTTCACCTCTAGTACTTAAACAAGTAGGGGCTTCTCACTAGAGAGACATACAGCTTACAGTGTTCGCAGTTTGCCCACCCACTGGTAAAGGTGTGTCAAGCATCCCCATGGCTCCACCCATTTTCTTCTGTCTCCCGAGAAGCTAGAGTGGATCTGCCCACCCTTGATCAGCTGCAATGCATTATGCTTATAATTATCACTATGTTTTCAGATTAGGGCATTTGAGAGGTAAGAAAATTTGAGTTTTGGAGCTTCTAAATAAATCTAAAGTCATAACACCCCTTAGACTTGTATTTCTCTACTTTGGTGCATTGCTCTTTTCCTATATATTTCAACTCTATGTATTACCATGTTTCAACATTAATCCCATGAGAGACTAATCTGATGCAAGAAAAAAATCTTAGAGTAATTTTGGGACAACACAGTATTCAATAGGCTCATCTTGAAGGTTCAGCTTCTTGTCAGCATGTTAAGGACACTTAGGAAACTGTTAGTAAAGAAACTATTTAAACAATGTTATACAACAACTGTTAATACTGATATATGTAAAATATGCTTTTATAGAAGCTGGTTATAAATTATATAAAGACTATTATGAAGTCACTATCTCTTTTTGAGATCCCTAAATAAATAAGCACATATTATTCATTATCATAGAGACTGCAGTGTTACATAACAGAAGCCTATTTTTAATAAATTTATGCAATGTTTATTCTGAACTATTCACTTATGACCTAGAGACTCATTGGGATGATATTGAATTGAGAAATAGTTAAGAAGCTTCTATGATTAATTTTATGGTGAAATATTTAAGTTATGTCTATATATAATAAAATAGTAAACTATTTTTTAAAGAAATTAGAAATATATAAGCAATAAAGAAGTATTACTGATCAGAGAACCTGGGCCCAACTGAGTCTGCCTAGGGCCAACTGGTAGGTCCTTTACTTCATTCATAACCAAAATTCACAACATGAGTCCAGGTGACTGTGAAGGTGTATTTATTAAAGCTGGGGACAGTAAAACAAGGAAGGAAGTACACAGATGAACATGGCAAGTACAGGTCACGTAGATAAAGAGAGTGAGAGAGAGAAGGTGGTATTCCAGCTCTCACCACAATCCACATCTGTGTCTCTTCTGGCCTCCTGCCTGACTTGCCAAATTTTGTTGGTGGAAATCAGGCTCCTCCGTGAGATTGCAAGGAAACCATTCCAAGGACCCACACATAGGAGACTGTGATATAGGAAGATGAAGATGATTTATTTGGGTGGAAATCTGCCCCTGGGTCTCCATTGTCCCATCTCCCTCTATACTGATTTGGAAAAAGTCTAACCTTCCCTTGATCAAGACCCAAACAAAAGCCAGTGTCCAGAGGTTCTGCTTCATATTAAAGCTTAGTACTATGGAACCAATGCCATCTGTTGCAGGTCCTGGTAGTTACTAGACCCACATGGTTACATACTCCTAGGCAAGAGAGAACACGCAAATGCATAGGGCGAGTGTAGGTTACCATGTGAGAGAGAGAGCTTCCTTATTTCCCTGCGATTATATTAGCTTGGTTTTGGGACAAATCAGGTGTTTTGTTTTCAAAATCACCAATCAACTTCCCAAGTTTCATGGGCTTATGATGGGCCCTCACTCCCTCATTTGACTGACAGACCTCTATGGTCAAGTACGTGCCCTGTGGCTCTCCAACAGTCTGGTACTGAAGGGTGGACAGTGGTCCTGAGGAGATTTCCTAGGCTCCTAGGAATAAGTGCCTTTGGCAGCAGTCCCCTTGAGTGTGTAAATGAGTGTAAATGGTATAGCTTCCTGGCCCACCGAGCAGGCTTCTGCTCCCCAGTTTATTAAGCTCACTGTCTAATTCCCTTTGCCTTCCTTTGTTATTAATAATTTGCTAACTACCTACCTACAGCAACAGAAGCACAGTTGTTATCATGTAGTATTTTAAACCTTTGTAAGGGAATAAGAATGTGTTTTGAATACATAACAAAGATTTCCTTAGTTGAAAGTTAAAACTTAAAACACAAGGCGAGTTTCCTTCCACTTAGACATTAAGACAGCTTATTGTGTAATAGGCATTGCACCAGTGATTAGAAAGAAGAACAAAAAAATCCTCAGTTGCTCTTCTTTGTAAAACACACTATTAAGTTAAGGAGAAGGTAGGAAGACGTGCAGGTAAATAATGACAATTCAATGCAATCAATAATGTATTAATATTCCATTTTATTCATTATTTACATCATTATATTTAAATAGCAAGATAATTTATGGTAGACAAATGTTGTATCTGTTTTATATATGAGTGAAATGAAGCCCGTATAGTTTCCCACATGTCCCAGGATGAACACATTAACAGTTTGTAATACATAAAATTGCAGAAAACATGAATATCACTCAACAAAAATTAAATTAAAAATCAGGCCAAAAATTGCTAAATGGCAATAAAATTTAATAAATTAATGCTACACATAACAATCTGGATATATTTCATTATCAGAATAGAGAAAAGAGTACATCATAAAAGATTAGCATAGATAGATTAATACATTACTAGATATAAGATAGTTCTACTCCTATAAAGTTCAATATGCATAATTTAAAAATATATTAAACAATCTATTAAAAATGCATAAATAAATGGTAAAACTCCAAAGAAAAGATAAATACAAAATTTAGGCTTGCAGTTACCTCTAGGTAGTATTGTTTTATTCCTTAGCCTAGAATTTGATAAACATGTTTCCTTTATAACTATGTTTTAGATTATAAGAATAAATTATAATATTTTGTAACTTGACTATTTTATAATAAAAATACAAAAAAAAAAACCTTAAAAGTTGGAGAGGTTAAATATATTTTTCAAGGCAGGTGTGGAACAAGTAATGTATCCATCTGTCACCCTTCACAAATTGTGTTTTCACCCACTAGGCAAAGATAAACATTTAATTTATTATTGTTCTCCTTCTGCATTATCTCGATACATACTTTGAATATAAAATGCTGAATTGTCATGAAATTACTGGTAATTTTCAAGTGCCAGCCAAATTAGATATAAATTCTTCAGTTAAGCAGTTAAGCCAGATATTTTACTTGACAATTCCAATCTATCGGCAATGACAGCCAGTGTGGCTACAGCTGAGTGCCCATGCTAACAACAAAGAAGACTTCAAAATGAAGAATATTACTAGGGAAAATAAGATATACATAACAATGAAAAAAGAGAC
The DNA here is from genome assembly GCA_004027475.1 of Anoura caudifer. Taxonomy (NCBI): domain Eukaryota; kingdom Metazoa; phylum Chordata; class Mammalia; order Chiroptera; family Phyllostomidae; genus Anoura; species Anoura caudifer. The sequence continues at coordinate 31,901 of PVKU01000419.1, forward strand.
AATTTACCAAAAAGACATTAAAATTCCAAGTGTTTGTACTCTTAATAACAAAGCTTTATCTTACTCAAACAAAACCTAAAAGAAATAAATAAAAATTTCAGTTCCTACCATGTACCAAACAACTCTATTTTTCTTCAGCCCTCATAAATTGATGCTTATAAAATCCTTCTTAATATTGAATCTACTTCTTAAGATGAGGACATGTAATATAATCAATCTTAAGCAATTGACCCAAGTCATACAGCACATTCTGTTCCCAAATGTAGCAATCCATCTGCCATATCACATTGGGTATTTTTAGCCTATATATTTTATTTGATTTACTCTCACTGCAAAACAGAGATACAGATGGTAATTAGACCATAATAACAATCTTAAATACGCTAGTCCAACTGATTTTTTTACAAACATCATTATCAAAGGAAGAATTGAGAAAACTTAATTATGTAATTCTATTTTTGTAACCAAAGGATATTTGAGATCTAAGTTAAAGTTTTTCTTTTATCTAAAGTTATCTCAACTGGGAGGAATTTCACACCAATTTATTTAGAGACAACAGTTATATCTCAAATACCTAATCTGATAGTTATAATGTGTGTATTTGTTAATCCAGCTAATCCTGGAAGAGCTGAGTGCCAGATGCTGAAACTGTTTTGCTAATGTATCAGTTATAGAAAACAAAATTTAGAATATCATTTTGCTTCAAGATATGCTTTTGGTCATTTATTTACAGACATCCTGACTCTCCAATGTATCAGACTATGTACTAAGGAGACAAAGATGATAAGAACAGAACTCACCAACTTCACAGCATTTTAAGGGAGGGAAATGTAGAAACCATCAAATTAGAATGTGGTTTGGGTTATAGTAAAATATGAACAATGCATAATGTGGATGGCAAGGAGAAAGCAATTAATTCTATATTTGAACCTTAGGGATGAAAGTTCTGAAAAATTGATATTTAATCTGGGTGAAATATGGACTTCTTAATCCAAAGGGAAAACACTTGTTCAATGTAATTTAACTTGTGAATTCAGAAGAGGACATTTTAAAATTTGGGTATTAATGTTCAAATATGTTTTGCATTACTAATAAATTCATTAAGAAGTCAGATATTAAAGTATCTCCTTTTTAAACATTTTCTCTTATTAATACTTCCCTGAATCTGACTCTGGCCATGGCAAAATTTTTGCAAATGTTTGCAGGCTTATGATATTCATAAGCAATGTTCCACAGTAGGGGATCTTTATTTCACTCGCCTCAGTCCTTTTCTTTATGAGACTCACCACCAATTATTTAAATACTGCACATGTGCCTTTAGAGTTTATCTAAATAATTCTAAAAGTTTTTAATGGACATTGGTAACCCAGCTACAGAGCATACACCATTAAATATTGGAAATTTGATACATTATTTTACCTTTTTCATTTTTACTTGGACAGTCCAAGTAAAAATAAATATAAACATTCACCCACCAGAGAGCACATACACGTTCCAGGTATTTAAGGCACATTAATGCTTTTACAAGATAAATGTTATTATAATTTTTGTGTCTATATTTCCCTTTAAGGATTTCAAGACTGTTTTCTATGCAATATTTCATATTGTGATGTTAATCACCATTTCCAGTGACAAATGCAGAACATACCTTAAGACATGAATAATGTAGACTTTTAAAGTTCTAAGAACTGATGTATTAGGGAACCAGTCCATGTCTGCTGATCCCTTGCTTGTCTTTTTTTCTTTTTTTCACTCAATCCTTTCTGTGTGGGTGCACTGTGCATTCATCTCTCACCCTAACAAAAATGTGTTTTTGTACGGGTGGGGACTTATTTTTTTAAATGTACATTTTATTTAAAAACAACTCAATCTCTCTATTTCTAATTTAGAAAAAAAAGACTTCACCCACAGCAAAATACATATGCACTGAGCCAGCTGCTCTGTTTCAAAGATAGAAAATATGCCATGCGTTCTTTGTAATTTCTGGAAAAATATGATTCAGTCTTTTAAAATAACTCTATAGCTGAATTATCTTGAAGGTGGCACTCCTGTCGGACGATTTCTGAAAGAATAACCAAAGGTGAAGACGTAATCATTCTACACAGGAAGGAAATTAGTAATTATATATATAAGGTATTTTACTCACAGGAATCATAATATATTGTTGTAGTCTAAAGAGGAAAATGTGTTAAAATGCATCATTGACCACTTTATTATTAAAAAAACTAAATGGACAAATTATACAAAACACTCACAATTACCATTGTAACTCTGATTTACTCTGCGGTATTCCAAATAATAATAGTTTGTGAGATTAGAAACATATAATACATAGGAATTAAAAGATAATGATTTTAGGCTTAATTATAGGAAGAAGACTTATTCCGGCAAGAAGCTATCTATGTTTTTGTTGTAGGGACTTCCTTTCATGCCTCATTTGCTTGAGAGATGCTTCCTCTGTGCTGTTGAACTGAGCAGAGGTCAGAGAACTGGCTTGTCTGTAGCACTGACTTGCAGTGTAGTACATTTTGTTTTCATTGTTAGTGGCTTCTTAAAACTTAAAGAAAGGCCCACCAACTATTTTTATCATATCTGGAAAAAAGAAGAAGAAATTTATGATAACATTCTGAAGGCAGATTTTGGTCATTTTTTGGAATTCTTATTGTAACCATCAATGTGATTTTATGCCTTAAAAATTTTTACTGCAGCTTACACAGGGATTCGAGATAAAAGTATGTAAACGCTTGCGTGTTCAGTTCTCTGTGCAAACCCAAATATGTGTTAATGTTTGTCAGATTGCTCTAAAAATATTTCATTTGAATAAAATTTACCTTCTAATTGTTGACTTTCTTGGCTTGCTTAGCTTTGGATATCTTCAAATGCCAATTTATGTTTTGGAATTTCATTTGTCGATTCATATTTAGAAAGCTTTGTTTTGTTTTGTATTTTCTCTCTTCTTCTCCCACTTCCTACCATCTTTTTCTTCCTTTGTTTGATCTTCCATTTCCTTTGTGTGTTTATTTTATTTTATATATCTTTTTTTTTGGGGGGGGGCTCTCCAGGCAGCACTCCCTGCCGCATTGCCTCAGCGAAACCCAGACCTCCCACTGTCGCTGTGGAGGTCTGGCCCTGCTGTGACGTCGGTAGATTGAAGATTTAGTCCCAAAACAGGTGACCAACTTTGTTTAGTCCTGGTGGTGAGGCTGTGTCTGTTTCTTTTTACCTCTCTAGGCCTACAAGTCGGCATAAACCCAAAGCACTATTTGTTAGGGGATTTCGTTTGTGTTGTTTTGTAGCTACATATCAGAATGAAATTACGGACAGATCACCTGTTTTGGAATGCCAACTGCCGAAAGGTCAGGACGCTGGAACAGCCCGCTGGAGCGTTCCATGGGGAGAGAAAATTCCGCCTCTCACCACAGCCAGGATGAAGTTGCCAAGTCATAGAAAAGATCTCTCTTGGACATGGCAGCTCCACTGGGCTGAAGCCTTCGGATGACTGCAGGCCTGGCCAGTATCGTGAATACAACATCGTGAGAGACGATGAGCCAGATCGCCCGAGCCGCTTCAGATTTCCTGACCCATAGAAACTGTGTGAGATGCTGCTTATTGTTTTAAGCTACTCAATGCGGGGGTCTTTTGTTACAAAGCAATAGATAACATGCACCCACCTGTATCTTTTTATTCATCTATTTCTCCCTCTCAACTTTGTCTGTCAATGTAGATCTATATCTCTTTGGGAATGAGCACTAAAGGCACATTATTAATTGTAATAAAATGTAACTATCCATGCAAATTTATTTTTATTAAAATTCTATTTAATGCCTTGGTCTTTTATAAAGATTACTTGAAAATAGATCTGAAAATAGATGTACACTAAAAAAGCAGCAATTATATAATAATCATTTCTTAGATAAAATCATTAGGTTTTGGTTGCAAATTTGCACAAGGTGTCAATGAGCTATAAATTACAAAGAGTAACGCCTAAACCCTGGGCTAGGCCATAGTGCTATCACTAGACCTCTGAATTATACTTTTTCTATAAATGGTTTACTGAAGAAATTATATTTACTAATTACATATCTTTTAAAACTTTGCTATTAACAGGCTTTCAGAGGCACTATTCCTGGACTTCACAGACGAAGTAAACATTTTAAACCACCAAGAATTGCTTACAAAATGCTCTTGCTGGGAAAGGACTTAGAGCGCAAACACAGATATGGAGCTAGAAGGAATGTTTTAACAAAATCAAACCCTCTTCTTGCTACTTGGCTTTGCAATCCGCATGGTCCACAGTCGAAGCTACATGGCAGTTCATGTGCAGATTCAGCACACACACACACACACACACACACACACACACACACAGATTATAACTCTACAGTGAGGACACGGTCTCAGGGGCCACTTTTAACTTGTGCCCGTTTCTGGTGTATTAATCAGTACTCTTGAATGGAAATGACCGAAACCCAACTCAAACAAGCTTAAGCAAAAAATTAAATGTATTATCTGACGAAACTAAACAGGTAAAATATCCAACAGGTACGCCTAGAATCCACTTTCTGATCTTTCACTTAATTCTCAAACAGGCAGTCTTCATTTGGCAACAAGGACACTGAAAACCCAGCCACATATAATGTTATTTATGTCATGTGCCCTCTACTGAACCAATCACGCGGCATGGGAGTATTCGGGCCTCCTTGGGATCAGAGTCAAAACCTATTGTTGATAAGGTGTGGGGAACACAGGGGGAGGGTCATCCATTTCAAAAGCACACTAACTGAGCAAGATGAGAGACATATTATCCCTAAAGGGATGAGAGGCTGGATAGACAAAACCCTAGATGCTGTACATTTGCAATACAAATCACTCTCTAACATGTAATATTAAAAGTGCAGAACTCTAGATACCACCTTAGACCTATTACATTAGAAAATCTTTCAGAAAAAAAAATGAGTGTTTAATGAGTAGTTCCACATGCTAACATTTGAGATCTAGAATAGTTTTCTCTTGCCATTCTCTTTCCCATGTTTAGAACTAGATACTTATGGAGGGATTTTTCTAAAATCTGCTGAAGTGCCGTTTACTCATGAACTGTACATTCTGATATTCAAAACATCTTTTGGAATAACCTATTGCTCTCATGTTACGTCTTGGTTTCACTTATAAGCTAATATTAAAACACGTCTTTCACAAGTCTCTGTAGTTAACACATCTTATCTTCCTTTTGCCTTCCAACACAAGAACACAGGTCTTCAAAATCTCTTCCTAAAATGTTAGCATGTAAAAAGCACTAAAATGATTACTATCATCATTTTTGTATGTTCAGTTTTTGTGGACACAGAAGTAATTGTGTGCAATTAATATAGAACACTAAAATGAATCTAAAAATATCTGCTACTTTTATGGCCTTTTTAGATAAGCTTATTGAAGTAGCAAATCAGCAGAATATAAAAATGTCTGCCATCACACTTTTTTAAGATGAAATAATAAGACATTATAGGGAAAATCATATCAAACAGAAAAGAAATTTTTTAATTATGCACTTTTATCTTGCACATTGCGTAGGAAAATCTGCAGGCTTATTCTACCAGACATAATTACAAGAAAAATGCAAAAATGTGAATTTTTATAAAATTGTATAATGTTTGTAAAATTTGAAAATAAATTTGAAAAGTGAATAGCAATGGACTTCAATAAGTGAAGTATTATAGCAACTTGAGGAGACCAGCTTCTCCATCGATCTTCTCTGGAGTAAACTTTGAACTTTTTATTTTTTGTGTCATGATATTTCACATCTGAAGAAAAAGTCATCATTAAACAGGATAATAGCTAACCCCATTTTAGAACTTCTCCAAATTCTTAGTTAAGGGTCTCATCTAAGCTTTCGTATCTGATCATGGGGTTATAATCAAAGGATATGTTTACTTTACTCTTAATTTATACAGTAGATACTCTCTTAAGTTGCCAAAAAGAAAAAGAAAACACTCACACCACATGGTAACAAGGAATACCAACTATGTTCTCCATGGGACACTGACCTCTGGTGGCTTCTCGTATACTCTGCCATAAATCCATCTTCTGCTTCCAACTAGTTGATCGATTTCTTTATGTCAAGTTGTTATTGCGACTACATGATTTTTAATTAAATTTATTGAGGTGACGTTGGTTAATAAAATTATACAAATTTCAAGTGTACATTTCAGATACATCACCTGTTCATCTCGTTGTATGCCTACCGCCCAAAGTCAAATCTGTCACCGTATATTTGATTCAGTTTACCCTTTACTACCTCCCCACCCTTTCACCTCTGGTAGCCACCATAGTGTGGTCCGTGTCTACGAGTTTTTGTTTGTTTTTCTTCCTTGTTCAGTTGTACCTTTTAGTTTTATATCCCACATATGAGTGAAATCTACTTGTTAATTCCCTATCCTGTCACCATTGGGAAATTTACTTAAAAATGCACTCAAATTAGAAGCAGATGTAAAAATGTTGGGGTTATTTTTAAAATTAGAGAGAAATTCTACAAATAATTACATTGTAATTCCCTTAGGTTTTCACTCACTCTCATTAAAATAAGAGTGAATGTGACATGTAGGTTATTAGGGATATGGATATTCAAGAAATATCTGGAGGACGACCAAATGGACACGTTAAAAAAACAGGCTTTGCTTTATCTCAAAATGTTGGTCAAAGAACACACATGTGTGTGAATTTATCATGTAGTTTTGAATCCACAATTCACTGACTATGAGTTTGCAAAGTGTTCATTTGTCTTCATTCTCTCTGGAGGCATATTTCCTATTATTATACTTCCCCCTGCCAATTAGACAGTTTCTAAAAACAAGCGAATAAAAATGTTAGGATACCACAGGAGGTGATGACTAACTTGGTGAAAGCTATGTAGTTAATATTAATAGATGTAATCCTATTTTATTTACTCACTATAAATCCTTTGAGAATAATAATTCACCAATTAGCCAAATTAATTCTTCTAGTGGTCCATGGATTAAATGGAGAACTTTAAGAAGTTATATCTTGGATGGTGCCATGGAGACATTTAATTCTTTATAGCATGACTTCAATATCAAGCCACATGTGGTCCCCCTTAGTCACCATAAATTGGACTGCATTTGTTACTCATGTGTCAACATGAAAAGTAATAACTTAAGAAATTATGATATTTTCATGAGAACTAAACATTTACTATTTTGAAAAGAACTGGATCAAAATAAACTGGTTTACATGCCCATTTCTTTCTGGAATTTTTCATCCCTTCTGCTCTCTGCTTTGTTTTTTCTTTTTTCCCAATGTTGAATATGGATAATAATTGTTTTTTTTTTTTTAAGTTTTGTCACTAAATGTTTTTACCATGTTTGGAAGATGAAAAGTACTTAATATTATCATCATACTGACTTCACAAATCCTGCTGGTTGGAGGTGGGTGCAAATGACAACTCTCCTGAAAGCAAGCAGGTATAGGCTTCACTCTTGAACCCCTCAGTAGGAGGCCAACATTTCAACTTTAAACATCAACGCCTTGAAGCATGGTTCTAGTCATAACAAACGGTCTCATTTGCAAAATCTTGGCAACACATTCTAGCCGTTAGAATATGTTGTACATTCCCCTATTTTCAGACTGGAAAGCTTTTATTAATTCATAAAAGAATTTTTTCAGCTGAGAGAAATTGGGAGTTGGCAGCGCAAACAACAAAAACAGGTCTACTCATTTCCTACCTGGAAGACTTGACCAGATTCATTAGCATCTGAATTACTTCTGAAAATCTTCACCCATCACTGATTACCATATATGTTTTTTAATGTATTACCGCAGACACACATTTCCATAGCTTTCATCCACTTGTGTTTGGCAGAATATTTTTATTTACAATATTCTAAGCATAATTTATTTTATATTGCTCTAATATTATAATTTTTCTCTTTTGGAAAGATTACAAATAGAGTCACAATAGAAGAACTGTCCAGAACAACACGATACCCTGTAATCTGAAGCTGTTCAGGGTTTATCCAGTAAGTTTTTCTTAGCCACAGTCTTGTCAAGGTCATGAAAAGGAAAGGGTAAGACATAGCACTGTTTGCAGTTAAATAATTATTGACAAGGTAAAGAATAGTAGCTCTCCCACAGTCATTGGAGTTTTCCAAAATATGAAATGTTTATATATTTTCCTGTAAAATTTTTAAGTATAACAAATAGTATTTACTTTTTTCAATAGGGATTTAATATATGGAAAATTGCATAAAATGCATTAATCTTTAATGTGTGTCTCAGAAATATTTAATTGCATATACATTTAATCACTAAGTAGATGAAGCTATAGAACATTGTCTTAAGATACACTAAAATGCCCCCTTTTCACCTATACTACCTTGCAGAATACCTAAATTTATCCTGACCTCTGACTACCCTGACTATTCTGACTTCTGCCATCATCAATGTGTTTTGCCTCTTTTATAATGAATATAAATCAAATAAAACAGTGTGTACTTTTGGTTTTGTTTCCTTCAGTTAGTGTAATAGTTTTGACATCGGCCGTCATGTGATACCAGTATTTTTTCTCTTTAATTCCTGTGTAGCAATTCATCTTACTATTATAATACAGTTTATTTTTAACAGATTTACTCATGATTTTGAAAAATCACATAGCATAAAATTCACTGCTTTAAATTGCTAAATTCGGTGGGTTTTAGAACATTCTCAAAGTTGTGCAATTATCTTCACTAATGTTAGAACATTTTCTTCCTTCCAAGAAGAAACCTCATACACTTTAAAAGTCAGTCCTCACAATTTCTTCCCCTCACCCTGGAACCACACTTCCACTGTCTATCTCTATGCATTTATCTATTCTGGACATTCAACCAAATGGAATTACACGATATGTGCAACTATTTGTTTATCCATTTACCTGTTAATGAACATTCACTTGTTTCCTGTTTGGGGCTACTAATATCAATAATGCTGTTATGAAAATTGTTGTATACACCTTTTTGTGATCATTCATTTAATTTGTGGATTTTTAATTGTAAATTTTGATGATGAGAAACTGAGGAACATTTTTCCGAAATGGTTGTACATATTTTCAATACCTCCAGGCATGTATGAGATTTCCAGCCAGTGGCACCATAACCCCTAGAACACATAACTTCCCAACATCAGTGAAGTGTTAATTTAAATATGAGATGATGTCATCCAGCTAAGATTGAGGCATAAGTAGATACACTTTGCCTCCTCACACAACCCAAAGAAGGATAACAACCAATTTAAAAACAAAAATCAGTCAGAATTCCCAGAAAATCAAACTGTATGGAAGTCCCATAACCAAGGAGATAAGAAGAAACATTCATCCAGACAGGTAGGAGGGGCCAAAATGGGCTGCTGGCATGGAGAGAATGCACAGCAAGGAGATGGCTGACAGACCTGGAGGTCCCACATTCACGTATGGATAAACTGAGAGGAACACTTGAGGAGCAAGTGAGACCATGCAATCTATAGTTCCAGCCCTGGGAAAAGAAAGTTTCAAAACCTCTCACTATAAAGACCTGTGGCGGTTGCGGCAGCAGGAGAAACTACCAGTCTCACAGGAGAGACAATTAGAAGTACCCATGGGGTCTTAAAATATATACAAGCCCAGCAACCCAGGAATCAGCACCAGGGCAACACCTGAAAGTGCACAATTCATTTGTGAGAAGCAGGGGAAGTGACTGAAAGCAGAGTGAGAGCCCAGCAAGTAGCATTTTTCCCTCTCTGACTCTTCCCCCACAACAGTGCTATACGGGTTGCCCCACATTGGCAAATACAAGGCTCTGCCCCTTACAGTGTAACATGTGCATCAACACAAAGAAATATGGTCCAAATGAAAGAACAGATCAAAACTCCAGAAAAAGAATTAAGTGATGAGGGGACAGCCAACCTATCAGATGCAGAGTTCAAAACACTGGTAATCAGGTTGCTCACAGAAATCATCAAGTACAGATGCAAAATAAAGGAAAAAGTGAAGGCCATGCAAAGTGAAATAAATAAAAATATACTGGGAACCAACCAAGAGGGAAAAGAAATGAGGACTCAAACCAATGATTTGGAACATAAGGAAGAAATAAACATTCAACCAGAACAGAATGAAAAAAACAAGAGTTCGAAAAAATGAAGAGAGGTTTAAGAACCTCTGGGACAACTTTAAACATTCGAACATCCAAATCATAGGCATGTCAGAAGAAGAAGAGGAAAAACAAGAAATTTTCAAACTTGTTTGAAAAAATAATGAAAAAAACCTTCCCCAGTCTGGTGAAGGAATTAGACTTCCAGGAAGACCTAGAAGTTCAGAGAGTCCAAAGAAGTTAGATCCATGGGAGCACACACCAAGGCACATCATAAGTACATTACCCAAGATTAAAGATAAGGAGAAAATCTTCAAAGCAGCAAGAGAAAAGGAAACAGTCACCTATGAAGGAGTGCCCATAAGACTATAAGTTGATTTCTCAGAACAAACCTTATAGGTAAGAAGGGACTGGGAAGAAGTATTCAAAGTCATGAAAGACAAGTCCCTACATCCAAGATTACTCTATCCAGGAAAACTATCATTTAGAATGGAAGGGCAGATAAAATGCTTCCCAGATAAGATCAAGTTAAAGGAGTTCATCATCACGAAGCCCTTATTATATGAAATGTTAAAGAAACTTATCTAAGAAAAAGAAGAAGATCAAACCAATGAACACTAACATGGCAACAAACCCACAACTATCAACAACTGAACCTAAAACAAAAACAAAAACAAAAACAAACTAAACAAACAACCAAAACAAGAACAGAATCACAAAAATGGAGTTCACATGGAGGGTTATCAGCAGGGAGGGGGAGGGGAGAGAATGAGGGAAATGGAACAGGGAGTAAGAAGCATAAAAAGACAGAGGGAGGTTGAGAACAGTATAGGAAATAGAGAAGCCAAAGAATTTATATAAATGACCCATGGACATGAACTAAGGGGAGGAATGCCAGAGGGAAGGGGAGGATAGGACAGAGAGGGGAAACCAGGAGAAAAAATGGGACAACTGTAATAGCCTAATTAATAAAATATACTTTAAACAACAACAACAACAAACAAAAAATGAAATAAATCCCATATAGTAAAAATATAAATAAGTTAATTAATAATAAATAAATAAATAAATAACTTGTGGATTATGTCTATTGAGTTGTCTTCACCACATTGAGTGGTAAAAGTTTTCATTTAATTCCTGTTTTCAGGCTTTAGTATATATTTGTTATTTTCATTTTATACCAATGCATGTAGTTTTTCCTTTTTATTTTCTTAATAACTTTTGAAGACAAAATCTTTTTAATTTTTATGTCAAATATATATTTCTTCTATAGATAGTGCTCTTATACGTATAGTGTCTAACAAATCTTTGCTTATACCAAGTGTGTATTTTTTCTTCTAAATTTTTATCTTTTACTTTATTCATTTAAATCTATAATGGGTTATGACTTTATTTTTGTATTTGGTGTGAGGGAAAAGGTGAGGTTTACTTTTTGATGGAAATCCAGTTGTTTCAGTACCATTTGATAAAGAGAACTAGTTTAATATTATTTTTGAAAATCAAGTGACCACATATATTGGTGTACTTGTAGATACCCTGTTCTGGAAAAGTTCATTAAGGTATGTATACTGTCTTGAAAGTAATAACTTCATAATAAGACTTGAAATCAGATAGTGAAATCCCCCAACCTTGTTCATTTTCAAAATTGTTTTTGTCTATTCACTTTCTTTTTTCTTTCAAATGTAAATAATTAAATCAGCCTGTTTATTTCTAAGAAAAAAAATGCTGAGAATTTAATTGGGATCATTGTAAATTCACGAATCAGTTTCCGGAGAATTGGTATTAGCAATATTGAGTCCTGTAATTCATGAGTATGATGACTCTCTCCAGTTAGGTCTCTTTAATTTCTATAAACATGGGTTATGCTTTTCAGTGTAAAAGCTGTATACCTCAATTGTTAAGTGCATTCCCTTATTTTTGATTGTTTGGTAAGAAGCCACTGACTGGGAGAAAATATATTTAAATCACATATCCAACAAAGGGCTGAATCCTGAAGATATAAAGAATGCAAAAGCACATAAGAAGGTTTAGGAGGAAAATTGCTGTGTATGTTTTTTGTGGTCATGACTACATGAATCTCTCTACACTTAAAACTTGTACAACTACATGACAAAAATGTTTTATTAATTGTTATTATTGAGTCTTTAAATTATTAAAAAGTAAAAATATATGAGATTATTGCTATTGTCTTTAGTAATCATTAACATTGCTTATATTAACATGCATAACTTCCATTTAAAGGTTCTTTATCCTTTCCTTAAATTTTCTGCTTTCGCCTGGGATTACTGATCCTTGCAGACAGATTTTCTTTAGTATTTATATTGATGTGAACAGTTTAGTGACAAATACTCTCAAGTTTCTTCCTAACATCTATATTGCATCTTTGTTGTTTAAGAATATTTTTCTCATTATGGAATTCTATGGAGAAAATAATTTTATCACATTACACATATCATTTTATCATCTTCTGGAATCTGTATTTTTATGGTAGAGTTTTCCATCATGTTTAGTGTTGGCTGCCTTTTCAAAAGTTGTTGTTCTTCCCCTCAACTATTTTTTTAGATCTTCTCTTTATTTTTCACTTTGTGGTTAATAATTAATACCCCCTTAAAAATTCCAAAGTCTTCATGAAACTTAATAAAACTTTTCAATGCATGGTTGATCTCTTTCATCAGCTTAGAAAATTTATAGCTATTTTTAGATGTAATTTATTGCTATATGCTTTCTCTGATTTCTTCTAGAATGCCTAAATGCATATGTTAGAATCTTTTACAGTGTCCCTTCCTGTATCTCATGCTTTGTTGTGTTTTGTTATTTTTTCATTATTTTGTTTCCTTAGCTTGAGCTTTGATTGTTTCTATTGATTTCTTCTTCAAGTTACTGATATTTTCTTGTGCGGTTTTGAATGCTTAATTTCATATATGAATTTTTAAATTTTATTTTGTAGAAATTATCTGTTTTTACACAACATATTTTACCTTTGTTATTTTCTTTAATATGTTTATAGTAGTAATACTAAGATCTTATGTGCTAATTGTAACATGAATCATGTAAATACATGGTTCTATTGGCCGTTTTTTTCTCATTGTTGTTGTTGTTGTTTTACTTCAGTGCACATATCCTTGCTTTTTAATATGTCCCACAATTTTTAATAAATGGTAGATTTTGTTTCTAAACTGACAAAGAGGTGTCTCTCCCCAGAGACAGCGTACCATTTTTCTTTTCCACTTAGCTAGTGACAGACTGATCCCCTTGATCTGATCAATATTAAGTATGTCCAGGCTTGGGTTAAAGTTTGTATTAGTCTCATTTTCACTCTGGTTTCAAAGATCTTAAGGAAATGACCGTCCACATCTTTCTCAAGCACCCTCTGTCTGCCAGGATTCCCACTTCACAGCACTGTGTAACTGTGTGGGATTCCATGTCCTGTTTCCATCCCAACTCCCAGCTGCCTCAGCACTCAGCTCAGGTCCGGTGGGAGAAAACTGGCAGCTCTGCACTTGGTCTCTCCAGATTCCAAACTGTCACACCACCAATGCAGTATGATTACTCTACTGTCTTATCTTCACCCAGCAGAGTCCTCCTGCTCATGTCAAGCCTAATCATCAGTCCCGAAAAAGCTCTCAGAGGGAAAAAGAAAGGTGGACATACAGAGGACGCCTCCACTGAAATGGGAAGGGCTCTTTCTGTGCAGTGGGTTCTGAAACATGATTGTTGTTGTAACTGTTTTCCTCAGGTTCAAGAGCAGAAATAATGATATACCACAGCTTTTACATCATAACTGGATGCAGAAATGAGTGGTGGTTGTTAGGTGAGTTTAACCTAACATGGTAAAATATTTTAGAGATACTCCATATAACTCAAGATGAGTTATCACAGTACCTACCTTTAAAATGAAACTTATTAACAGATTGAGATAAAAATATTATTCAGAACGATGCAGAACTTTCTCAGGATGATTCCTTATTTTTTAAAAGACACAAAGAATACCAATTCAGGAATAATTTAATCACTCTGTTATGAAATAAATACAAACTACTAAATTGCATGGATGCCAAGTTATAGTTATAAAAATGAAAAGTACATAGTGTCATAACTTTCTTTGATCACTAATTTAAACAGCTCTTGCATTTATTTACATTTTTAAGATTTATTTTTTTTACTTATTTATTTTTAGAGAGAGGGGATGGGAGGAAGAAAGAGAGGGAGAGAAACATCAATGTGTTATTGCCTCTCACATTCCCCTAACTGAGGACCTGGCCCACAACCTAGACATGTGCCCTGGCTGGGAATCAAACCGGTGACCCTTTGGTTCACAGGCTGGCACTCAATCCACTGAGCCACACCAGTCAGGCGGTTGCACTTATTTTTATGGTTGTTTAATTGCCTGCATTCTCCAAACATTCATTGAGTACCAACTGTGAGCTACATAAAAGAAAAATAACAGAAAATGAACGAGGGCCAGTGAGATTCCCAAATTAATTCTTTTCATAGATTAGAATCAGTAAAAAAACAAACACTGTTTACCTCATATTGCCCCATCAATAGATTAGAAACTCTCAGCTAGCTATAGTTCTTAAATGTTCTCTGGTAAACTCACAAATAATTAGCACTGCCATGGCTCCTCCTTCTGCTTTTCTTTCTGCTCTTGTCCTCCTTAGCCTCCTCTTCTTCTCTTCTCTTTTTCTTCTTCTTTTATAATTGACCTTTGAACTCCAATATTTAAAACTACAGGAAGGAACAAAATGAGACAAACACCATCCTTTCCTTGCTTAGCTCAGTCCCTCATCCCTGGATCAAATCAAAGCAAGGCTAGTGCATAGTAGCTATTCAATAAGCATTTTTTGAGTATATAAATTAATTACATTCAGGGAATACGGGAATAAATAAACCATTGAGTGATTTAAAAATATCATTTTACAATTGAAAACTCAGAAAATTCTTTTTCATTTCAGATCATATAATAGTCTCAAAATATTGTCATTTTTTTCCTATTTATCTGAGTATAATGAAATATTTTTCATTCATGCTACTTAACATTCCTTGTGTATCCTTGTGTCTTTTGGTATAACCCAAGTATCAATGGTCCTTTAATAGTTTATCTTTGGTGGTTGTCCAAGTTATATTTCATAGCACATAACAACATTTGTAATGTTATTCATAGTAGATGAATGCACTTTGCCATCTCAATGGTTTCACACTTGAATAAACACCTCTGCTGATTTTACTTGTTTTATTAAAATATTCTCATCAGAATATATACTTTGCTTATAAGTGTATCCTTTTATTTAACATGCTATCTATTTTATTCCATATTAAATATATGAGCTACAAGAAAAAAGATTAAATAGAAGAGAAAAAACTATAAATTAACTCCATCAAAGTTAAAATTCTGTTTAGCTAAAGGCTCCATTAGACAGGAAAAAATATTTGCTGCCCATACACCTGACACAGGACTCTCGTCCAGAATAAATGTGAATTCTATAAATCCGTAGTAAAAAAGACAAACAAATCAATAAAAATGGGAACAGTTCTCAAAGAGATGTTTCACAAAGGACAAAGACACAGAAGCTGACAGCACATAAAATGTGCTCAACATTATTAGTTGTCAAGGAAACACAAATTAAAATCAAAACTAGTTAGCACCTTACATTCTTGGAATAGCTAAAATTTTAAAGACCAATAACACCAAGGTTGGTGTGAATGTAGGACAACGGGACCTCTTCTAACTAGTGGGAGAATAACATTGTAAAACAATGTTAGAAAGTTGATTTCTTAAAATGAACTAAACTGATCTATACTATAACTTAGTAATTTCATTTTCATGAAAACATATGCCCCAAAATATATTTGTACAAGAATATTTGCAATAGCTTAATTTATTGTGGCCAAACCCTAGAATGCCCAAGAACAGGAAATGGATAAAAAACTAGTATACCCATACTATGGAACATGATTCAGCAATAGTGTGAATGGATCTCAAAATTGTTGTAATGAGTAAAAGAAATCAGACACAAAATAGTATATAATAAATGATTTCACTTCTGTGAAATTCCAGAATGTGCAAACTACTCTATGTTTTAAAAGTCCAGATAACAGTTGCCTCAGGAATGGAAGGTGGGACTGACTGGGAAAGGATTCAAAGGCACTTCACAGAGAGGTGGAAGCAGTCTGCTCCATGTTAGAACCACGGGCTGGCCTGGCCTATGTATTTGTCAAAGGTCATTGAACTGTAAACATAAACCATGCACATTTCACTGTGTCATTTCACTATAGAAAAATATACCCCAATTCATGATAAATAAACAAATGTCATAAATAATTTTTAAGTGTAGATATTCAAGATATGTCTATCAGAATTTCATCCAATGCCATTTCACAATATGAAGGAGAACTCTTCTGATGATCTATCAGAAATAACCTGACAGTATCAATTATCTTCATAATATAGAATGAAAAATTCAGACTCAGAAAGATAATGTAATTTACTCACAACCCCACAACTCTTAAATTAATGGGCCAAGTATTTAAAAATAATGTTACATTGCCATCACATTGACCATGACTATGGATTTTATAAGGACAGGTGAGAAATTATACACATTCCAGAAAATGTTCAATAAGAGTACTGGGAATCAGAGAGAAACTATATGATATTTGTCCTAGTTTTCAAAAAAGTTGTCAAACTTACAGAGTATAATTTGCATATAGTAAAGTTAAACCTTTGTAGATTTATGATCAGTTCTGTGAGCTTGGAAAAACTCGTGCAATTATATAACTGCTACCACAATGTGTGTATAAAATATTTGTCATATCCTGAAACTTCATTACACTCAGAGTCTTTTTGTGTCTACCACTCCTGTCTATAGTAACCGCTGACTGGATTGGGGGCTATAGATTTGCAATTTCTCAGAATATATAAAAATAAAATAATATAGAGTGTAGCATTTTGACATCCACCTGCTTTTACTCAATGTTTTTTGAAAATCACTCATGTTATTGCATATATAACTAATTTATTCCTTCTTATTGGCAAGTAGTATGCATTGTGTAAATATCTCACTGTTTGCTTATCAACTGACTGGCTCTTGGATATTTGTATCAGTTCACTGGTTCTTGCATATTTGCGTGGTTTCCAATTTGAGGGATTATTGATAGAATAGCCCTGAATATTGACATACAGGCTTTGTTTGAACACATGCCTTCCTTGCTCTTTGTTAAGTACCCTGGAGCAGGATTCCTGGGTAATACAGTATGTGTGTGTTTACCTTTATAAGATCCTGTCAAATTATTTTGCAATGTGGATGTAACATTTTGCATTTCCACCAGCAATATCTCAAAGGCCCATTGGTTTTCATCCTCACCAGAATTTGTTAATAGCTGTTTTTATTTACTTGATCTATGTTACTAAGTGTGCAGTGATATAATTTGCATTTTCTTAATGACTTATTAAATTCATTTGCCTATTTGTCAGCTGTACATCTTCTTCAATAAAGTGCTATTCAAATGTTTTCCCTACTGTAATTGGGTTGTTTACTTTCTAATGACAAGCAGTTCTTTATACGTCTTTGTTACCAATCCTTTATCACCCATGTGCATTAAAACTTTCTTCTTCTATGTGGCTTTTAATTTTATTTTCTTTTGAAAAAATAGTGGTTTTTGGAGAGCAGGACTTCCAACTTATCAAATTTTCCTTAATAAACTATGGTTTTTGTGGCATAAGAAATCTTTCCCTAAGTAAAACTTACTCGTATTTCTTCTACATTTTCTGGAAGTTTTATAGTTTAGGTTTAAATTTAAGTCTACGATTCAAGTTGATTTTATGTACAGTGCAAGTTATGAGTTTAAGTTCATAATTTGTATACTAATATCCAAATATTTCAGCAACATTTATTAAAAATATTTTTCTCCATTAATTCCCTTGATAAATATGTCAAAATTGAACTTACAGTGGTTATATTTCTAGTCATTCTATTCTATTTTGTCTATCAATATGTCCATTGTTTCACTAACAGCACATTACATTGATTACAATAGATTTATAATAATCCTGAAATCAAGTAGTTTTAAACACATTTTAACTCCTTTTATTATATATCTTAAACTTTTGAATACACCTGCACTTTCTTTCCAAAACTCTTTTTCTCTCAATAAATTCTAATGCTTTATATTTAGTCTAGAATTTGAAATATTACGATGAAATCATGTGTTTTATCCCCACTTGGTACTTTTTCAATCCAATATATCCTCAAAATTATTGAAGTGTCACCATTATCAGATGAGACCTCTATCTTTCTCAGATTTAAAAACAACTTGCTATGTGATTTAATTTGCCTAATATGAATAGCATGCTATACAACATACTGATACTATTTTCAAAGAAGGCTTCAAGTAGATTGTGAGGAGGAAAACATGCATACAGTGAAGCTAATAAAACTGATGTGACAAAGTTTTCCCCAGACCTCTTTGATTCTAAGGTTGAAATGGGTTAATGGCAATAGTCATCATGCTGTCAAAGGAAAGAAAAAAGGTTCCTAACCTACTTACTCACAGAAGAATTTTTAGTCACAGTCAAAGTCACTCCCTGTCATTTCTGCAAGCCCCTGTGCAGTTGCTCACATGAGATTAACCGGAAGGTCAGCCAAAGTTCCCCTGCAATGCTTGTCATGTTTTCTGTTTTTTTCTGATCCTTAGTCCATGTCAGTCTCTCTTGTCCTCAAAACCACCTAACAAAGTCTTACCATTATACCATGGTGTTTGTTCAATTTAAGAGTCAAAATCCCAAGAAGCATTTTATGGCAAAAAGAAAGGTCAATTATATGACTTTTTGCAGTGAAGGTAAATGAGTAACATTTCAACATTTTTCACTGAAAGCTCTCCTACAGTGTTCTCTAGCATGGTTCAAAGATTTATAATTATGCCAGTCTAATTTTATTTAATGGAGAAAGTATAAAGAATCAGGAAGTGGAATAAATACCTCTGAGAATATATACAAATTATTTGTTATTCTTTTCCATCAGTTTTCAGTATACCCAATATACAAATTTCTTAAATATATTGTCTTGGCTAACACAAGGTTGCAATTTTTACCTTTGCAAAATGCTGACAACCAAAATGAACACAACTTAAATATCATCAGCTGAGTTATAGGCCAGGTAACCAGGAAGTGCCGTAGTATACTGGGTCTTCAACATGGAAGACCCATGGACGTATACTATTTGATTCAACAGGAATCAGATTCAAAGATGTGTTATTATCCAGTCAATCACTACAAATCTTTTACAGATAACTCATTAACAGTAGGAAATCTGGTTGCTCTTTCTGTCACACTAAGGAAACTATTTTTAAAGGTCATTTATCTGCGATCCCTTGAAAACCAAATTTAATAATCTTAGTCTTCAATTTAAATACCTCTCTGAAACATTTTATATAATTAACCACTTAAAATTTATTTTTTTATCTTTGTGCTTCTTGTCTTTATTCAATAGTATTTACCAGGGTTAATCCCTAACTGACAAAACATTAACCACAGGAATAACCTTTCCATAAAATCAAGTAACATAAAATTTTAAGAGACAAGTCTAAGTCTACAAAAATTTATCTGTGCTTATAGGAAATGTGAAAAGAGCAAGTTATATAATAACATTTAAGCATGAATCTATTTCTCTTTGTATAATGTATATATGTATATATACATACATGTATATATACACACACGTAGACATGTAACTTATAAATGCACAGGTAAAACCAGAAAGGTACAATAACATAACTGATATCAAAGTTTATGAAATATTAATGATAGCAGTTTCAAGAAGACAGATTTACAGATTTTGTACTTATGAAAAAACTTACTGATAAACTGACACTATCAGACTACCTGCATTTGTCGGGGGAAAAAAAAAACAGAAAGAAATGGTCATATAACTTTTAAACTTATTTTCCAGAAAGACTAACTAAAAACAACCACTTAATATTTGTTAAACAGTTATTCTTCCTTGGCTTATGAAACATAATCAGAATCTAATTCTCTCAAAAAATTTCCCTCATTACTTCTACAATCCAGAAATTTTATGATCTGCATCTGGACGTATGGCAAATTTTGTATCTTATTTCCAAATCACCTGTTTTCAGTCTAGCTTATTCCACTGGCAAAATTTATCATCTAAAAAATGAACCTTATATCTATTATTTCATAAAATGTCATATTCCCAAATAAACACAGCAGATTGAACAAATAGGCTTAAAAAAGCCCTCTCATAAATTGTATGAAAGTATAGAAAATGGATAATGAATTGATAATCTGGTCAGATGAGTTTACTGGTGAATTATACCAACATTTAAGGAAGAAATTATTCCAATTATCTACAATCTCTTCTAGGAGATAGAAGCAGAAGCAATATTTCCTAATGTGCTCTACAAAGCCAGCACTACCCTAATAGCAAAATCAGACAAAGAAATCACAAAAAAACTACAGACCAATATCACTCATAAACACAGATGGAAAATTCCTCAACAAAAAATTAACAAATCAAATCTAACCATATATAAAAAATTATACACAACAACCAGGTATAATTTATCTGATATATGCAAGACCAGTTCAACATTTAAAAAGCAATTAATGTAATCCATAACATTAACATGTTAAAAAGAAAAAGTATGTGATCATACAAATAAATGAAGAAAAAACATTAGACAAAATCAAATATCCATTTTGGTAAAATCTTTCAGCAAGCTAGGAATAGATGGTATCCTCCTAAACTAGATAAAAGATATCTGTAAGAAACCTACAGCAAATATCACATATATGGTAAGGAGCTAAAAACTTTTCCACTAAGATCAGGAAAAAAGGTAAAGATGTCCCTGCTGACCACTTCTTTTCAACATTATACTGGAAATTCTAGCTAATGCAAAAAGACAAGAGGAAATAAAATGTATACAGACTGGGAAGGAAGAAATAAAACTGTGTTTGTTTTTGGATGACATGGTTGTCTATGTAGAAAATCTAAAAATACTGACCAAAAAAAAAACCTTCCTAAGATTAAGATTAATAAATGATTGCAGGAAGGTCATTAATAAATGGTTGCAATATAGAAGGTTAATATACAAAAGTCAATAGCTTTCCTATGTACCACCAATGAATGAGTGGAATTTGAAATTAAAAACACAGTGCCATTTATACCTCCCAAAATGAAATACTTAAAAGTCTAACAAAACATGTACAAAGTCTATATGAGGAAAACTATCAACTCTAAAGAAAAACATCAAGGAAATAAACAAATGGAAAGATAACTTCATGTTTGTTGATAGAAAGACTCGTTGTCAAGATAACAGTTTTCCCCAACTTGATCTATGGATTCCCAGTAAATTATTTTGGGTATATTGACAAACTTATTTTAAAGTTCAGATGGAGACCCAAAAGATCCAGACAAGTCAACACAATACCATAAAAGAACAAAGCTGAGGGAGTGACATTACCCAACTTGAAGACTTTTTATAAAGCTACAGTAAATGAGACAGTGTGTGGTTTTGGTGAAAGAATAGACAGATCAATGGAACAGCCTAAAGAATCCAGAAATAAACTCAAATAAATATAGTCAATTTATTTCAACAAAGGAGTAAAAAACAACACAACGGAGCAAAGATAATCTTTTCAACAAATGGAGATGGATTAATTGCACATCTACACGCAAAAGAATAAATATAGACTCATGCCTCACAACCTTCACAAAATGAACTAAAACTGTATCATAGACCTAAATATAAAGCAAAAAAATTAAAAATTTCTAGAAGACAACAGAGGAGAAAAAAGTTGACCTTGAGCATGGTGATCACATTTTACATACAGCACCAGAGGCAAAACTAATAAAGTAATTGATTAGCTGGATTTCTCAGCAGCAAGATCAATTGAGAAGAAATTTGTGTTATTCCTTTAAATTTCTGAGGGAACATAATTTTACATCTGGATTGTTCATGCCCAACGAAGTAGGAGGCTAGAAAGAAGGCATTTTTTAGGAAAATTTTGACCTCCCAAAATTTTGCAGCATCTTCCTGCAAATTTTGACCTTTTGCAGGAAGATGCTGGATGATATTGTCTACCAAAGAGAGTAAGCCCAAACAGAATGTTGTAAATACTCTCAGGAGATATCCAGATTCTCACTTAATTAAGGTCTTATTTCCTTGGTGTTCGGCAGAGAGCTTTCACCTTTTGCTCCCTGTAGAAACTGTCTCAGCTACAGAGACTTGTCTTACCCAATGTAATGTCATTTAGCTGGGTGGGTCATATTCAAGACATGACAAGTGTAGACATAAACACCTGAACATTTTGGCTCAACTTAGGACAACTCTGGAGAGCCATTCTAATACTAGGACTCCTCGTAGGGTTGGCAAAGTCTATCTTGAACCTACAATGAAAATCATCATGGGCATGGACAATGGAGGGAATTGACTGTGGGAGGCAGGCAGGACAGGGCAGGAGAAAACAATAGGGAAAAAAGGTGGGACGACTGAAAAACAACAACTAAACTGACCTTCTCTTACAGGGCTTGCTTCTTCCTCTCTGCTGGTGTTGACCTCAATGTTACTTCTTAATGGACTTCCTACAGCCAGATTGATTTGTGTCTGCTTCCTGAAGAACCCTGCCTGTGACAGATAATAGAATAGTATTTAAAAACAGAAATTCTAATATAAGAGCAAGATGAAGGTAAGTAATCACCCTGATTTTGTTGAAGGGAAACTGCAGGTCAATATCTGTGCAGCTGACCTATAAAGTAAACAGTTATGTCTAAAGAAGAAAATTGGAGCGTTCCGGAAATAAATATTCAATAAAAAATAAAATTTGTACAATGCTGAATAATTTTTTTTTATTAAGAGCCAAACTTTAATATTTCAAGGACATCCCAAATGAGTTACTGGTGGGGTTACAGAAGCTCCCACTCATATGCCACAACAGCAAGAATCAAGAATTCTGGAAGTTAAAGCAATGACCTCTTTGGATACATATAAACAATATATTAAAGGATGTCGCAAAGTGCAAAAAAGGAGACATTCAGCGCAACAAAAACAAGCAGCAGGCTGATTGTCCTAACAAGAGGGCACAGAAACTCCTTCTGGAGTTCAGAGTCCCAGGAAATAGAACGGCCTCAGGCAAAAAGAGGTCCAGACATGGGTTTTGATTCTTATTACAACTAGTCAAAGGCAAACGCAAACAGAAAAACCAGGTTCAAATTTCCCATGACTGTAGTAGGAATTTGCAACAAAGAGAACCTTTAATCAAACGTCTCATTTGTAGGCTGAAAAGTGAGCAGTGAGACTTAGCCAGTGAATCTGGCCCCAGGCTGACATTTCTGCACCTGAGCTTTGAGCTCTTCAGGCAGGACAGCCTGGAATTGCTCCTGCACCAGCATCTCCACAATCTGCTCCTTGGTGTGAATATCAGGTCTCAGCCACAGCCTAGCAAGCACTAGGAGATGTCTGAGGACATCCCTGGGCCTGCGCGCATCCTCGTAGCGGAACTTCCTGAACATCTGCCTGAAGACTGCAGGGTTGAGAGGACTCGCTCTTGGCGGGGTCTCAACATCTTCGACACAACCTTCATCAAGGCTGTTTGGTTGATGCCCAGAAGGCTCTTGTGGGAAGCTGGGCCCGGGGAGCTGCCATTAGGACATCTTCTGGCTCCTTAGCCACCACCTCATCTGATGGTGACATCATTTCAGCATCCTGGACTTCTCTATTTCTCTGTGTGTCTGGGTCTCCTTCAGTCTCCATTCTGGAACTCTAGAAGAGGATGACTCAGGTTCCTGCGCATCCACCGCTTCAGGGGGCGGAGGGAGAGGACAGGGGCAGCTCACCACCAAACGGAGGTCCCACAACCGGCTCGGAGAAAGCAATGCTGAATAATTTAATAATGTCATGAGAGAATTGTTTTTTTGCTATAGATGCTGGGAATGAAATAACTATAGATCCGTAAAGAGAAAAAAGCAAAAGAAAACTAATAGTGGGAAGGAAAAACCAAAATTGTACCAGAAAGTGTATGTAACTACAAGACTTCCCACAATTCACATATGAATAATATTGACAGTCAAAACAATGCAAAATTGAATGTTGACCTTAACAAGAGTTATTACCTAACTCTTCTGTGGAGGAAGTGTTCTTGGTTTCAATTATTGCATTACTGTAATAATCAACTATTTCATTTTGAGATAACAATAGATAGTATTGAAAACTGAAAAGCCATGTATAATAATTTGTGCAAGGTATTCAGTTGTATAGAAAAATACATAAAAATACAAAGTTCAAGATGAAAAATGGAAGAAATAACTAATAACAGAAAGTATTAAAAGTGTACATGTATAATTTGTATTTAAAATATTCTTAAGAAAATCTTATTTTATTAGCTTGCAATAATTTCCAATATTTTTGTCTTCAAAATGATAATTCTCCTTTGTTATGCTCTGAACATGTTCCTACAAAGTTCATGTCTAGAATTGCCATTTAGTGTTTTAATTATGTTCACTTGCATATTTTTCAATTGACAAGTTCTAAAAATAGGAATATTATTTATTTATTCTGAGTGAATGCATGTCTAGCATGATGGTTGCCAAAATAGAAAATCTCACTAACTTCAATAAACTTAAAAAATATAAAGTTGCCTTGGCTGTTGCAGCTCAGTAGCTTGAACATGGACCTGTGAACCAAAGGGGAACTAGTTCAATTACCAGTCAGGGCACAGGCCTGGGTTGCTGGTCAGGTCCCCGGAAGGGGGTGTGTGAGAGGCAACCACACATTGATGTTTCTTTCTCCTTCTTTTCCCCTCTCTTTAAAAATAAATAAATAAAATCTTTAAAAAGTGCATAAAGTTATTGGTAATTGCCACAGAATCACTTATGTAGTTATTAATTTTATTTTACTCTTGGTTGTTTACACATCATTTGATTTTCTTTATTTAGTATTTAGAAAATTTCTGTGACCTTGTAAAAAAGTAATCCAAGAATTCAGCTCAAATTACAGAATAATCACAGAGTTCTAGATTATAGAATAGGCAATATAGGCAGTAATATTGCGATACCTGTGTATGGGGCCAGATGGGTACTTGAAACATCAGGGGGACAGCTATGAAAAGTACATGATTTTCTAGCCTCTTTGCCACATATCTGAAACTAATACAGAAAAATATTAAATGTCAACTGTAATTAAAAATTAAAAATCCAACTCATATACACATGAAAAACCTATTTTAATGTCCAAAAATATTTAATTCTGAATTTTTATTAAAATTAATGTGCTCAAATACAGTTAAAACAACTTTAAAAATGAAATCACATTTTCTTAAATAGGAAGAATGTAAAATCCTTCATGTCTCTGACATCAAAGATGGTGACTAAATATTATTGGTGTACAAGAAATTCTACACCAATGCTCTTCAAAACACACTATGATAAAATTTTAGAGTCTCATCTAGTTACTATGGAGATGAGCTTATCTGAAATTTAATTTTGTTTATTAGCATTTTTGCCTCATTCTTACATATGCTAAATGAACTGTAATTGCAGTAACAGAAAGATTGTAGAAATCAAATATTAAATGATGATTAAGAAATGTCTGATGTTGAAATATTAAGCAAATCAAAACCTCATATGTATTTACCATATATGCTATACAACAGTGTTTATCCAACAATTTAGAAGATTTCTTTTCTGAAACACTTTAAAAATATCCATCACAGATTCTTAACTTGCTCACCTAGAATCATCACAGGACATATTTCCAAGTACATAAGAACTGAATAATAGTATTTGGTCAGCATTTTTTATGAAGAAGCCCATTTAGCTGTAGACCCCACCCTACAGACAGACCTAGTTGGGCCAACTTCTGAGATCAAAACAGAGAGTCGGTGCTTCCAACTCCAGCTACCAAGCATGATCGTACAAATGATCCTCTCCCCTCTCCAACTTTATTTACATAAGATATACATACAATAAAATTCACCAACGATATGTTCCGAGTTTGAAAATTTTTGAGATCTGTACATAGTCATGTAACTACCACCACAAACAAGATACAAAATACCTCTACCACTCCAAAGAGGTTTCATTGTGCCTTTTGCATCTCCTTAAACCAGTTAACTTTTCATTATGATTACACTCATTCCCTCTTCTTTATGATATTTTATGTCAAATTAATTGACAGATTATCCTTGTAACATTACTGTCATTTTCTTAGATGATTCATCTCCCCCTCAAAGCTCTCTCTGGGTTTTGGCTTCCACTAGTGTTATTCTGAACAACACAAGCAATATAGTAACCCGTGACATGCTTTATACTGAACTCGTGGACAGGTTCCCCAAATAACTCATCTGCTACTGTGTTTAATTTAAAATGCCAAACCATATCCTGTGTGTGCATTTAAATTTTAGGCCCTATAAAAATTGCTGGATTGATACAGTCACTTAAAATAGCCATTTCCCTAAGTTCACATCTTCATTCACTTGTTGTGTGTCATGAAGGTCATTGGAAATGAAAGGATAAATTAGAAAAAAGTATATATTAAAATAAATCAATTTAAGCAATAAAAATTGAATTTATCACTTATAGAAACAATTTTAAATACTTATGTAAAGAAAATATAACTGATTTCTACATTGATATATTAATCTACAAAGTTATTTCAAATTTCAAATTTGAAAATATTTCAAATTTGAAAATATTTCAAATTTGAAAAACTAAAATAATCAGGATGAAAAATACTTTTAACTGAAAAGCATTTTAGATATCAGAAGATCAGTAACAAAAATATAATTAATGCAACACTTCTTGCAAATATGAAATTGAAATATTCCAATGACAGAAAGCAAGTATCTGGCAATTACTTCAGTTTCAGTTCTTATTTTATAATAATCATGGACAATCTGGAAAGCTTAAATAGAAGATAAAGAAAGAGGTTGAAAAGTATGAAAACATAATCTCTTTAAAAATGTTAAAGCAATGATTTATGTCCAACCCTAAGCAGAGGTAAGACTAAAGGAAGTTTTGATAGATGTCTTGAAATGATTCATGGGTTCCCATGAAAATGAATGAGAAGACTGGATGCATGTTTCCCTCGAAGGATGAACTTGATCAAACAATGACAGAAGCAGAATTTGTAAAGAAGAAAATATTTTGCATAGACCAGGCAAGAAATCTGCATATAAAGCAGTGGTTCTCACCTAGGGGTAATTTTGTGCCCCATGAGACAATTTGGTAATGTCTATTGACATTTTGTCACTGGTCTGGATGGGGATGCTGCAACACAACCTCCGATGCCCAGAGCAGCACCTCACAACAATTTTCCAGTGCAAAATGGCAACAGCACCAAGACTGAGAAAACTGAGTCTGAATAATGGAGCTTTTCAGGAGGATGATCAGTTAACTTCAGGTTCCTGAGATTTTCTTTTCCTGTCATTACTCTAGAAGAAACTCAGCAGTTTCTTTCAGTGTTTTTATATGATTCTTCTTTGAGTTCTTATACTCTATAAACATGAATTCTACTTTGTAAAGTAAGATGTATATGCACAAATTAAAACAGAATCAAAGTATAAATTAACCAGGCACCCCAATACTTCAAAGTAATTGGAGTATTACTTTTAGAGAGTTTCTAAACTAGAGTATTAAACCTACATATTCTGGAATTCTGATTTCAACTTTAATATTTTCTAATCACGAGACTCAGAGTAAAATACTTGGCTTCTGAAAGCTTCCATGTTCTCATGTGCAAAATGAAGACCCAACTTTTAGATAAATAAGTAAGTCAGTATGTGAAAGGTTCTTATAAAAATGCTTGGTATATGATATCAGCAATTATTATTTTTAGGATGACACCAAGGCACTCAGAGATACTTTGTGGAGATGAGATTTGAGCTGAAGTTATAGAATAAGTGGACCTTAGATAAGTGAAAAATTGGCATTGTGTGTGAAAAGAGTTCCAGGCCATGCTAAATGAAATGCACAGCCCTCACTTCCATTCTTTTCATTGCCTTCCTGTGGCTTATAGTTCCCTCTAATTTTCTCAGAACTTCCGTGGTCACATCCAGCTGAACCAAAATGCTACCCAGTATGGCTTAAGTGAGATAGGAGAGAATAACACAGAAATAATCTCTTTTTTTATATTGTAAAATACTTTTCTGCTTTTGACATGCCAATTTATTTTTGTGGCTAAAAATAAACTATATTTTGATGTTATTAAAGTATTTTAAAATTGATGTATGTGTCGATTATATAACATTTCATAAGAATTAAAGAAGGATTAAGTGGGTATAAAATGCATGCTATTTACAGGTGTATTATACTTTTAAGCCGGAAACAAAAAAAGAACTGCATGATTTTTAATGTCATGGTGAGTTACTTTATATCCCAGTGTTGGGTTTGTGTATTATTTTGGAAGGAAAATAATTCATATGTTAAACTAAAATCCAAACTAAAGCTGCCTGTGTCTCATTCAAATATCACATAAACATCATAACACATTTTCATTTGGAATATAGAAGGAATTATACACAGATTCTAAATTGAGGCAGTATAATAAATAACAATGAAATGTGAAGTGCATTCATCGGTATACAGGCATTTTAAAAGTAATCCAGTCTCAATAACAATCTTTTTCTGGAAAATAAATAAACTTGAGAACATAAGCAATTTCTTCCAAGGTCATTATTTTAAAGGGTAGAATCAGAAAGGCAAACTCAATTTGCAACAAGATTTTCAAATTTGTTGATTCCATAAATCTTCTGGATTGCTTTCAAGGTCAAGAACAATAGCCTTTGATGTAAGGTGATAACATAGACAAACCAATGCCCGTCAGAGGCAATACTTTATTTTTTGAAATCCTTGCTTCCAAAAATCCACAATCCTAGAGAATATTTCTTATCCCCTTCTGTACAGTTCCTATCACCTATAATCCACATAACTGAAAAACTGACATATTTATAAGATCCTATTAATACCTAACAACTTCAAACATTGAAAAATGTTTTTGATAAAGAAAAATGTATAATTTAAATAGTCACTAGAGAAAATATAATGCACATAAATATGGTACAAATGGAAAGAACAATTTTGGATGGTTTTTTGGGAGAGCATGGGAAGGGGACCACTATTTTACACGTGTGTGTATGTATATATGTGTGTATATATGTGTATATATATCTTTTATGTATTAAACTTTTTATTACATATTTTATTGTTGATCTATTGCAGTTGTCCCAATTTTTCCCCTTTACTCTCTTCCACCCAGCCCACCTCCCTCTCCCACAATCAATCCCCACCCTGCTGTCCATGTACATGGGTCCTTCATACATGTTCCTTGACTGGTCCCTTCCCCTTCTTTCCACCATTATCCCCCTTCCCCCTTCCTCTGTTCTCTGTCAATCTGTTCCTTGTTTCCATGCCCCCAGTTCTATTTTACTCATTTGTGTGTTTTGTTCATTACGTTCCTCAAGTTCCTCTCATGGGTAAGATCATGTATTTGTCCCTCACTGCCTGGCTTATATCACTTAGCATAATACTCTCCTGTCTCATCCAGCTGTCCTGATAGGTAGGAGTTCCTTCTTTCTGCTGCAGAAAGAAGAATTCCATTATGTAAGCATGCCACAGTTTTTTTATCCACTCATTTACCGACAGGCACTTAGGCTGCTTCCAGCACTTGGCTATTATAAATAGCACTGCTATGAATATTGGGGTGCACAGGCTCTTCTGAATTGGTGTTTCAGGGTTCTTAGGGTATAATCTCAGCAATAGAATTTCTGGGTCAAAAGGCAGTTCCATTTTTAGTTTTCTGAGGAACTTCCATACTGTTTTCCACAGTGGCTGCACCAGTCTGCATTCCCACCAACAGTGCACTAGGGTTCCCTTTTCTCCACATCCTCGCCAGCACTTGTTTGTTGTTTTATTAATGATGGCCATTCTGACAGGTGTGAAGGGGTACCTCACTGTGGTTTTCATATCTCTCTCATGGCTAGTGATGTTGAGCATCATTTTATATGTCCACGGGCCCTCTGTATGTCCTCCTTAAAGAAGTGTCTGCTCAGGTCCTTTGCCCTTTTTTTTAATTGGACTGTTTGCCTTCCTGGCGTTGAATCAAGTAGTGACACCACAAAAGTCCTACAGGAAACATAGGCAGTAAAATGTCAGATATCCCACACAGCAATCTCTTTGCCGATATATCAGGGCAAGGGAAATAAAGGAAAAAATAAACAACTGGGACTACCTCAAATTAAAAAGCTTCTCCATGGCTAAAGAAAACATCATGAAAATGAAAAGGGATCCAACTGCATGGGACAACACACTTGCCAATGATACCTCAGACAAGGGCTTGAGGTATAAAGGATTATAGTATATATATTATATATATAAAGGATTATATATAAAGGATTCACACAATTCAACACCAGGAAGACAAACAATCCAATTACATATTAATTTTGTGGAAACCTGCCAATACTTTCTCTTATATCTCTACGGAAGAGTTGAATCATGCGTCTTTCTACTTTCAGCAGTCTCAAGATATTTTAAGAGAACAGTTTAAATCGATTTCAGTGCTCTTCCAATGTAGCTATACTTGAGAAATAGAGTAGAAAATGCATATAAATTACGTTATTTTGCAAATTGGTAACATCTTCAATATTATCTTCCTTTTCTTGATGGATTTAAATTAAAAACACTAATGACTATATTAGCATATTTTGTGCTCAGTAGGAGACATAATAGAAGGATTCTTTGGGTACATTTGGAGAGAGATAAACAGCGAATATCATTAGCACCAAAATCAAAATAATATTTCACTGAAAATATTGAGTTCTAACAAGTGTCAAATGCATCTCAGAAAATTTTAAATAAATTTGTGGAGTAGTTGTTAACATGCTGAAATGAAGGCCTTATTGAAAAGCATGATTTTCCTTCCACTCTTTTTTAAAAAGTCTATTCCTCTGTGACTCATTTTCAAATAAACTCTGCTATCTCTTGTGTTAGAAAAATATTATCCTAGACATGTTTATTCACCAGGTCTACAAATAAGGTTTTTAACGTTATTTTAGTAGAAATAATTTGCTTACATTTATTCCTTTGATTTCTTTTACATGATCATTTGTATATTTAAAAATTGGTAAAGTCAAATTATGTTTGGTTACTCAGAATTCAACTGAGAGTTCAACTGGGATTTTATGACATGCACAAATGGGAATTTCACAGAATGTAAATGTGGCTCATGCAGCTAAGGGGACTAGAGCTGGGAATAAAAAAAAAATGGAAAGCAACGCTTCTCCCTTTCTCTAGGACTACATGATCTGCATTTCTCATTCTTTTGGCAGGCCTGTTACATTTTCCCATTTTCTTCCCTTTTATTTTCTTACACGGTAGTTTCCTTGGTCTAAACACAACGGGCCTTAGTCATCCAAGTATGTGATCAACGTGCTTTTATAAGTTCAGCTTAGTGCTAAGTGCCCAGAATTCTGCTATATCCCAGGTTCTGGCTGCCTAGAAGGGAAGGCGTTAACTCCAATCAGCTCTTGTCTTCTGAGAACTGTGTGCCTGAACCGACCCACTGCACTGATGTGGCCCCCAATACTTGATGTCATGAAGCCAAATCCTTCATTTATCAAATGAATATTTGTACTTACTGGCAGATAAACACTGCCTAATGCAGAAAAGTAAGGCAGTTGTTTAGATCATGAATTACACAGTGAATTGGAACAGTGTTTTTCAAATAACCACACTATTCAAAGTATAATTGATTAACAGACTAACTCAGAGGGCAAGTCTGAGGTTTCCCTGAGAAAGTCTGAGTTTCTTTAAGAGTTCATGGCCAAGGAAAAATGTATCTAGTTTGAAAGGTCAGGGAAAGTTTTTCTGAGGTAGGGAAGTTAGAGACATGATTGAAAGAATTAATAGTTCACCAAGTTAAGGAAGAAAAAGAAGGTGAGAACAGCATACATGAGAAAAGGAAGACATGTTTAAAGCCCTGGGTGGAAGAGAGAACAGCACACCAACACATTGTGAGAAGGCCTCAGTGGCTGCTGAAGAGAGACAAGTGTACGGAGTCAGTGGAGGGTGAAGAAGTAGGCAGGGGCCACGTCACTTGGTCTTGCTAGAAAACTTTGGTTTTGTTCTCTATCCTTAAAACAATGAGATCCTCCGAAAAGCTTTAAACAAGTAGGTAACTTCCTGAGGCTTTTGTTTGCAAGATGTCCCTATCGTAGCGCAGAGAAGCGGGTGTATGGGGGCAGCAGCAGATGAAAGACCAGTTGGTAGTCAAGTTCATAACACAAATAAGAAATGATGAGAGTTTGGCCTAAGGACATGGTAGTAGGAATGAAAGAAAGTGTTTAGACATGAGATATATTTAAAGATAAAACTGACGCCCTAGCTGGGTAGCTCAGTTGTGTGGGGTGTCGTCACGATGTGCTAAGGTTGTGGGTTCCATCCCCTCATCAGGGCACATGCAAGAATCAACCAAAGAATGCATAAATAAGTGAAACAACAAATCGATGTTTCTCTCTGTGTGTGTGCCTCTGTCTCTCTCCCTTCCTCTCTCTCTAAAATCAATAAATTACAAAAATTTAAAAAAACAATATCACAAGAATATTTTTCAACCCAGAATTGGAAGGACATCCTAAAGGGGGGAGAGACAGAGTGTGTAAACTTGTTAACATGCATGCAGTACGGAAATTGCTAGGGTTAAAGATACCCATATATTGAGTTGAATTGTGTCCCCCAAAAGATACATTGCAGTTGTAACCCCCAATACTTCAAAATGTGCCTTTTTAAGAACAAGGTCTTTAAAGGGGTAATCACCTAGAAATTAGGCAATTAAGATAGGCTCTAATCCAATAGGATTGGTGTCCTTATGGGGAGGGAAATCGGGAGACAGAAATGCACTGAAGAAAAAACGAGAAGACACAGGGCCAACAACTGCTTTGCAGCAGTGGGATTAGCTCTAGTTCTTTATCTCCTGGGGAGCAGATTTCCATCCCCTTAATTCACAGAACCGAACCTTCACATGGCCTCTGACCGCAGTCCATCCAGCCCAAGGAGGCAGGCTCTGCCACTTCACATTTTTCTTCTTTTATGGTGAGCATATTCCTATATGTTTATAGCAGAAAGATGGAACAGAGTAAACACTTTACCCTCTTTCAACTAGCAGTCTACAAATAGCATCTACTTTTTTTAATTTATTCTTTTTTATTCCATTGAAATAGGTAGATAGGGAGGAGTAAATGGAGAAAAAGAAGAGAGGGAGTATATTTGTCGTGCTTAAGGAAATATGTCTGAATGGCATAGGAGAAAAAGGGAAAGCTCATTTTTATATTTCCTAGCTATTCCAGGAAAGAAAGAAATGGCACAGAAATCGATCATTCGTTAGACCCTGTGAGCATCATACCTTACACCCATGAGTTGAATAAAAGGTGTTAAATAGTTTCAGCATTTTAATTTTCTATCACCTTAGAAATTTAACACCAAGAGATAAATGGATAGCTAGATGGATGAAAGCATATACATGTAGATAGATAGAGATATATAAATGATGGGTGGATAGATATATATCAATATTTAAATATGTAGTGTTTTTATTCTTTGGAAATTCTTTTATTTCTCTAAAACATCCATAGGTAATGTCCATACATTAAAATTCCAGAGTATGACTCTATCGCAGTTTTCAGAAACTGTCACCTATGGTGTACAGCTCACACGGTGCCTCTTATCCTTTAATAGCAACTGGTGTTTTAACTTCCCATTTACCAGTGGCCCCTGAAGACTGTGGTGGGAACATATGGAGATTATAAACCAATTCCACTCTCAATCATTGGTCACCTTATTCCTTTTTATACTATTGATAATTATTACCTTTACTCATGTTACATTAAATGTTTCTTGTCCTATGAAAATGTATATAATGTGTAGCAGCATATGTTATATTACAACAATTAAAAAAATGGCCTGATTAAAATACAGGTAAGATACCTCACCAAAGAAGATATATAAATGGCAAATAAGTATATGAAAATATGCTCTATATCATAGGACATCAAAATATGCAAATTAAAACAAAATGTCATATCACTACATACCTATTAGAATGATGAAAATCCAGAATGCTGGCAACAGAAATTCTGACAAAGATATGGAATGACAAAAATTCTATGTTCCTGGATGGAATACAAAATGTTTCAACTAGTTTAGAAGACAGTCCAACTATTTCTTACAAAACTAAACATGCTTTTACCATACAATCCAGCAAATATGTATTTACCCAAAGGAGTTGAAATAAAAAGTTCCACACAGAAAGCTGCACATGGATGTTTATTGCAACCTTATTCATGGTCGTGAAAACTCAGAAGCAACCAAGATGCCCTTCAGCAGGTGAATAGATAAACTGGGATACATCCAGACAATGAAGTACTATTACTTAGCACTAAAAAAGAAATGAGCATGCAAGCCATAAAAAGACATGGAAGAATCTTAAATGTACATATTGCTAAATGAAATAATTCAATCTGAAAAGGCTACATACTATATGATTCCAACTATATGACATTCTGGGGGAAAAGGCAAAACTATGGAACCAGTAAACAGAGGAGTGGTTGCCCGGGGCTGGCAGAGTTGGGAGTGAACAGGCAGAGCACGGGGAATTTCCGAGCAGGGCAACTATTCTGTGTATAACTGTAATAGTGGATACATGCCATTATTCTTTTATTAAAATCCATAGAATATACAACACCAAGAGTGAACGATACTGTAAACTATGAAATTTGGGTGACAATGATGTGTCAATTTAGGTTCGTCATTCACAACAAACGCACCACTCTGGTGGAGGAGGGTATTGCTGACAGTGGACACCAAGCATGGGTATGGGAAATGGGTGTGTGGGGACTCTCTATTCTCCACTCAATTTTGCTGGGAACCTAAAATTGTTCTAAAAAATAAAGCCAATTTTTATAATGGATAAAATTCATCATTTTAACTTTTTGCCTGTTTCATAATACTATTAATGATTGCATAAAAGTTTTCAGGAAAGTCTTC
This sequence comes from Anoura caudifer, assembly GCA_004027475.1. Taxonomy (NCBI): domain Eukaryota; kingdom Metazoa; phylum Chordata; class Mammalia; order Chiroptera; family Phyllostomidae; genus Anoura; species Anoura caudifer. The sequence goes on from PVKU01000419.1 coordinate 67,062, forward strand.
ATCATTCTCTTTAAAATCATGATCTTCTGATGAGATGTATTTGTCCCCAAATGAGAAATAAATGCCTGTTCATTGTAAAAGGGAGAGACTTATTTTGAAAGACTCATTTATGTTTTGGGAAAAGGAGAGCAATATGTCAACAATATGAGGGAAGTGGAAGATGAATTCTTCTAGGGAGAATTGTGAAGTGAAAGAGCCTGCCAATGTTGCAGATCCTGGAAAAATGTAATATTATCAAGACTTGCTTTGCATTAATTCCACAAAGGGAGAGGACAGAACTTTGAAAGAACTAAATATCATGATTCATCATAAGGACATAAAAAAGTTGTTTAGCAGAAAAGCTCAAAAGGAAGATTTAGTCCAAATTTGGTTTGATTTATAAATTCCCTAGGTAAGAAGTACCATTGTATTTTGTTGTCCATAAAGGATAATATGTACCTGAAGGAGTGTGAGTCATGTAAGTACCTACAAAACAAAGAGACTTCCAATGTTGGGTATCTTGGAAAGATACCCAATCAAGGTCAGGACCATTCAGGTGGCCCAGGGGTGTAATGTACAAGAATCTCTAAGAGGATGTGGTTTGGAATAAAGATTAAGTGTGGCCAGGAGATCAAAAGCCTGAATATGAAACACAGAGGACAGAGCCACAATCAGAAGAGAATCTCTAAGGCGGAAACACTGTAGCAACTAGAAGTGCGAAATGGGAGGAAGACCAGTACAGCAGCTATCATTGCAAGTATGCAACATACCCCAAATTTCACTTCCATTTTATTCAAGTTCTCTCTCTCTCTCTGACTCTCTCTCCCTCCTCTCTTCTTGCCACCATCTAAATATTTCAAAATGTGATATACTACAAAAGAGTAAAAGTATCTTTCATGAAGAGGGACCCAATAAAACTCCAGAGTTATCTTCTAGAGGGTGTGTCCCTTGCAGCACAGGCTTCCCCCGCTAGGTGAGTGGTCTGGGAACCCATCTGTATTGGTGTAGCAGCTGGCATTTTCGTGAGAGGCTGCATTCAGCTTCAGTGAAGTTTTTTAAAGACTCTTTCAATGTGTTTGCCCACTTCATGGTGGATGATTTACCAGCACACCGGCCCACACTATGCTGAGTGTTCAGCATTTTTTGACAACAAAACAGCATGACCCCTTGTCCCACCCTCCCTAGTCACTGGATCTCACCCCTAGCAACTTTTTTTGTTTCCCTCATGAAAAAAGTCCTCAAAGGGAAATGTTTTGCTGATGTGGAAGAATGAAACAAACAAAAACAGCAGAAGCACTAAAAGTCATCAAAGTCGACAAGTTCAAAAACTGTTTTGAACAGCGGAAAAAAGGCTCCAATAAGTCTGTTGCATCAAATGGAGAGTACTTTGAAAGTTTAAACATGTAAGAATAAATACACAATTTTTTTATAAATAAATTCTAGGATTTTAGGGTCCCCCCTTATATACCACTGCTCAACCTCCTCTCTGACTATTCATTTCTACCATCTTTATTTTCCTTTCCCTATTTTTACTTCTTCAAGACTTAGTAAAGTGTGTGCTGGTCACATCCTTACCTTATCTAGTTCATGCAGAAATTTAAAGTGAGGCATTTGCATTTACTTGTCTAAATAAAAAAAAGTCTATTCAGAAAATAGTGTAAGTTAAATACCAATCTCTGCACAAAAGACTATTCTTTCTTCCTTCTGGTACTCTGATGTGTCTTTTCCCCCTTTACTTCCAAATCCTCTCCCATTTGGGAATTCTGCTTACTTTTCATGGTTTTCCTGGCTTTTACAGGCATTTACTCCTCCTCTGGGGAGAGTTCTGGTCCAAGTTTGATAGTGGAAGTATATTTAAATTTTTTGTAGATCTTCATAATTCCATTTATGTAGCCTTTTCCTCTGATTTTTTAAAGTTCTTAGCAAATTTCAGTTATTTCTCTATTTAGAAGAAGGAAGAAGAACCTGATTTCTCAGGGCCATGCATTAAAGCAACGAGAGGGGAAATGATGTCAGCATCCTTACCTGGCAGGCTCTTCAGACTGGTCAACTTTAAGACCAGTCTGAGGAACCCAGGATCCAGGACACTAGAGCTTACTCTCCCTAGTTAAATAAATTTCAAAGGGGTTTTCATCACAAAAAATAGATTTGACCACCATGATCTTTTAGGAAATGTTTTCTTTCTAGACAGAAGTACAGATACTTTAGGGTTGGGTGAAATCACTTTTGATATTACAGTCAGTATTTAACATTGATTCTGAAAGAAAACATGGGGTCCAAGATGTGCAACGGGGAATGTGGAGGTCTCCAAAACAGGAAAACCCCCACTGACCCGGCTGGAGGAAGAGGAAGTGGAGCAAGGACATTCGGAGCTACTTTGCATATATAAAGAACTTAGCCAGTGTTTTAGTGATGCTAATAGCTGTGCCTTGAGAGCTCAGAGCCGGGGAGAAGGGCGAGACTCCAACCCATGAGGCAGCCACGAGGCGGTTTGGCAGTTACTGCACCTGTGCAGAGAGTTTGGCGGCAGTTTCTACATCTTCAGCCCAAGCCTGCCAGGACTAACAATGGCAACCGGAGAAAGACAGAACAGACCAGAGTACTAGCTGGTGTAACCCTTTGTGCAAGGAGTAGGAAAGGGGTTACAGAGGACGATAGGGCCAGGATTTAAACTCAGGCTTGGCAGCCAAGTGAGCTCTTAACCATGTGGCTTGGGAGTGAAGAAGGAGGCCTTGGCCTCACAGTTTCAAAGGATGCAGAGGGAGCCACACTGCCCACCATGAGGAGGGGCCATACCGTTTTGGATTAAGAGCAGGATCCTAGCTGAGCATAGATGACCAGGGAATCTGCCCAGCTGAGCTGCAGACTTCTATTTCTTTTTCTGAGAGAGACAGTACCTCTGACCGGCCTGGTTTGGCAAGAGAAGGCAGGTCCGTAAGTGTTTGTGGGTCTTTCTTTTGTTTTTAAGGGAGGGAGATTTAACAGAAAAATTCTGCCATCATTTTAATCCTGTATAACTTTTGAACAAATAGTTCCGTTCTTTTTCACAACACTCTCGCACAGGGAGTCACGGGTTTTTGGGGCTGGCAGGCAATAGAACCCAGAGGTGGTTCTGTTTCAATCGTTACTGCCAGTTTCTTTTAATGAGCATTTGGGGGACAGAGGCTGTTGACAAGAAACCATATGATATCCAAGCCAGTCAGAACTGTGAGGCAGCACAGAATGTAGTACCCCCTACAACCCTGTTTTAAGGAGAAAATGGGCTGATACACTGCAGAAAAAGTGAACCCTGTCTGAAATTCAGCAATTGCACAGAGTTTTATGTTTTTACTTAATGCTACAGGTGCCCGCTTCTAACTTCGGGGAGATTTATCTCCCTATCCCTCCACATGACCATTATTGGCTAACATATTTTCAGAGACTGCCTTGTAATTCAGCTATTAGTTTCAACTAAACTGATTTAGGATAAGTTATATTCTCTACCTTAAGAAATAGAATAAGGACAATAACAAAAACTATATTCTTCTACTGTATGTCTTCTGTCACCTGGTTCCTTCCCACAGATGGACTGGTGCTCCCCTGTCCAACAGGATAACTGCTGGTCACATGTGCCGATTAATATTTAATTATAGTAAAACGAATCATTCAGTTCCTCAGACACACTGGCCACATTTTGAACGGCTCAGTAGTCACATGTGACGAGTGGCTACCACAAAAAGGAGTGCAGGTATAAAGCATTTCATCATCACAGAGCGTTCTATAGGAGAGCCTTAGGTAGTGCTGGTGGTGTTAGTTCTAACTGGTAGATGGGCATGTGGAATTATGGAATTTAATACATTTTGAAGGTCTCCCACTAATAAATGGCAGCTCAGGGATCTGGACAATTTCAGCTGCTTCCAGTAGCCCCACTCCAGACAGTGAGACACCTGCTATGCCAAATGATGTGCAAAACTGCAAATTCCCATAGGGACTAGGTAAGCAAACAGTGTGAGTAGATCATGTGTGAAGTCAGAGGAAATGGGGAAACCTGTATTGACTTTCAGCTGAAAGCATTTATAAATGATTTCAAAGATAATCTCACTCTCCTAGGCAAAAAAAAAAAAAAAAAAAAAAAACCACTCAACTTAGAATTTAGGTCTCTGGTTCATGGCAACTATTTTATGTGTTTATGTATTAACAACTATTTTATGTGTTTATGTATTAATTCAATTTCATTGTATTTTTAAGGGAAATTGGCAAAGAGAGTAAGTTATGATAAAGTAGAAGAGTTATAGGGGTTAGAAAAGTCAGACTATATTATTCAATTTATAGTTGAAATTAATCTGAAATAAAAATTGTATCCCCTAAACAGAATTATGTATTTTAAGCTAAACTAATATATATCAAGAAGTTGCATAGATAAAATAGTGTTTTTTAATGAAGATAAAAACTGTTTCCTAGAAACTAGGTACAATAGGATTCAGGATAGGAGGGGGAATTAAGAAAGCAAAGAATTCCCTATTAGAACTACTATGAAAGAAAACACAGATTTTGTTTTTAATTAGGTGGGGGTTTTTTTTGTTGTTGTTGTTGTTGTTTTTTGATATCTCAGTGACTTTGCTCACAAATGAGAGAAAACTATACTCTCTCCAAGGAAAGATGTCACTTTCTGTACTCCATAAGAAAAACAGAAATTAGTATGCTTAGTAATGTAATTTAGCTGATAAATATAGTATATATTTCTACATTAGTCTTCTGCTTTTATATCCTGTCTCACTTAATAAGAAAATGTGCCCTCGAGATTCTTGCATGATTGTGCACAAACCACTCGAAAAAAGTTGAAATCAGATAACACTCAACCTGAAAAGAAAAATAACTTCAAGTCCAGAAATAAATCACAGAAAATTGGGAATTAGGTGCTAATAAGAAGACATAAAGAGCAGGGTCAGACTAAAACAAATGTTTTATGGTTCAAATTCCAATTTAAAGTTATCTCCATGTAGGAATGAATTATTTTGTAATTTTTCCAATTCCTCTTTTTTAACCTATGTTAAAATATTTGTAAATACCTTCTTCATTTCCTGAGAATCACGTCATGGGGATTTCAGGAATGACATTCCCAAGGAGCATAAAGAAAAACCGAGGAGAGAGAGGAGCAATATTCACCCAGGTTATCTATATCTACCTTTAGTATCTGTTTTTGCTTCAATAAATTAGTGAGTGGTGGAAATTAGTATTCTTAATAGTTAAACAAAGCATGATCAAAATAAAATTTCATATTTCCATTCAGCTCAACATTATTACTCTTTATCTAGATATATCCATCACTATACATTAAATGTTTTACTCTTTCTGCATTTTTACTGTAAGTTTTGGGATAATATTTTCTTCTTTTAGATCATTTACATTTTAAATATTTTTAACTATTTTCGTATTTTATTTACAAAAATAAATAAATGTTAATAAATATTAATTTATAAATTAATAAATATTAGTGATGCAGCAAGCTAACCAATGTCTTACAGTGTAAGAGTATAACTGTGTCTGTGTCTATTTCTTCTCAAAGAAAATATACCGTAACCAATATATTTGTACCTTAAATTTCCAGACTTTTATACTACAACTTGTTGTGTTTTAATTTCTTATAAAGTTTCATAAAATAAAACTTCCTATGATACTAAAACATGCACAATTTTATACCTATAACTTCAAAGCTTGTTGAGCAGAGAGATTATCTATTTGTCAAAACTGCTGCTCATAAATTGCACAACATTCTAAATTAATGCACAGTTAGATGCAAGAAAAAAATTTAAAAAGACATTACAAGCTTGAGACATATCTTAAGCTAAGCATAATGGTGTTGAGAAGAAATGCTGTTTCATATTTGAGTCAAATAACATTTTATGGCACACAGATGCAAGGACAAATCCCAACACAAGCCCACAGAGGAGCAAGGGCATTCCAAAAGTTTCTAAAATGGTACCTGACTTTCTCATTAGGATTGCAACAGTTTCATGCCCAAAAAATAGAAATTTGTATCTCGCTTCAATGAAATCATTAAAGTTTATTTTTAAATCAAAATTTTATGTTACTAAAAACCTACTAATTTATTAATTAGAGATGCTACATCATGTGAAAACTTTAATGCAGTGATTTTCAACCTTTTTTTCATCTTAGAGCACACATAAACTAATTACTAAAATTCTACAGTACACCAAAAATATATTACATTTTTGCTGATCTGAAAAAGTAGGTATAAGGGCTGGTCCAATGATACTAGGTTACCAGAACTCAACTAAAGTTAGTGAAAAAGTAGGTATAATTTTTATTAATTTCCAAAAAATAATAATAATTACCTACCTTTTTGCTCCAAAGTGACTTTTTTAAAGTATCAAGTGCCCATCCTTGTATATAAGGATTTCTGGTACCAATAGTTAACCAATCAGATGCAACCTTATTATTTGATATGACCAATAAAATGCAACTCTATTATATGGCCTCTATATTTATGGTTCAAGACAGGGAAATCACACCAGGTGGATATTGTTGTGTTGGCTGTTGCCAATTTTTATTTCACAATCTAAGGGAAAAGAAGTCTGTGCCCCTGACTAAATGATAAGGTATCTGTGTTTTAAAAATTCTTGTAGCACACCAGTTGAAAATCACTGTTCTAATAGATAATCAGTGACTCTGATGTAAAATAAATTTGTCCTTGATTAAATAATTGAATGGTCCTCCTCTCTATTATTTACAGAATCAAATTACCCTATGTGTGATTTTTTTTTCTTTCTGTTGATCCATAGCTTGTCTTTTTGCAGAATTTCATGTAATTGAAATCAGAAAGTGCATAGCCTTTTCAGATTGGCTTCTTGCCCCTATTAATATACCTTGAAGGTTTTTCCATGTCTTTCCATGGCTGGTAACCCATTTTTAATCAGTGCCGAATAATATTCCATTGTTCGGATATACCAAGTTTATCTATTCACCTACTGAAAGACATTTTCTTTACTTCCTAGTTTTGACAACTACCCATAAAGCTGCTATAAACACCAATACACAAGGTTTTGTGTAAACATAACATTCAACTTCTTTGGGTAAATACCAAGGAGCATGAGTGCTGAATTGTATGGTAAGAATATGTTCACTTTTAAAAGAAACTGCCCAACTTCCTTTCAAAGGCAATGACCATTTTTCATCCCCACTAGAAATGAATGAGGTTTCCTTTGGCCACACATCCTCCCTCACTAGCGTTCGATGCTGTGAGTGTTTTGAATTTTGGCCATTCTAATATGCATGGTATCTCATTGTTATTTTAATTTGCATTTCTTAATTTCAAAAGCTGTGGAACATCTTTTATGTACTTATTTATTTGTATATCATCCTTGGTGAAGTGTTTGTTTTCTAAATGTTAAGATTTAACACTTTTTTGTATACTTTGGATAGTAGTCCTTTATCTAATATGTCTTGCAACTATTTTCTCACAAACTGTGGGGATCTCTTTGTTTTCACATAAGTACTTTGCAGTGTAGTAAAGCAGGGTAGAAATTGAGAGAAGGAATGTTGGAAAGGAATAAATAATCATTATAATTTGTGACTTATACAATAGTCTACAGAAAAACACAACATACAAGTAGAAAAATTATTAGATGTTATAAGATATTTCAACTTTTAAACTCTTTAGGTGTTTTGTAAGAAGTGGAGATGAAAGTTGTTTTAAAATACAATAGAAGCCTATAAAAGACCTAGTTATAAATATTTGAGTTGCCCAAGCCCCAGATGAAGAATAATTCATAATGAAGAATATATTAGAAGTGGAATAATGGAAATGAATGCCAGATCAATACACTGATGTATTTAATATGTCTGTGTCATTTTTACATTTAAATAAATTTTCAGATAATTTTAAAAAGGCATTTGAAGTAACCTAACTCTATCTATAAGAGTAATTATTTATCTAGAAGAGAAAATGTACAAGAAAAATAAGAAATATTTTAAAAGACAAGTGACATTCCTAATTTATCAGTCAAGGCTAATGAAAGCCACAAGTCTTCAAAAGGAAGCTAAACAAAATTTAAAAAGTACTCTTATTTATCTGATATCAAAATATGCTAATAGCAATACTAAACCATATCAAATAAAACCACATGATATTGGTGTTAGATGGTATATATGTATGTAGTATATGTGTAGATGATATGCATATGGAGTAGATTCAAGTTACCACTGTGAAACACAGGTGTATGTAAACATGTATATTGTAGATCCCTTCTGGACTAACAGTAGATTGGCAGCCGAAGTGACCTAAACCTGCTGCATTGGCTGTAGAATCAATGCAGGAGTAAGATAATACCTTACTCCTATTATGTTGGTAATAATTATAAAATACTCTAATATTCCCTGTTGGCAAGTATGTAGGGAAATTATCATTCTTTATACAGTAATCTTGAAAGAATAAATTAATACAATTATTTAGAGGCCAAGTTTGCATTTTCCTCAACAGTTAAAAAATACTTGTCCAGTTCTAGTTCATCATGACAAATAGTCATCATGCTTCCTCTTTTTGCTTGCTAAAAAGTCATTGATATTGAAAAAGGGAGATGTCAAAAAAGAATAAATTCACTAAGGCATTGAAAATAATAAAATTTCAGCAAATCAAACATGAACTTCAGGTGGATTAAAAGATTAGTGGATTAGTGGAACAGAATTCATTGTTAACTCAGAGTTCAAGTGGGTAGAGCACTGAGATTTTACAGAAAAAGCTGCCAGAACCACCCCTGGAGCACCGGGGACTAACAGCAAGAGTCAGCTGAACTGGTTGAACTGGTTGTAGAATCAATGTGGGATTGATCCCTCCCTGGGCCCAAACACACATAATGACCACTCACAGTCCTGAATTTCCACTGTTGACATTCACTCACCAGTTAAAGTCAGAGAAATTATTTGTAAATAAACAAAGCCAGCTGTCAGGAGTGAGGGAGTTGAGACTGGGACTCCCAAGACCAGGGATGATGTTCCACCCAAGCTTGACATTTGGGGCTCAAAATCCATCCTCTCAGATTTATTGCAGTCTGCTCATGTAATATAATCAGTCAAAAGATGAGCATACACACACGGAGAAAGCTCCTCATTCAAAAACCAATCTGATAATTGTGTAAGAAACCAATCCCTAATGTTTAAATAAGCAAGTCTTTATTTACAAATATGATCGAAGGTCACCAGGCAACTGAGGAAAACTAACAGCAAAAGTGTAAATGATCAATGTACACAACAGAAAAAATGTCCCAGGAAAAAGCAAAAGTTCCTGAAAAGAACACAAGAACAACAATAATAAAAATCTCAGAAAGGAAATCAGGATATGAAAAGAAGGCAGTCAGTCAGTAAAGGAAGGAGACAAAGAAGTATGGTAGTCATATTATTATAGGCTCAATGTATTTCTGAAATTATTCCCTGGTCCTGCAGGGCATTCTCTCAGGTCTGCTTCCCACCCACTAATGTCAGGCTTGGCCTTCTTTTGTGAATTGTTTTGGGCAATGGAATGGGAGAAGCAGAAGTGACAAACCAAATCAAAAATAAAGCTTTAATAGGTATTGCATGAATCGACTATTGTTCTTCTCCTACTGCTATGAAAACAGCTGGTCCCAGATAACTGGCTGCATCTCCATGTGGAGTCCCAAGGGAAGAAAACATGTGGGGCAGAGCTACAGCCCGTGTAAAACATTGGCCAAAAACAAGCCCCTGCAGTGGAAGCCAGTCAGATATTAGAGATTTTCATTACTACAGTATTACACTGAGAACATTTGCCAACATAAACATTTAAATAAAGATTGAGAGAAAAAGCAAATTACCAAGAAAATAGGGCCAAAATATGAACAGAAAAAATGCATGAAAAAAAAAGCTGGGAATCACGGAAAATCAATTCAGAACACTTATACAACCTAATGGGGTACTAAAGCGAGTGGGGGGGTGATGGAATAAAGAACACCGCTAAGGCTGGAGAAAGACACAAGTTTTCAGATCATAAAAACCACAAAGCAGCAAATAGAATTTTTTGGTTCTTTGGGTCTAGGATTTTTTTTAGAGGTACATATTTTCATGAACTTTCAAGGGAAAACTAAGGAGCATAAAATCTTACAAAGAGAAAAAAAAACAAAATAACTACAGAAAGCAAAATAAGATCAAAACAGCTTTTTGATATTAGATAGTAGAAGCTGATGAACTAAGTCTTCAAGTTCTGGGGAAAACAATTTTAACACAGAATTCTATACCAAAACAAACAACAATGATACTTAGGGAAATAATTCAGAAAATGAACAGTGAGACACGGAATTCTGGGTGCAGTGAATCTGTTTCTAAGAGCATAATAAAAAGAACTTGGAATATGACAACTGTAAAGCAATCTTATACATATTTTAGTACCTGCTAAGCTATTTAACAGACTGTTTGACTTAGTACCTGACAGCTATTAATGAGAGGAGAAAATATGTTTCCCTTCACTTGCTTTCCTTTCAAGAAAAGGAAAGTCAGTAGGAAGTACTAGAGAGAAACTATTGTGCAAAAAAAGCATGGACTCAATATAAATTATCAAATTGCATGCTTTGCAAAATGTATTGTGATTTCAAAAGAATAATCCATTCATTTGTATACTTAAAACACATCTAGCATGGGACTGGCTACAGGATTATATTTTGTTCTCTATAAGTCCATTCAAAGTGCCTTGTTCCAAAGTAAATAATATTTATTAAGACTTTATAATTGTTTATTATCTTTTTACATTGTCCTTTTAAAGTTACTCAAAATAATTCAGATAAACCAAAATTTAAAAACAATTTTATGATACTTCTATGTCCATTATTTAGCTTAAGAGACATTTCTAAACAGTGTAGGCCTCCTGTCTTCCCAAGCTCCGTCCTCTTTGCCAGACTTTCAGGAGGAGCCAGTACCGTTGCTTAGTGTTTGCCATTTTTGCCTGTATCACCGAGGTATACTTCTATAAATAATATATTATAAGCAGGTTAAACTTCGTATAAATTATTCCACACTGTACTATGAATATATAACCTATTTTCTATTCCATCTTGTTTTGAGAGTTACAAATATTGATACTTATTGATCAGACTCATTCCTTTGAGTTGCTGCATAGTGTTTCTGGCATTTAAAAAAACACAAGTCACTTATTTTTCTGTTGAGAAATAGTATGATATTTCCAAATGTTAGTCTCACTATAATGAATATTTATGATTATAATTTCTTATGCATGTGCATAAAAATTCCAGCATGACAGTGGTTCTAATCCAGGCAAATGCAACACCTTTTCATAGCAACTATTTTGTCACATACCAGCATTCTCTGTTAAAAATATTCATAGGTAACGTAATTAAACCTGTACACATATCTAGAAGAAATAAGTAACTTTAAAAGAAACAATAAAACTAAGGTAATTTAAAGAATATGTATTTTAATATGTAAAACTCAGGGACAACTACATTGAAGATCTAAAAAAGATGGGAGATGCTTGCTCTTAAATATAGAATCATCCTGAAAGCAACAGGATATTGTAAATAAACATTGTTTTAAGTTATATACATTGATGAGTGAAGGAAAATAGCGATCGTAAATGTGTTAAAAAACTACATTGATACAGAAGGTTATATTTGGGATTTAGACGCTCCCTATTTTAGACTGGAGTGTCTGTTGTGATTTAGATGCTCCCTATTTTATTGGGGTGGTTTTAAAATGGCAAACTGCCAAATAAAAGAAAATTTGCTCCCAGGAAATTCAGAGTATATTAAACCATACAAACATAATGTTTCACTTTGTAATGTAACATGCAATTGTAGTCTAAATTCAGGCTATTTAAAACAGATATGTTTCACCTAATGTCCAGAAAGACAATTGAAAGAAAATATAATTACAAACAAAACAACACTGTGTTGTGTAGCTTTTTTGGCCCACTCGCTGACAACAAGTAGCGTCCTCCAATCATTGTGGCACCTGCCAACACCCCTTATATTTCCAAAACATTAACAGGTTGAGAACAACTTAGACACCTCCTTAGGAAAATTTTTAAGGATACCAGGAATTACTGTGTATCTAGGAAAAGAATTACTGTATCATGGACCATACTTGTCTTTAAATTTATCAGGTAGCACTTAATATTTATCTAGAGGAGTTATCTTAATTTCCACATCACCTACCAGTGAGTTTCCATTTTTCCACATCTTTATTCATATTTAATGTGGGTAGAATTTTTCATTTTTGCCAATCTAATGTGTGTGAAGCAATATATGCATACATATATATATATATGGCAATATATATAGTATTTAAATTGATATTTTGTGGTTATTTGTCATATTGAGCATTTATCTTATATGTATTGGCCATGGAAGTTTTTCCTTTCTTTGACTATTAAAAAACAATTTGTAATAAAAACATTGTTAACAATAAAGACATTTAGCATAGACATGATTAAACAAATTATAACAATTATAAAATACTATGCAATTATTAAAGAGAATAAGATAGAACTGAAGTCCTGGCAGGAACATATTGACTAGACATAGTGATGCTACAAAGTAAAGGTCCAGTATATCATGAAGACTACAAACTCATTTAGGTACACACTCATCTTCATGTATAAATGTTAGAAAAAGTCTTGGAAGGATGCACTCCACGCGTAAGTAGTGATGTCTACTGCCAAGAGAAATCCACTTAGATGGTTTGAAATGGCCTTTTAACTTTTACTCTATATTATTTTACTTGAAATATGTACAAGATGTGATTAAGCATCACATTTAAAATTTAAAATAATAATTAGAATAAAGGGAAGTAGTTTATTGGGTGAAATTGGCTAGGAAGGGTATGTAGGTTTCAAGTGTACGATTCTGTGATACCCGATCTGTATATGGCATGGTGTGTTCACAACCCAGAGTCAGGCTCCCTTCTGTCAGCATGCATTTGACCCCTTTTCCTTGTTCCGCTTCCCCCAAGTCTCCATTTCCATTTCCCTCTGGCACCAGGGTGAGAGAAGGGAAAACTTCAGCTTTTCTTTTTAGTTGCGCTGTATTCACATTCTTATATGAATCAATGTTGGAAGTTAACTGTGTGACTGTGCAGCCGAGTTGTAGACAATAGGATAAGGAACGAATGTGAGAAACCCCTCCATGGTGAGTGCTGTATAATTGCTGAAGTCACAGTTATTCAGCATCAGAGATTCCAACACAGAAGCAATGTTGTAAGACAAACATCCAGATAAACTTCTATGTATAGCTATTATACAATAAAATATTCTCAGATTTCCTTATTAGAATCTGTCTCACATATCCAAGTAAGAGTATTGGCTGGCCAATATTCTTGGATGCTGCTACTATTATACTTGTATATGTTAAGCCCTCCAAACTCCAGAGGTTATGTTTACATACTAAATATGTACCTTTACTGATAGAAACATATTCCCAAACAAAAAAAAAAAAAAAGCAGAGTCTCATTATTTATTTCCATAATCATTACTATTGCGGTGTTGACATCTGTCTTAATTGAACCACTTCTTATATAATTATCTTGCCCAAGTCCATATGCCTAGTGAAATGACACAATATATTTGAAGCCAACTAACTTGGCTGCAAAATTCCTGAATCTTTCTCATTGTGCACCTGGGGCATACTTCACAGTTTTGTGCCCAACAGTTTTTGAAGCTAATGACAGGTAGTAAATGTGCAAGTAGTAAACATCTCCTTTTCTAAGAAATTTCAAGAGAGAGATGTGTAATATTTAATAATGGTACATATTTAATAATTAATATTTAACAATGTATTAATATACTTTTATTAGTTTGCCAGTGTGACTATTATACTGTCTGTGGGTAGGAGCAGTTATCTCTCTTTTCTTTGATTTTGAGGTAAAACAAAAGGAATAATTTTCTCTCCCGTTTTCCTCTTTCTGGGCAGACCGTTTGTAAACTCCAGTCACAGCAGCTTTAAAAATAAATACAATATTTACAAGGTACCTATTATCTGTCAGGCACCATTTCTAAGCACACTATGTGTTGACATATTTACAATTCTACAAACTATAATGAAGTATGTATTATTATTTTCACCTTTCAGACAAGGAAATGGACACACAGTGGAAATATGTATCTTTGTCCCAAGTCACCGGGGTGGGCAACTGTAGAGCAGGAAACCAAAACTGGATAATACGTTCTCGTCTTCTCCCTTAACCTCTGAACTATAATGCTCATAACTAAGACCAGTGGCTGCACCATATGCTATATTGATATATTATCAAGAGTGCTACTTACTCTTCACGAGGCTGCTCTTTGTTTCTTTCTCTTCCGATGGATTCTCCAGTGGCTCATGATCTCTGCCTCCAAGAATTTCTTTCCCAACGGTCAGCTAGGGATTTACCCACCCAGCAGGAAGACTGATAACTCTGTGAGATTTCCTGAGCAGCTTAAGCAGAAAGGCAGTATGTAAATTGCATTTCAGAATGAGACTTTGTGGAAATTTTAGATGAGAAAATTTATGAAAATAAAATGTCACAGTCCTTCTTGCCACTTAAAAGGGAATGTGCACTATTTTTCTCCCCCGTTCTTACTTCAAAAGAAAACACAACCGAAAAAGCTGACCATTTTCCAACATCAAACTTGGCTAAACACTAGCCAGTTCTGTGTCAACATTTTCCTTGTAACATTTTCAGGAAAAAAAATCCACTTAAATCCTTATTTCTGGTATGATTATTTAGGGGCCAGCAGATGATGGAATGGCACACTTAGTGTAACGCTCATATTGTACAGCTATTATTATTATTTTAGAGTTTCTGTTATAGTCTATTCCTCTGTTCATAATGCCAAGCAGAAATATTTCTATGTGAAGAAGAGAAATTGATTGTATATGGTAACATTAGATTTTTTAATCCTCACTAATGTTGGCCAAAGTTATATTTACACATTATCAGAAAATAATGTCATTTTATAGCAGTGGGAGAGCAGAGAGCAAAAAAATGGTTTTCTTGATGACAAAGCCCATTATTCCGAAGCAACAAAACTGTACTTTTAGGAATTATTTGAAAGCAGAGGCAAATACGTTAGCAATGGAGCTAGACCTCGGTTCTTGAGTTCGGCTAAGGAAGAATTCAGCGCCTAGAACTCTAACACAAAAAATTTATTTAGAAAGTCGCAGAGGTAGAAGAAGTGAGCCGGCTGGGCTGCATAGACTAGGAAACAAGTCACAGAGTCAAATGAGGGCTTTGGGAGCTTAGGAAAAAGAAAGCAAAGGTATGTGCCTGCAAGAGACGGTGTGAGCTTGCTCTAGAGCAGGGATTTTTAACCCTTTTCATTGCACATATACAGTGATTAGCAAAACTTCTGCAGCACTCTAAAAAATATATTACATTTTTGCCAATCTGACAAAAATAGGTATAATTTTGATTCACTCACACTGAACAGCTGTTGTTGTGTTGGCTGTTGTCATTTTTTTTTGACAATCTAAGGGAAAAGAGGTCAATGCCCCTGACTAAATAGTCAAGTATTGCATGTTTTAAAATTTTTTGTAGCATACTAGTGAGTGTGCCTCTGCAGCACACTGGTTGGTTGAAAATCCCTATGACAAAGAGAAAGAGAGAGAGAGAGAATGTGAGAGAGAGAGAGAGAGAAAATAAGAGAGAGAATAAGAGAGAGAGAATGAGAGAGAAAATGCACTGGGTCCCTCATCATGTTTTTTGTTTTGTTTTTTTTTTTAAACTGTTTTCCAAAGGTAGGGATTTCAGGGGAGGGTAGGGGAGGATCTCAATAGAATATTCATTAGTTTCCAGGTGTGTCCTTCTGGGATCCGGGTCAGGATTGGTTGGTGCTATGGCAGGGCATCACTAGTCCTTGCATCTGGTCCTGATTTCAGCTATGACATTTCTTCATCTGGTGTTGCTGCTTCTTAGGGCTTGGAGCTGAGACACAGCTGAGACCTAGACGTTATCTCTGATTTGACTAAAACTCTGTTTCTGTGGTCAACAACCCCGAAGCTTTTTTCCTAAGATCCTTTGACGATGAACAGACTCTCATTGCCTTGAGGGCTCAATGCTTAAGGAAATGATCAAGCATGAGCCTACATGGGAGTGATATGAGGGTATTCTCTGGCCCCTTGTTCTTCTAGAGGGGTGTAAACTGCATGACTAGCAAAATGATAGGGGAGAAAAGGTCATCTTGGAAGTAAGATCCTAGCCTATAACACTTGTTTTCTCTAGTTTTGCCTGTTGCTAGGCACCCAACACTTTCCACCTTGGTAACATTTCATATCTGGCCTATTGTTCCAGATCTGCTCTTGCCTGTCTAACTGCCAACTCTACCAGTTGCACACAAACATTTATTTCTTTCTTGTTTATAGGATTATAATTTTCTGCTCGAACTGAGCTGTCAAATAAAAAATACTTTCATTAAAACAGAGTGAGTCTTGTAGGCATTTCTCTCCTAATAAGATCTGCTACCTTAATTTATTTTATAATTTTCTTAATAAACCCATCTTTCTTAAACAGGAATTCTAGACAAATAAGTTGATTTAAACTCAAGATACACAACAGATGATAATTTACTTGCTCCATAGGGAATTACTTTGCATTCCATCACAGATATCTCACTAATTCACAGAGATTCTGTCGCCAATGCCATGTACAAGCAATTTCTGTTTAGTAAGGGCAGGGACACTATACAGCTATTTGAAGTGCCACTGCCTTTAAATTTAATTTAAAGAGTAAAGGAATAAAGGGAATATTATGCTGAGTTGCTTAACAATACTGCTTTTAGGTCAACCCTGAGAAATCCATGGGGTTCACCAGCTCTTGATACTACGTTCAGCTGACCCAGAATAACTGTGGCAGTGTTCAATATCGTGAAGAAGTTAATTCAACCACTTTAGATGCTAGAGCTTCCTGTGCAGTGGTGTCTCATCCATCTGGTTGGGAAACAAGTGATAATCCCACACTCAGTAATGTGTGCTAGAGCAGCAATGCATGGATTTTGAAGGTATGAAAAAAGGCTGCAGCGGAAGTGTTAAATTGGATTTCTCACCTTTCCAATGCAATAAAAACTTCAGGTTTTTAATCATCTTCTATATTAGAAAGAATATGTGAGGAATGCAGTGATACTTTATATGTGTAAGGAGTTATATTGATAGCAACAGTCTTCATCTAAGTAGAAAATAGGGGTAGAGAACATGGTTCAGACATTACCTTGTCTCATTGAAAAGCTAGTAGTTAAGGAATCTCAGTTTTACAATTCCAAAATTGGCATTATCACTATAATAATAATAATGCTACAGATAACTATACATGGAGATGATTTCCAGATTATAATTTATAAAACCTGGATTCCACTATAACTTTCCGAGGTGTTAATGTCCATGTCCCCTCTTATTTAATATCTCTTCTTCCCCTGTCCCTAAAACAACTTCTGCTCCAGATTTCCCATATTGGTGAAGAATGTCATCATCCACTCGTAACTTTCCTCTTTTCCATTACCATCTAGACTCAAGTAGCCAACATATCTTTCTGAGCCTCAGTTCCTGATGTACATTGACTGTATCCCTTCCTCTCTTTCCTCTTTTTGGCTCTCTTATCTTTAATTCTAAAAGCAAAAAATCTTAAAATTTAAATTGTGTTTCTATAGTCTAAGTCTGTGGGTGGAATGGTGGCACTACAGTTAGAAGGTAGCGTGGGCTCTTCAGTGGTTCCAGCAATGTGGTGTGCAGACCACCGAAAATGTTCGAACCTCATATCATACCAGGAACAGAAGCTAGGAAGGGGTCAAAGGGTATCCTCCAATGATCTCTATCATATTCTGACCCCTAGTCTTTTTTGGCACAAATGAGAAAACATTTTTAGTTAAAATCCCAAACAGTCATAGGAAATTTGAGACAATGGGGTCCTAGAATTCCTTCTATCATTACAGAGAGAGTAAACTCAGTGGCCTTTGTGAGAAATTGTAAATTTCCACCTGGATAAGGTAAGCAGAGTTTATGAGGGTACTCACTTTAGAACAATTTGTAGCAGTGCACATCAATCCCAATAAATGGATATGGCACCAACAGACTGTTTCCAGGAAGTGTGTTTGCGAGACAAAGATTAAAACGGAAGGAAGGGATAAGGAACAGCCACTGTAAAAGGGAGCTTTGGCTTAAGGTATTATCCCTGAATTCTGGCTGTTGGTGACAGAAAGTAGCTCCTACATGGCACCGAGTCTACTGCACATTGCACACGATGCATGTAGGTTGAAGATGTCGTAACTTCCATCAACACAGTCCCTGAAAAACAATGCAGAAGAGAATTTCCCACAAACGTTTTTATGCTCCCAGTTCTATTGTTCGGGCAAGAAATGAACTTGTGGCATGCTCCAACCAACATTCAGTCTTGGGCTTCTTTTTTACAGTGGTTACTCAACAAAGAAAGAGAAAATCAAGGGATAACAGAAAAGAAAGGAAAGAGAAAAATGGGTATAAAACAATCACGAAAAGACCAAAAAGAGAACTATGTCAACAAAGCAACTTCACTGGGATTCAAGCAGAAGGATAGAAATTTCTGTGAGTGATGTTTTTGATATAATGAAATGTATGAGTAAGAACTAAAAATGTGAATGTATGATAACATCCATAGTTTAACTACAAAGGAAAAAACCCAAAATTGTCTATGAAACAATGGTTCAAGAGAAAGCAAGCTAAAACTGTGGATGATTGGCCAGGGAAGTCCTTTCTAAGGGGATAATAATTTACCTGTGACCTGAACAACCATGGAGGCTTCAGGAATGCGTATTTCAGGAATAGGTTATAGCAAATATCATAAACGCTAGTATAGTAAAAAGCCTGCCTTAAAATTTACTGCCATGAAGGGAAATAAATTTATAAAATGTGTAAGGCTTGTGAGGATGAAAGACAGTAAATATGGTCTAGGGTGGCATGAGATGATGTCAAAATGGTAAGAAAGAATAGTCAGATTATGAAGAGTTTGCAGAGCATGGTGGGAGTTCGTTTGTATTCCATGTGCACTGAACAGAAAGGAGTGAAGATATCTTTTTTACACAGTGAATTTTCAGTAACGAATGACTCAATGAGATCATCTCGATTGCATTATAATTCTTACTGTCAATCAGACTCCAAATACTAATTATCTTTAATGCTATTTTGCTATTTTGAGTCACCAAGCTACCCCTAAAAAACCCCAAACTCTTCTCCTTTTCTCATCCTTCTTGTAATTTTACTGGAGGAGGTCTACATTCTCTTTTTCCTAGGTTATTATGCAAACTTTTTGTTTACAATTAGGCTCTTCCTTATTGAATTTATCCTCTTAATGCATTCTCTCTTCAAAATCTCTCTCATTGTTAAAAAGTACTGGCAACCCATGGTCTATAGCAGCGATTTTCAACCAGCGTGCCTCAGCACACTGGTATGCCACGAAAATTTTTAAAATATATAATGCTTGACTATTTAGTCAGAGGCACTGACCTCTTTTCCCTTAGATTGTAAAATACAAAAATGACAACAACCAATGCAACAACCTATGCAACAATAGCTGCCCAGTATAAATGAATCAAAATTATACATATATTTTGTCAGGGTGGTGAAGAATATAACATATTTTGGTGAACTGCAGAATTTAGTAATTAGTTTTTATGTCATGAGATGAAAAGGGATGAAAATTGATGCTCTGTAGAAATCCACAGACTGTAAATCTGAGTCCTCCACAGGTAACACTCTGCCCATACACCTTGCTTCGTTAAATAAAATGCCTCAGTTGTGCTCAAATACTGGCCTGGGACTGTGGTCAAAGGGTAATATGTTGTTTTATAGGAAAAAATGGGAGCCAAAAAGCAAGGCAGGTATCATGAAGGTATCATGAAGACAGGTATCAGCTCAATATTAAAAAATATTTTAGGGAAGTAGAGCTGTTTAATACTGTCAGAGATTGTCTCCTGACATAGGAAAATTTAAGTATGATTCAGTGACACTGTATAGGATAATGTAAAAAATCAAGCAACCTGCTTTATGAAAGAAAATGAATCAGATTAACTGGACTTTTTCTAATTAAATGTCTCTGTAAATTTAATCTTTATTGTATTTTTCCATTACCCCTTAGTCCCCTTACACTCTCCCCCAGCATTCCCCACACTATTTTCCATGTCCATAAATCTTTTTTCCTTTCTGCTCAGTTCCCTCACCCACTGACTTCCCTACATCCCACTAGCTGTCATCCTGCTCTCCATCTATGAGTCTGCCCCCATTGTCTCTGTAACTTTTGAATAAAGCTAAAAATTCAAATATCCTATTTTAGAGTTAAGAAAATGATAAACTAAGTCCTTCATAATATTTCCAATATGAAGTGTTTTCATTTATAAAACTCTATTCTGCGATTATTTAATTCAAACAAAAAAAAGAAAGCTTCAGAATTCACAAGAAAGCTGTGATGTGTGTGATAACATATTATCTACAGCCTTTGAGTCCTTTGAACATAAGCTGTTGAGTAATGTCACTACATTGTTATTGTAGTTACAATATAAACACAGGTTTAATGTCTTGTCAGGATGATGCAACTTTCAAAAGAATACAAAATGAGACAGTCACATGTGCAGTTTTAAAGCAAGATTCAAACAATTAAATAAAAAATATTTTATTTTACCAAACATACCCTATTTGTGGAAATAAATTATAGATAATTAGATAAATTAATTTAAAATTTGTTTGCCTCCCCTTTATTTTTTATAGGAGAGAGTGTTTTACATGTTTCTTATGACCTTAATTGAAGTGAATTTTATAATTGATTTATTTACATTAAGATCAATATTGGTATTTAAACTAGATATTTTTGTAACATTCATTTTAAAAACAAAAATTAACCATAATAAATACCTAATTACTTAGCTAATTAAATATCATCCTGAAAATTAAAAATGCAATACGATTTTAGTGTTTTACATTGTTACTTTTAAAGCAAAGCAGCATTTTCCCATAGTGTAGTTTTCTAATATAGGTGAATATGGTTAATACTCATAAATAAACAACTGCTTAATTACCGCAAGGCACAGAATTCACAGCACAAATATAAAATATCAAAAAGGGAAACGTAATTAGTCTCTTGGTATAATTAATCTGTCTACTAAGAATTGGGCCAAATTGTAGTTTAGTCTTGTCTATGATTCAGAAGCCAATTTAATTCCATTTAATTCCATTCCATGCTTCTAACTTGTGACTATAACTCTAAAAATAAGTTATATCTTCATATTTACTGTGCAATTGGGAAAACACAGGACAAATGGGAAGGAAGTCTACACTCCAAATTAGACCAACTGCAAAACTTCAGGATTGTTTGTGCTCTTCTACAAACTAGCTATGATTTAACAGCCATCAAGTGATTGGTAGGCCTTCCAAAAAAGCAGGTATAGTTTGCTTCTACTGCACTTTCATTTAAAAATCTTAAGCACAGAGTTATTTAATACTGTTATAGAGGAAAAGAGATAGCAATTAAAATTATTCACAATAAGCTCTAGAAAAAAATATTATTAACAGCAGAAGTCCGTCATTTCACCATGTATCTATTCATCAAATGGTTGTTTTCACCAATAAATTCAACAATCAATTTGACACCAATGTAGCCTGGCAGCCAAGGAGAGTGGACTGGAGTGTGCATGTGTGAACAATGATGACTTCACTGTACTAGTCAGTGGGGGCAGTAGATGCCATTGTGTGAGCACATGTACTGTGTGGCCATCACATTCAAAATGACTGAACAAGTAGAACAATGAATCTGCATCATAGTTTGCATTAAGCTTGAACATTGAAAACTCCATGAAAACTATTAGGATGATTCAGAAGGCTGCAGCTATGGTAGCTGGTGACTGGCAGCTTCATAACAATGCGCCCTCATGTGCAACAAGTCTGGTCTTGTGCAGAGCTTTTGGCAAAACATCAAATCACCCAGTTGACTCAGCCCCAACCCCTACAGCCCAGATTTGTCACCCTGTGACTTCTGGCTTTTCCCAAAACTAATATCACTTTTGAATGGAAAGAGATTTCAGATTGTCATTGAAATTCAAGAAATACAACAAGGCAGCTGATGGTAATTAAGAGAACCAATGAGGTCCCAGGGTGCCTACTTTGAAGGGGACTGAGGTATTGTTCTATATACAATGTTTCTTGTATCTTCTTCCAAAACTATCTCTACTTTTCATTACTTTTCATATTACATGGCTGGATGCCATCTTGACAGACTATGTAGTCTGTCTAGATGGTATCTAGACAGATTGTAATATATAGTCTAGACAGGCTATATATATATATCTATATATACATATATACTCACACACATATATATGTATGTCAAGAGAAAGATATAAAGTTATGGAGATTATAAATCAAGAAGCAGGTCTCATGTTCACAAGGTATATTATGATCTATACATAGAAAAACCAATGGAATCTAAAATCTTTATAATTTATGAGAGAATTTAGAAGCTTTGATTTACATTCAATATACAAAAATCAATAATTTTATATCCTCACAAAGTTATGACCATGCATAAGTAAGTGCTATGTTATTATTTAAACTTATATCTTAAACTATTTCAAAATAAAAATGTTATACAAAAATTTCATACTCTTCTGATTATGTATTTCATCATGCAAAAGAGGTCTAATCAAATATCTCAGAAACCATTTTTTAATCCAAAAAAGCCTGAGTATCTTTTCACAGAAACACATTTACACACTGTCTACATAAGTAAATAGAATAGTCATACAGCAGTCTGTAACAACCTGAAGCTTTTTTAAATTATCACAAACAGAAAGTTCTTATCAGATGACTATGCCTCCCCAAGGAACTTGAACTCACACAGACACTCACAGAAGTAATAGACTTAAACCTGCTGGGCTTTCAAGAGCACTGATGTGGTAAGAGGGAGAACTGCAGCATGGAGGGTGTAGGGAAGATGTAGACAGAACACTCAAATACATCACTGGTGTAATTCTGTTCTCTCATTATGGCATATCTGGCCTGTTATAAATGCCAGAGATTTTTAATGATGGTAAATCTATGCAAGTACAAGAAGTATCTGTATCTGAAAAGGCCCTAATAAAATCTATAAACTCCCTATAGATGTTGATTTACATTCATTGAAAACTGATCCTTCCTTCCTTCATTAGTTGTTGTATTGTCTTCAGAAAAATCATGAAGAGAAAATGCTTAATTAGTATTTCACCTTAAGTGAATAGATTGAATAAAAAACCAATTAGTATTTAGATAATAAAAAATCTAATCAGCCACCAAGCACACAACAGAAAATTTTCATTACCTTCCTTTCCATAACTGAAGCAGGAGGTACAAAGAGATCAGCATCTCAGGAGTGTCTGTTCTAATCCCCAACCTGCCATTCATTTATTGCTAAAGGCACAAACAAGTAACTTAACCAGGCATTTGGCAAATCTACTTAAGGGTAGTTCTGCTTTGGATGAGGGGAGCGTGTTTGGGAAAACTCTAGAAAACAAGTTTACTTTACACATGCTCATATAAAAAGTGCTAAGCCCTAATTTCACTCAATTTCTGTTTGAATATGAGTGAATGCATGGTGAGTATTAGATTCTTAATAATAATATGTACACTATAATGTGATTGGCTGTGTTGGACCCTAGGGGTGGTGGTGTTCACTAAATGGTATTTATTATCATGTGTATGTGCATGCCTGTGTGTGGAATGATTTTCTATATCTATTAAGATGAACATAGAATTTTTGTTCCTTTTTTCCCCATCAGCAAAAGTTCACTAGAAGAGAGAAGAATCAAGAATTAAAATGATAACACTTTACTTGGGAGGTAAAAACCTAAATGTGTGATAGGTGAGGTAAAAATAGAAATGAGGTATAGAGAAATGGGTAGACAGGAATTGGGTATGGGGTATTACTATATAAGCAATTGCTTCACAAGGTGTTAAGAACTAAAAGAGAAACTTCAGGTTCTTCAGCAGGTGCATTCACTGGGCACAAAGGACATCTGTGGACAGACTGAAAAGGAAACCTCTCTTCTGAGCAGCCTATGAAAGGCAGAATTTATTGACTCAAGTTCTTCCCCCCTTCAGTATTTCATTGATTATTGTTGCCTTGTTAAGAAGCTGACTCCCAACACTTGCAGGTTGCATAGTCTATTCCTAAGAGGCTGCTCAGAAGCCAGAATCCATGCTCTGCAATGGGTCATTTCATCTAAGTTCAGATGTGGTAGGGCAACTTAGTCAAAACAGGACTGGATATTTGGGCTTGAAGGACATGCAAACATGAGGCTTCACCTTAGACTCTATCTAGGTAGGAGAGCTACGTAAGGATGCTGAGGACGGTAGATACACTTGAGAAGTTCACAGATGAAAGACATAAATAAGTTCACTAAAAGACTTGGACATAATAACAGAACTACAGAATACTTCCCCTTCCCCAACACTTCACCACAACAACTATTAATGTCCTATTTGGCGAAGTTCCTTTTACTTAGAGCATCATGCTGGACTAACAAGAAAAAATCGCTACATGCACTAAAAGGCAAATACATACCTTGGAGACACAAAGCAAACACCAGGACCAGACATTGTAGGGGTGTTGAAATGATCAGATCAGGAATTTAAAAACAACTACAATTAATATGCCAAGATTGCTAATCCACAAACCAGAGTCACTCAAGGACAAACAATGTAAGCAGGAAGATGAAAATCCTAAGTAAAAATAATAAAAATAACACTAAAGATGAGAAATACTGTAACAAATCAAAAATGCTTATGTTGGACTTACACTGAAGAAAAAAAATCTCTGATCTTGAGGATAACTGAAAAGCAAAGTAAACAAAGAAAAAAGAGAAAAAAATAAACAATATCCACAGTGGAATAACTGTAAAAAGTGTAGCATATATATAATGTATAACTGAAATACTAAAGGAATAAAGAGAGAAAGGAACAGAAGAAATATTTGAAGTGATAAGGACTGCAAATTTTACAAAATTAATGACAGACACCAAACCACAGATCTAGGAAGCTCAGAGAGTATAGTAGGATAATTGAAAAACAAACAAACAAATAAACTACACCTAGGCATATAATTTTCAAATTATAAGAAGTCAAAGGAAAAAATGCTAAAATAATCCAGAGGGGAAAGCACCTTACCTATAGAGAAACAAATATATGAATTACATATATGTCCTGGTAATGTTCTTAGAGACAGAGAGAGAGCAACAGCGATTATTCCAAACATAGATGTGCATATTTACTGTATTAAAACTAAGGATTTAAAATTAACTCTCTAGAAAAAAATGAGGAAGGGCTGCATACACTTTGACATTTAAATGTTTTATATAAAATGCATTGCACACAATGAAGTAATAAACATTATATTAAATAAATAAAACTAAAGTTTTATACTATAGCTTTTGTCCAAGAAAGATTAGATTAACTAATCAATATGTGACACTGGCTAGGACTGATAGGAAATGTCTTTAATGGTATCTAACTATTTATATATTTAAAAGTAGTGTTCTAATTATATATTAGTTTAAAAATTATTATTGATATTCAAATTTTATAATTTGCTAATACAATGAAAGATAATATTTTAAACCAATTGGTTGTGAGAACATTCTATTACTTTGATTAATTATATCATCAGAATGATTTAGAGAATTAGGAATTTGGACTTTGAGGCCTAACCAGAGTAAGCACCATTCATCTAAGAGAACCTACCATAACTGAAAATAAAATACTAGAGAGATTAAGTCCTGGATTAAACCTGTGAACAAAATTCAGTAAAGTATTTTAGCTCTTGTAAAGGACTCGTTGAACAAACACGGTGTTATCATACATCACTACACACTATTAGAGTTTTCTTGCTGGAATTGAGAAAACTTTTGATACTAAAACATTTATTTATTTAAATATTATTCTCAACTTTTACTGATCTACTTTCATCAATTTGCTACATTATGTTGAAGAATAATGTTCTTCACTTGCAATTATAACGACAGTATAAAAATGAGTGGGATTACTATTTCTTGTAGCCCAGTGGATGTTTAATTGTGTGTATTTAGGGCAAAAAAAATCTCGATATTTTCTAATATGCCATTATTTTATTATTGTAGTCTGGGGATGTTGTCCTAAGTAACTATCTAGCTTGAAAATAATCAATGAAAAATTTATACAATCAAGTTCATGCAATATAGTAGTTTATAAAAAATGCCTTCCAAGATACTGCAAAATTGTTCCTTCCAATGCAGAGTACAGCATTTGTTGAAGTAAATAATGTGGGCCATCAATGCTTTTCATATGAGCAAACTGGTTCAATGAGTAAAAAATGTACTTTTTATTTACTGCTATCCTTAGAAATCTTAATTTTAATTATCACAGTTCTATTAAGTACTTTGTTTACATCACCAGTAAAAACTTAATTTAGCAGGCACAAAAAAGTTCAAAAAGAGTACAAAGAAATAAAATGTAATCTCAATTCTTTCTTACATCGATCTTAATGGAAATGCTTGAGTACAAAACGCTTTAGATGTTCTTAATTCATCACTTTGACACATTTGTCATAGAAAATCCCACAGTCCTTGATTTCCAGGGATGGCAATATAATGTTTAGCCAGTTATTACCACCTTATCAATTCATGACACCCACAGCAGAACTAACATGAATTTATGAATTTATTTTATTCTGCTTTGACAAGTAATGCATAAAGCTTCCACTTTTCCCTCAGAGGCTGTCTAACTGTTTGAGTTGTTATAATGAAATACCACAAACTGGGTGGTATATAAACAACAGAAACTCACTTGTCACAGTTTCAGAGGCTGAGAAGTCCAAGACCAAGGTCCAGAAAGTTTAGGTGTCTGGTGACAGGAAGCTGCCTGGTTCACAGCTGTCTTTCTGCTTCAGCCTCACACGGTGAAGAGCAGGGGTGCTCTCTCAGAGCCTCCACTGTTAGGGCACTAATTCCATCGATGAGAGTCTGCCTTCATGCCCTTATCAGCACCCAAAGGCCCCAGCTCCAAGTACCACCATACTGGGTGTCAAGATTCAACATACGAATTTTGAGGAATCCAAGATTTCAGACCACAGCAGATGTACCTTCCTACAAATTATTCAATTCTGCATGAAACTGAGACTCACTGTCTGTAGTTATTGAAGACTTTTCAACTTAACAAAATGTAGGGATAAAAAGAAAGACTTTGCCATTTGGCACATACAACAAGCAAGGTCAGGTGCTTGCCAAGGAGGCTACAGCTATGTCTCCTAAGAACATTTACATCAGTGGGAAGACAGACAAACAATTCAGCCGTACAGCACTGTGAATGCATGAGATGTCAGCTCAGCACAGAACTGTGAAGAACCACCCCCGCCCCGCCCTGAACTCTAACTAATCCCAGCCTTAGCAGAGGTAAAGCATGAGGTATCTCAGAGCTGGTCTTTATGTAACGTCAGAAAAGAAGGGTAAATCTCTACAGGGAAATCTCTTTATCCAAGCCAGGAAAACTGGAATATTCCAAGTGTGAGACAAAAGGGAACACATCATGATCTAGAACTACAGATTTTTTGTGCAACTGGTTTATGCTGGAGAATAGTGAAAACCTAGGCTGGAAAGGTAGTATGAAGAGTCTCGATATGATATGACAGTTGGACCGATAGACAGGCGATGTGGAAGAATAATTATTTATGTATTTTAGATAAACTGCTCTAACGCCTGTGCGTGACACATTCATAAAGAAGCAGGGATGCTGGAGACAGAGGGCGTTGGGGTAGCCGTAGACAGCGTGTGGCTCAAACTGCAGGAGTGAGAAGCAAGGCAAAATTAGGCAAAATTCATTTTAAAAATGAATAAACATTTTTCAAAACTAGAAAACAAATAATGATTATAAGTTAGTGAGTACGATTTTGTGATATCTAGTAAATAGTTTCTGGAAAATAATTCTACATTGAGAAACTTTATGGAATGAATATATCCTCTCAGAAGAGGATTCCATGAAAGCGTAACACCTTCCTAGATACTTAAGAACAGTATATTTGCTTTAAAATTGACTTCATCACTGAGTGTGGAATGCATATTTATTCATTTATTTAAATGATAAAAATAACTGGTATAAAAACATGGTATCTCATTAAAATTACAATTCCTTTCTCTAAATCAAAGGTCAGCAAAGTTTGTCTGTAAAGAGCAAGATCTTAAATATTTGCTTCCTGCTGGACAAGAGGCAAAATCAAGCATATTATGTGAAGCATATACAAAGAAAGAAATAAAATTACCCCAAATAGTATTTTTAATTCAAATTTTAATTTATAGATAAAATATTGACTTTCACATTATTTTCACTTTTCACTAAATATTATCCTTTTTAATATTTTTTACCATTTATGACTATAAAATCCATTCTATACTCGCACTGTACAAAAAGAGACAGGGGGCTGGCTTGGCCCTAAAGTTATAGTTTGCTCACCTCTGCTCTAAAGAAGTCAAGAACTGCTTTGGAGATTCAAAAGCAATGGAAATTTTAATAGTGTAGTGTAACAATAGCAAAAAGAATAGTATGTGCAAAGAATAGTTGCCATATACATTTTAAGAGCACATATTTGAAACTGTGAGTCATTTGAGAAATTGAAATTACTACTATGAATGAGAAGGCAGTTCAAGAAAGAAAAACAACCCTTACTTAAAGAATGGCTTAATTTTTAATTCATTATTGTTTGGAAAAATAGGTAGTGAGAGAAAACCATCAAACCAGAATAAATTTCTCAAAGTGTAATGAGATGTCACGGAAACTCTTATAAAAAAAAATACCTGTGAGAAATCATGAAACCAGCTGTTTTGAATTTTATTGCTCTCTTGATTTGTTTCATTAATTATAAATTTTAGACTGAAATTTCAAAGAAGGAAAATTCAAGTAATATACAATATGTCATAAGGCATATGACATTCAATTGAATGTCATTCATTATTGTGTTACTTTGCTTAAGCTATTTATATACCACATTAGTACTTTATAACAGAGGTTCATAGAAATCATCATTTCTTTAAAATGAAACACTTTGATTCAATCTATAGTATGTTGGGCTTTAAGGCTTTGGTTAATAAGAGAATTGTTATTAGACTATTCTTTAACATTAAAATGCAGACTTTATTTTTATTTGCAATTATAAAAATTAAATTTCCAGATAAAAACAAAACTGTGAGGACTGTCCAAACCTGAATTTATGTATTCCATTCCCTTTCAAATGAGCCTTAGTTTCAGTTCATTATTCACATTTAATGATCTCAAAAGGTGTAACAGAGTTTAAGTGAAGCAAACACTAATTCAAATTAGTACATTTGCAATC
Source organism: Anoura caudifer (assembly GCA_004027475.1). Classification (NCBI taxonomy): domain Eukaryota; kingdom Metazoa; phylum Chordata; class Mammalia; order Chiroptera; family Phyllostomidae; genus Anoura; species Anoura caudifer. The sequence goes on from PVKU01000419.1 coordinate 96,372, forward strand.
AGTTCACTTCAAAAATTTTTCTCTGCTTTGCTTGAAAATAAATATGCTCTAAATATTTTCTAAATTAATCGTTATCATGCAGAGACACATCTAGTGAATCCAGTTCCCTAAATAATCACCGGAGAAGCATATTTGGATTAACAACCCATGCAGAGATAAGATTTCCAACAGCGTACTTCCTTGCATGGAAGTTACCAAACGCCAACTTCTCCCTTAAGTTCACTTATGTCCGAAGGATGTGCATCTACGCTATCCAAGCACAGCAGAATCCCAGAACCTGCATCATGTCTTGAAACTAGCATTTCCTCCTAATTTTTTCCAATTAGGTGTCATATAAACTTAAAACCGCTAAAATCCAAAGCTTTAAAAATAAAAAGTATTTAATGAAATGTTATGAAATAGCAGAATAAGTATATCCTCAATAATAATATTCACTGTTCTAAAATTAATGACTTGCTACTATTAACTTAATGCTTACTAGATGCTAGCCATGTGCTAAACACCTGATCTGCAAAGTCTTCCTCAATCCTCATAACCCTATTAAGAAGATAATACTACCTCAATTTATATAAGTTACATTTTAATAACAGAAACAATCTTTTGTTTTTTTACAGTTCTGTTCCCATCCTTTCAGTTACTGACATAAAAAATTATATTGTTGTTCATTTTGTCCTAAGTCATAAATTCATAATTTTTTTAATGTATTGGTCTCTTAAATTATGTAGAAACCAAACACAGAGTTACAAAATGTGGAGGTACCATAATACTAGCTTTTACAGTGATTGCGTTTTCAAAAATGTATTAGACTTTTTAAATCATGTAGAAAATGAAAAATGAAGTGCTAATATCTTATTTATTCAGGTGACTTTGAGTTACAGTCCTTTTATTTCAACCTGAAGAACTTTCTTTAATATTCCTTGAAGAGAAGGTCTAATGGTAGTGAACTCCCTCAGCTTTTATTTATCAGGAATGTCTCCATTTCTCCCTTTTTCAAGGAGAGTTTACCCATACATAGAATTCCTAGTTGACAGCTTTGTTTTAATTTTAGCACTTTGAATACATCAACTCACTGCCTTCTAGCCCCTAAACATTCTGATGAGAAATCTGCTGATTTCTTATTGAGGATTCATTCCTTCTATACGATAAATGACTTCTTTGTTGCTACTTTCTAGATTCTCTCTTTGTTTTTGTATTGTGCAGTTTGATTATGCATTCAGTCCTCACTTTATATCATCAATAGATCCTGCATCTTTTAAGCAAAATGACACATAACAGAACCGGCTTTACTCAAGGAAAATCCATATACAAGAGTTAAGTTCCTAAAGGCATCTAATCAATGAAACAATGTTGAACAAAAGGAAATTATTTGAGGGCCTGCTTTAATATGTCTCAATGTGGGTCTCTTTAAGTTTGTGGTATTCAGAATTTTTTGAGCATCCTGGATGTTTAAATTCATGTCTTTCATCAAATTTGGTCATTATTTATTCAAATACTTTTTCTCCTTTCTCTTTTCCTTCTGTGACTCCCAATATAAGTTGGATCATTTGATCATGTCCCATAGGTCCCTTGAACTCTGTTGACTTTTCATCAATCATTTTTAAAAGTTTCTCCTACTCAATCATTGTAATTGCCCTGTCTTCAGATTTGATGATTCTTTCTTCTATCTGTTCAAATATGTCTCTGAGTCCTTCTAATGAAATTTTAAGTCCAGTTTTTGTAAATTTAAGCTAAAGAATTTCTTTACAGTTTCTCTTCTGGTTTTCAATCTCTTTATTGATATTTACATTTGTTGATACATCATTTTATTGACTTTTTACATCTTCCTTCAGTTCATCTTTATGTTAGTTGTTTAGAAGTCTCTGTCCAGCAGGTCTGCCTTGCGGCCTTTCTCAGGCACAGCTTTTGTTGCTTTAGTTTTTTCCCCTTTTTGAGCCACACTTCCCTTTTTCTTTGTAAGCCTTGTGATATTTTGTTTGCAAGCTGTAAATCTGAATTTAATAATGTGGTAATCCTAATAATCAGTTTTTCCCCTTCTCCAGGGTTTGTGCTTTTTGTTCTTGACTTTCTGTTTTTGTTTCCCTTTTTGTTTTGTTCATTAATGTCAGCTATTTCCATGCTGAGCATCAGCCTAAGATGAAAACTGAAGGTCTTCTCATGTCTTTTCTGAGACTCTTTCTCTGGATATGCACAACGACTTTCTATTTCCCCCTGTATATTCATGCTTTTGAATGTTTTACTCTTTAATGTCTGTCTCCCAGAAGGGAAAAAAGAAATAAATAATAAGTTTTTAATTCCTCCAGAAGTTACTTCAGTTGGAGGATGGGCTTTCAGCAATAGGTGGTTCATAAATGACTGCTCACCTTCAGGTCTGTACCTCCCAAATTAAAAGTAGCAATCAACAATTAGGACCGAGATCCTTAACACTCAGAGGACAGGGTCATTGTTGCTCGCTACGGCCCCTGCAAATGTTCTGCAGCTGCTTCTAGAACTCAGGCACATGTGCCTGCCACATAGCTGAGGGCATGGTACAGACAACTGATGCTAATGAGCCCAAGGAAACTTTCTGTAGTTGATTATAACCAATTCAGATTAATATAAAATATTCAAGGGGTGTTTAAATTTTTAATTTAGAAAACAGTTATTTTGAATTTGGATTGTTATACATTCCCTGATAATAATTTTGAGCAGGATTTTTTCCAGGCCTATTTTGTATGTCTCATACAATGTGTTCTAAATGATGTGTTTTTAGTGCATGAATCCCATTAAGATTGAAACTGTTTAATCTGTATAATATTAGTATGGTAATATTATATTTATTAATTCTATTTAATGTGGAATTTTAAAGCATACATTTAAAAGTTTACATGAAAGCATATATTTAAAATTTCAAGTATATTAAAACAAAAGAAACATGAATAAACTTACTTTGTATATGTGGCTGAGGAAAAAAGGAAATATTAAATGGTGAACTAATGAGTTAGCAAAGCATAAATCTGGCACTCAATCTTGTTTATTATAAGTAGATTATTATAGATCAATTTGATGATAGGTTATCAATTATCTTTCAATTTCTAGATCAAAATGAAATTCTTAATAACTAGGTTTTTCCTTTGCTACACACCTTTTTTTCCCTTTTTTTATTTTAATTCTTGTTCTTGTACAGTTTTCTATCTTTTCTCCCATCCCAGCTTACTGCCCCAGCCCTCCCCACCTCCCTCCCATTTCCACCCCCCCCAGTTGTTGTCCATGTGTCTTTTATACTTGTTGCTCTAAACCCTTCCCCTTTTCCATCCCCTCTCCCCTCTGGTCACTGTCAGCCCCTTCTCAATTTCAGTGTCTTTGGTTATATTATGCTTATTTGTTTGTTTTGTTGATTAGGTTCCTGTTAAAGGTGAGATCATATGATATTTATCTTTCACCGCTTGGCTATTTCACTTAGCATAATGCTCTCCAGTTCCATCCATGCTGTAGCAAAGGGTAGGAGCTCCTTCTTTCTTTCTGCTGCATAGAATTCCATTGTGTAAATGTACCATAGTTTCTTGATCCATTCATTTACTGATGGGCACCTAGGTTGCTTCCAACACTTGGTTATTGTAAATTGTGCTGCTATGAACATTGGGGTGCATAGGTTCTTTTGGACTGGTGTTTCAGGGTTCCTAGGATATAATCCTAGTAGTGGAATTGCTGGGTCAAAAGGTAGGTCCATTTTTAGTTTTCTTAGAAAATTCCATACTGCTTTCCATAGTGGTTGTACCAGTCTGCAATCCCACCAACAGTGCACTAGGGTCCCCTTTTCTCCACATCCCCTCCAACACTTGTTGTTTGTTGCTTTGTTTATGGTGGCCATTCTGACTGATATGAACTGGTATCTCACTGTGGTTTTAATCTGCATCTCTCTGATAGCTAGCAATACTGAGCATCTTTTCATGTATCTCTGGGTCCTCTGTATGTCCTCCTTGGAGGAGTGTCTGTTCAAGTCCTTTGCTCATTTTTTAATTGGGTTTCTTGTCTTCTTAGAGTAGAGTCGTGTAAGTTCTTTATATATTTTGGAGATTAAACCTTTGCCTGAGGTATGATTGGCAAATATGTTTTCCTATACAGTTGGTTCTCTTTTTATTTTAATACTGTTTTCTTTAGCTGTGATACACACCTTTTACTCCATCAAATAAGTGAAAAGTACAAGAATATCTTTAAAATGAGAATCAAAAAGTAACTGGAATTAAAATACAGATTTGAATTACTTTTCTGAGAAAGACGCAATCGAGTATTCTTTTTCATAGAAAGAGAAAATGTGATTAGAGTATCATCTAACTACAACACAGTATGCCAGAATGCAAAACTCTCAAGTATGTGAGTATTAAGTGAGGGATTAATGGTAAGAACAGTTCTTAATGAAAATCCTAGACCACAGGATTATGGAATATGTAAAGCTAGACAATCTCATAGAGATGGCTACAATAAAATCTAAGTCTACTTAAAAGTGTACAGAGAGCATTTCATCACTAAACTGATGTAGGGTATGTTTTTACCAGGGAATAAGATTTCACAGGCCAAGAAAAAGTGAATTGGGAAACAGTTTTACTTAGTTAGTGTTAATTAATATTTTTGAATTGTTGAGTAAATAAACATACCAATATATATTATTTAATTTCAAATATGAGAAAACTGGATGTTGGAGTTATTATTAACCCATCCAAGTTTGCATTGGATGCTTTGTAATAGATTATCTGCAATTGTCCACTAGTCATTACTGAATATATTTCTGAAACCTCTCCTACTGATTAGAGCATTCCTTTGCATCCAAAAAGAGCACTATGCTTGCTGTTAAAAACAGAATTAAGACATGCACTATCACTATTATCGCTATGTAATTCAAGCAAAAAGTCTTGAAGTATATTTGCCCAACCAGAAAACATGTGAAAATTATTTTGACTCTCTTCCCCCATCAATATGCAAATTTGAAAGAGATATAGTTATCTTTTATGTTATATTGATTGTTTTTGTCTTTTACTGACTCAAACAGGGTAGATCAATGTGGAATTTTACACTTTGCTAGAAACAGCTTCAGCAAAACATGTTATTATTAGCTTCATTTGCAATTATAATTTCAAAGGCACACTTTGCTGGAACAGGAAGAGAGGCCAAGGAAAATAGAAACCATAAATGAGAAATAGCCTGATCATGGATTCAGGTGCCAGCAATTTATTCAACTCATTGAATGCAGGTTGCCTCTTCCCATTTTTGAATAATTCCATTTCCCTTACATACCCTTTATGAATGAACTAAGTGATTGTTTTGAAGACAATTTAAATTTGAGATATTCTTTTTTTAACAACTAATATATGGATCTTGGGATATTCATCACTGTCAAAATATTGTTTAAATTTGTCTCATTTGTATTCTAACTCCCTCCATAAATATGTAATCACTGTTTTTATCCCCCCATTATAATACAGAAGCCCCCTAATTTCTGTGTGCCTACTGAGCCTTGGTCTGTTGGTAATGAATGAATTTAGTGAAATGATATGACACCTCTATCAAACATTTTGAAATCAAAATGCAGGCTCTTTAGCCCATGGTAGTGTTCTTGTCACCTCACTCAGGGAAAAGTCATTCACCTCTATAAATTTTTCTAGGTCCCGTCTTAATAAGCTGTATTTCCCACTGCCTTCCCTCCAGTTTTTTGTGGAGATTCTGGGTTACTCGCAGTAGTTGAAACAGGCGGCTAACAAGGGCATAATGATAAAGCAGGGCCCACAGGCAGGCTCGCTGTTCTGAATCTTGGATTCCTCTGGGGGCTCCTCCAGGGTCACTCACCTCCAATACTTTAGCAAGCAACACTGACATGGTTTCCTCCGTTGCTAACAGAAATGTGCAGCCAAGCTTATAACTGAACACGAATAGCAAAAACCTCCTGTTTCAGTCTTACCCAAACAATCCACGGAAATGAAATGGAGCCTCTGGTTTAGGTTAACTAAAAACGGGGCAGTAAAAGTTTGTTCTCAGGTGCAAACACTGAACTAATTAAGTTGGGTGTAAAAGTAATAAAACCTCAAAGTAAAACATATGGCCATTGTGTCTCCTTCAAAAGAAAAAGAGGACAGTGAGAGCCGAGGTGGGGGACATGTTACCTTCCTCGCTCACTATGTGCCTACCAAGACCCCTCCCTTTATTGAGGCTATTGACATGGGTCCAGGGACAATATAAGGGAGAAAGGCAACATTAAAATTACAAAATCTTATGATATTTTACTTAATTCTTGATTCCTCCAGTACTTTAAATATCCTGTAGTATTTGGCCATTGGTTGTGTGCTAGCTTCATTTCGTATGGATTTCCTATTTGGCTGCTTGATTGAGCAAGGGTAATTGTCTCTAAGTTCCAACAAATTTCCTGCCCCAGGGTCTTTGCAAAAAGAAAAAAAAAATGCTCTTTCTTTGGCCTTTTGCCTAGTAAATTATACATGGGATCTCTTCTTAAATATGATCTCTTCAGAGAGGACTTTCTCTGACCCCTAAACTAAATTCTCTATCACATTTAGTTTTTTAAAAGATGTTTATCAGTATTTTTTACTATGCATTTATTTGTGTAACAATGTGTTATGGATTTTAATGTTTATCCTGTTAAACTGAACTTGCCTAACAGTAAGGAAACATATTATTTACATGAGAGCAAATCCAGAGTTAAGTCAGATTTCAAGGCCGCTTATCCTGCTAGGTTGTGAAATGATTGTGGATAATTCACATTCCCTTATGATATTTTGCAGGAGGGAAGTGTTGGTTTGCAGACTTAAGACCAAGGGAAAACTTCCCTAAAAGACTCCAAAACACCTAATCTTATATTTTATTGGACAAATTGGATGACAAACTTATTCTTATCATTAGCAAGAGAGATGGGAATTCTTTTAGTCCAATCTAACCCACACTTGGAATTTAGGTGGAGTTCAGATTTTGCTGAGGTATAGGCTTTGTGTGCAATAAATATTTGCTGGTTGCCAGAAAGTGTGTGTGTGTGAGAAAGAGAGAAAGGGAGGAGTGAGAGAGAGAGGGAGAGAAGGGGGAGAGAGAGAGAGAGACAGAGAGACAGAGAGAGAGAGGAAGGGAGCAGAGAGAGGGAGGGAGGGAGGGAGAGAGAAAGATTCCCTTCTATACTTTTCTCAAGAGTCTCTTAAGTCTCATCAGCTCTCCAAACTCATCTGAGTTTGAAGCTGCAGGCTGTGAGAGGTCTTTTTGGATTTGTTTTATTTCTCTACGTGTAGATAAATCGAAAAATGTGGTGGTTTCCTTTCTTCAGTAACACTGAAATTGCAGTGGGTTGTATGTGGTTTTAGTTGCTCTCTTTGATGATTTTGCCTGCTGATTTCTTTGTTTTGTTTATTCCAGGGAATATGATTGACTATTCCAAGTCACCATATTATTCTTTAGAGTTAGAGTTTCTCTTTAAGTATGTATTTATAAATTTCTCTAAACTGTATGGAATATATTACACAAGAGAGAAAAGCTACTTTATTATCATACTATTTTTGCCCAAAATATTCAAGAATGTATATACTGTCACAATTGCAATTCAAAAATGTTTTATAGATGTTTAACAAGAACAATGTATATGAAGCATAATTTTGTGTTTTTGTCCTGTAGTTCTATAGTTATTCTTTTAATATCCATAATAAAATTTTACTTCATTGACCTTTTATGAATATTTCTGCAACTATCACATCATACAATATAAAATGTCTACTAACATAATCTATATTTTATTTCACTGCTTGTAAGAATCATATCGTTAACCTTAAAAATTTTAAATATGTATGACTCAATACAAAGTAGCTTATCAGGAGCCTCAACTGGTTTCCTGATGCTTATTAAGAATAAAACCAAATTGAAAGAAAGTTTGAGTTTTCACCTATTGTGCAAATATTTGCTTTCACATAATACATACAAGAAATCCATGAAAAAATACAACCCAATCAGCAATTAATTATATAGCCCATTGTTATACCTCTTGTACTGTTCTTCAGAGTTGATGAGTTACATCCAAACCCCAGCTCTGATATTTAACAGCTATATGATTTTGTTGAGTTGCTTATCTTCACTGAGATTCAGTTCTCTTATTTGAAAAATGACAATATTAATGCTATAAACTGTTTTAAGAAGTAAATTTAGAAATACAACTGAAAGTACTTACCATGCTCCTGGTCATAGGCCCTCAATAAATATTTAGTTGTTTCTTTTCTACTTAACTGCCACTGTTACCATTTTTCTTTCTTGCTTATCCAGCTTTCTTCCTCACTTGTATTATTTAAATGCTGATAATTATGAATATATATTATTAATAAATTAGCATCACATAACATGTATTCATATCATATATTTGCCAAATAAATATATGGCAATATGCCAAATATGACATGTCAGTTGATTTAACATCACTTTGATATTTTTTGTATTTCCCTGTGAGGGCAATTCATGTCCAATTTTGTAAAATAGCACATTACATACTACATAGAGCACAGGTGGCAAACACAAGGCCCATGGGCCAAATCTGGCCCTTCACATTGTTTTATCTGCCCTGGCACCTTGTTACTACCTGGTGGCAGTACCAAGCTCTCCTTAACTGTTAAGGAGTAGTTACATTTATACACTCCTAAAATTACATTTGGCCCTTCGAAGGCAACTGCCAGGCTGATGGGGCCCCCTGTGAAAATGACTTTGACATCCCTGACATAGAGTATATCTTTTATGCATTTCTTCCTGGAGCACCAAATCTTGAAGAACAAAATAATGTATCACTATGAAAATATGCTTTTATTTTTAGTTGATCTCCATATTAATTTGCTGATACTTCCATAACAAGTACCATAGGCCAGGTAGCTCAAACAATAGAAATTTTTTCACAGTTCTGGAGGCTAGACAACCAAGGTCAAGGTGTCAGCAGTGTCAAGTTCTTCTAAGGGCTGGGAGAGAATTTGTTCCAGATCTCTCCTTGACTTGGCGATGGCCATCTTCTTTGAGTCTTCCCATTGTCTTTGCTCTGGGCACATCTGGGTCCAACTTCCCTCTTCGCATAAGGATACCAGTGACACTGAATTAGGGCCATTAATGTTCTCTTTAACTTCTAAATCTGCTTATTCTTTAATCCATACTATGATAAACAAATATATATATTTTTCCCTCTACAGTTACTTACCACACTTCTCTTTCTCAGTGTCCCAGGAAACTGCCTCACATGGCCTGTGTCACACACTGCAGGCTGCTGCGCCCACTCAGTCCCTGGGCCCTGCTGATTAGGGTGTTTGCAGGAGAACAGAAAGTGACACAAAAGCCACAGCAGAGAATTTATGCTCCGGCTCCCATCTAGGGTGGAAAGGAGAGAACACCGTGGGGTGACATCAGCTCTTCAGTGAAGGCCATAGTACACATCAGGCGGCCTGTGTACTCAGGCCTCTGTGCCTCTTCCAGGTCCTCCTCTCTTTCCTCAGCGTTTTAGGTGTGGAGGGTTCCTCCCCTCATAGTACAAGCTCCAGGATGTTGTGTTCTTCATCATGATTTTCCTACACCCTTTACATACCTTATAACAAGTCTCCTTCTTATATCTCCTCCAATTATCCCAACTTGTGTATGCCATCTTCTCTTTCCTGCTGGGACATGCACTGGAAGAAGGAACCTTTGAAATTTTATGAATGCTAAGACCTTCACTTCAAATGTTAAAAAGAGAACCAAAATAAACCCCAAAAAACAAACCCATACATAATTATAATTTTCTATTCTTGTATTCTTGAACCCAACAAAAAATATGCCTTCTTAAATATAAAAAAAAGACTTAGATAGCATTTTGCAGCATTAAACAGAGATGTTTTGTCCAAACCATTTCAGCAAAGAAGGAAATTAATATCAAGTCATAGATAATATCAAGTAATCTAAGAACCATTCAAAATACAGCTTCTTTGTGAGTATCTGATGGGTGAGTCACTGTTCACACAAAAAGCAAAAGATAAAACGTAATTCTCTCACATCTTCTGACCGTGGTTGATATTTCTGACCTTTCCAGACACTAAATGAGTATAACTTCTGTTGTTACACTTAGAAAGCTCCTTTGCTGTGGTGTTTCAAAGACCATTTAGTATATTTTGACAAGTGTAAATTTGATTCAATAGATTCTACTGTAATGAAATGTCAACCTTACTTTTCTTGCCTGTTTTTAGATACATATTCATCCCTTGATATCATCTCTTCATATACATGCAGCAGATAGAATACTAAGAGCAACGCAATGCGAGAGCAGAAGCTTCAGCGGAATCTGCAACTGGAAAAATGCAGAACATTCCCAAGCTGCGTCAGAATGGAAGGTGTCTTTGCCTTGCCATTCAGTGATGGCTAAAAGAATGCGCCTTTGTTAACACCACCCCAGGAACGCGGGAAAGCAGCTCGGTGTCGGTACAAGGTACAGTCCTTTCCTAAGTGCTGAGAAAAAATGCTACGACAGGAAAGCCGATGGCAAATGAAATGCGTACCCTCATCCAGGGACTCCACAGAAAAGGTGCGAAGTGAGTGGACTTGATCTTTCACCTCATGCTGTATCTCCTACGAAAATCTAAGATTCCTTGTTGATTCTAATTCTCCCTTTTGGCAAACATTTGTTCTTCCAGAGCTTCATTTTCCAAGCTTATTTCTATAGCATTTAAGCTCACCTTGTTCAGCTGGTAAATGATTAGTAAGTATATTTACATTTTCATAAAAATTTTAAGATAGACATGCTTAAAATCCCAACTTTTGTATACCATCTTCTGTTTTCTGCTGTAACTGTTGATAAAATATTAGTATTTCAAAAAATGAAATTTGATGGAATTTTATCTACTACTGGCCTTGTGCTTCTGGTTGCACAGTCATGCGTTTCTTTAGGTAGCACTCTCTCCTTTTCTAGAACTCTCTGGGACATTTGAAAGCTACCCTGAAACCCCATCTCCACCCCGACTTCATCACACAGCTCCATGGGCTCTAATCACCACCCAGAAAACATACCAGGAAAGCTACAAGGAAGATTTAAAAGAAAGACTTTGCTAACAGGATCTAAACTTTAGAAAGTAAAACCTCCATTTTAGAAAAGCAAGGAAAACTAATTGGCAAGCTGAAGGCATCCTGCAGAAGAATGTTAGTTAGCAGCACTTGGCTGTAGAATCTATCCTGGAATCCTGCAAAATTTGTACCAATTTTGCTGGCAAATATCTGTCTCTATTCATACAGAATTTTAGTAAATCAGGGTTTTGAAAGAAGGAATTTCTAAAGGGTTTTATCAACCATGATTTTGAATAATTTATTCAGTATTCAAATATGTTTTTAACCAGACACCAAGCTCGTATTACAGGGAAAATGAGACTATCCAGCCATTTGTTCAACCTGGAGAAGTGTATTCAGCAAGGGTTTAGAAAGAGCTTTAAATGATACAGAGTAATGGTAATTTGTTACAAGTATCTCAAGATTCCATGAAGTCCTATAAAATTTAAAAGGAGAAAATGAGGGAGCATTCAAAGTAAAAAGATCAACACACAACTTCATTTTTCTCTTCATTAAAAACCCTTTAATTATACAACACTTCAAAGCAAGACATATATGCTCTTTATAACAAAATTAGCTATTTTAATTCTTAGTTTATTTTCCCCAGGTCTGATATTTTTTCCTCATTATCACTTAGTATATTTAACTAATAAAAATGATCTACTGTTATCTTCTATGTAGTTACAAGCAAACTCACTTATTTCATGAGTTATATAATTTCAGAGTGGTGTACTACTCACAAAATTGCAAAATAAACACCAACACTGAAATGTTATTAATCAAATGAATCCTGACTTAAGACATAAAATTAAAATGTTATTTTATTCTGGTACTTTCAGCTTAATATTATTTTTGTATATCAGTCTAGATGAAGTTTCTTTGGCATTTTCTATAAACATAAAACATGGTTCTGAGAATCATTAAAATAAAGTCATATAATACTTCGAATACTAATTTTTAAGATGCTTTAACAGTGTTACATGTATTTCCTTATCAGCTTTAATTCACTTGCTCTGCAGAGGGGTTTAAGACACTGAGGGTGAAGCGTGGGAAGCCGGTTGGCCTGCTTGCTCCTGCTGTAGTTCGCAGGGGAAACAGAGATTCTTCTGAAGATTTAATCATGTTCAAAATATCTACTTGTCAGTGCTGACAGTGAAACCAGAAAGACTAATGGGCAGACCACCAGGAGGGCTAAGTTATTGACTTAGTCCTCCTCCCTATGAATGTCCTATCAAGACAGATGCTCAGCCATCTCTGTCTATTAGTTCCAGCATTTGTATGTGGGAGTGAAAGTACCATTCTATATACTTCATTAGCTTGCTTTGAGAATAATGTGATAATGAGAAAATGCTGTGCAAAAAGTGGACATAAAACAACATCAAGGAGGATGTGTAAGAGATGTTATTGCTTTCTAGAAATATGTTTTTGCATCATTTAGCAGTTTAGAAATAGGTGATGTTTAGCATGCACACAAAAACAACTTTTAAGGAAACATGGCATCCCTAGCAATCTGTTTCTAAGACAGTGCTGGAAAATTAGCTTAGCGATTTCCAACATGAATTTATAGAAGTCTAAGAATTTTTATGACTATAAGAAAACAAATGTCGTCACCTAAACATGTTGAACTTAGGAACTGAGTAAATACCCCAGCAGGTGCTTCTTAGGGTGAATAAAGATTGGACTTCATCCCAGGAGAGATCAACCTATCTTCCAAAGGTTAGAGCAAGAACTCAGTTTCGATGCATACTAGGAAACACTCCAAGGAAAAAGGTAGGGAGAAAAGAGTCTCTTTGCCCATTATAAATGTATAAAACTTATTTCCATTTACCTTTATACCTTATAAATTGAGAAACTAAATTGCCCATATTCCAGGTCCCTTCTCTCTTCCCCAGGGCCCATCTTTCTGTGCCCCTGATATTTCTTGTAAAGTATCATTTATAACAAGATTTTGTTATTTTGGATGCTTTAAACACTTCTGAGGACACAGATAAATGTTCAGTGCATCATATCAATCATGATATAGATTGAAAAATTGTGACTGAGTAACTCTTTTCCTCATTGCACATTCTAGTGACAGAATAGCCAATCTAAAATAAAACACAGATGAAACTCAGTTGAATATTACAGATACAAATTTAGCAAGAAGGAATTACTATTATAAAAGATCAGAAAATCATGTTGCAAGAAAACTAGTACAAAATCAATGTATTTGGGTTGCATTATCGATTGTACATTCCAATATAATGTCTTCTTCACTTACTAAGAGTTTGGATTTACACAGCTTTGGTTCAAATCCTACTATTGTGACTGCTAGGTATTTATTATCTTGAAGAGCTTTATCAGCATCAATTATGTCTATCTTAAAGATGTGTTTAAAGATTAAATAAAAATACAAGTAAAGTTATTAGCATAATACTTGACACTTCAGTATGAAGCAAATTGAGAGCTAGATTTCATAAGTTTTGAATGGAATTCATTAGCTAGAAATAGAAGCAGACACTGTAAGTGAAACAGATTGGATAAGAACAAGTACAATATATTTCTGTCACATGGAAACATTTAAGATAGTGGTTCTCAAGTCTGATATCAGAATCACCCAAGTATGTATGTGTATGTGTGTGTGTGTGTGTGTGTATGTGTGTGTGTAGTAAAAACATTTTTATTTGGGTCTTACTATCAATCTAGAATTCAGTTCTTTAGAAGCTTGGATATTCTGATCATAGGTTACATTTGAGATCCAATGGTACAAAGTCTGCAAAAAAGATACAGTAAGGGATATACTTGCAATTTTGGGAAGCATGGTAAGAAAAATATAGAACAATTGACCATCAAGTTAAGCAGCATGGACTTTACTTATTAAAGCGTTACACATTTTTAACCAAAAGAATGCCACATTCAGAACTCTGCTCTACTAAGAGAAATTTGGCAATAAGAATAAAATTAGGTCAAGAGTAGGCTTGGGGTAGACTAGATAGTGTTCTACTAGTAGACTGCTTAGGAGTCTCTTAGACTAACCTAAGGGAACATTAAGAATGGCTGGAATTAGGGAGATGGTACTGAGCTTCATGCAAGAAAGTGGCCCAGGTTTAAATGACGAGCAGTTAGTTAAAATAGGCAAAACACATAAGGGGGGAAAGAGGGTCAAGAAGAAAGAGTATGTAAAAATATGGAACAAAATTTAAAATAAACACAAAACTTACAGTGTAAGTAATACTAAGAGATTATTGAGAATCAAAATCAAATATAAAATAAGTAACTGACTCCTGGCCAGAAAGAGTGTCAGTGGGCGAATGTGTATAGCTCCAACTACACACCACTTTTCCTCCTCGAGGTTGTCTGTAAACCTCACAGTCACTCCTGTTCATTCTTTGAGGATGCAGGGACTCGATATATCCATATGTATCACTCACCAGACACTTCTCCTTCAAAGTCTTCACTTCTTAGACTGCCGTGACCCACACTTCTGCTATGCTTTAGCCATCCACAGGTCAACTATTAAGATGAAAAAGCCAATTTATAGCCACAATCTTTTATCTCTTTAAAAAGTCATTTAACAACTGTCTCCCCATGACTGCCTTGTTTCCCAACCTGACATCCACTTTCTACATGACTTTTCTTGTCCTATTGCCACATGCTTTATATCTTTAAGGCTTCTTTTTTCTTCCATACCATGCCCTTGTCCATGTTTCCTGCTGATTTGCCCAGAATACTCTGGATCAGACTGCCTTCTTTTCTCCTGCACCCAAATCGCAGGACACTACCACAGAAACAGAGTTTGACCAAATTGATACAACTACAAATTTATGACCTCCACTTGAATTGGGCCATTAACATTGCTAAGGACAATTTATTTTTAATATCCCTGGCAGGCTTCCTTTTCCATCCGCAGAAGCAACAGATCACTCTGTCTCAGCAAATAAAATTACCAGCAAATCCACAGTGAAAATTAAGACTTAATGGAGTACTGTTAACTTTAAAATCCCACTGCTATCCAAATACTGTGATACTTATTTCTATGTATTTACTTCTTTCCTCAGTGGTCTCAAAAGAAAATTGTTATTTCTTGCATTCAAAGATAATGCATCAAGCATATCCATCAATCCCATCCTGCCCCTCGGGGAACTGACCCTCCCATTACTCCTGCTTCCACGTCACAGTGCCTCCTGGCTCACTCTGCACAGACTATCAGCACGTTCTAGTCTTCTCTCTCTTTAACAAGATCATTCTCTATAAACCCAAAGATATTTTGATGTATCAAAAAGTTAAACATAAATAAGAACATACAGAAAATTTACAGATAGAGGTAGTTTGTAATAAACTTAGAGAATGTAAGGAATTATAAGCATAAAAATAAAGTCAAAGGAACTAGCTATTATATGCAAGCCACTTTTTTTCTGTCATTTGCAGCTGAATCTAAACCTGCTTCATACATGAATTTGAATGAGTCTACCTTGCCATGTTTACTTTTTCTTTTTCCTCTTGTACTTAATGCAATAAAACTTTCATCAAAATTACACTAAAATGTGTCTGGCTAAGATCTCTTATGAGCTATTGACAAATTACAGGCTTTGTTTTAATTAATGTCTCTATGACATTTAACATTTTTGACCTTCTATTTGAGCTGTTTCCTCCATTTACTTAGTAAAGAGATATTCATATTCTAAACACTATCTTGTGCTAACTATTGATATATAATAATTAAAAATTACTTTGTTTCTGGTATTGGGGTGGGCAAAATGGGTGAAGGTGCTCAAAATGTACAAACCTCCAGTTATAAGATAAATAAGTGCTGGGGATATAACATACACCACTGTGACTATAATGAACTATACTGCATATTTGAAAGTTCTAATATAGTAGATTTTACAATTTCTTATCACAAAAAAAGTGTGTAACTAAGCATGGTGATGGATGTTAACTAAACTTATTATAGCAATCATTTTGCATTGCACACATATACCAAGTTATTATGATGTACATCTGAGCTAAAATTAAAACTAGCCAAAAACTGAAAACAACTAATGTTCATCAGCAGGTGTATGAATAAAGAAATTAAAATATATTCATACAAAGAAGCTATTACACAGAAACAAAAAGAAAAAAACTAATGATATGTATAACATGAATAAGCTCAAAAATATTCTGAGTGAAAGAAGTCAGAAATGTAAGAGAACAAATTATATAATTCCACTCTGTGAAGTCTGGGAGTAAGAACAATTTATATAAACTAATAGAGGTCAGAATGAAAGTTGTGTCCTCTCAGTGAGAGAGTGTGGTGTGAAAGGAGTAAGAAGGACTTTTCCTAGGAAGGTCAGATAACCTATATGTGGTTGGGCATGAGCTACATGAGTGAAATAACTTACCAAGACTCATTGAATTGTACGCTGAGGATGCGCACTTGTGCAGTGCACCATACGTAAATTAAATCTCAATCTAGGAAGAAAGATTAGAAACTAGAAACTTCAGTTTACAAAGAAACTAGTGACCTAAGAAAAATAATAAGAATAGCTGGGTTTTTTCTGAGAATATTTTTCTGTGCTGAAACCATTACTGCTCTCTTATTGGGTAGAATCTTCCTCTGCTAATAGATTTAGCTTGATGGTATCACATATTAAACAGTAACAGTAGCTATTATTATAAATATGTAAACTATATAAAAATATGTAGAGAATAAGGATGTCATAATGTAAACTTCAGGGTAATCATTCCCTCCTTAAATGTCAATTGCCTTAGGTTTTCTCTCTTTTCTGCCATGTACAAAGCACTGTCTATGCAAGTATTCTGCAAAATAAACTCGGATATAAGCTATCAAAACCCTATTTTATTTTTTCTTTTCACACTTTTATGTCATCTCTCCTCAAGGAGAGTTAGTGCTCCACAAAGAACAGGAAGATCTTCCCATTTCCCACAACATCTCTCTTACAGGAGAGCTCTGCATGCCTGATGGGGAAGCTTCTGATTGAATCAGAAAGCTCTCAAAAACCAAAGATAGGAGGTCCTCACATATTTCTCTTTTCTGTCTAAATCTCACGTATTTCTCTTTTCTGTCTCACATATTTCTCTTTTCTCTATTTCTAACTGAAGAGGAAAAGGCAGGTTACCAACAGGATAGGAACATACCAAACAAGAGCTAACCAAGGTCAGCCATACAGCATGTACTTTTGAAATAAAGAAAAGTGTTATGCAATGAAAAAAAAATGGTTCCTGGGTCTTGGGAACATCTTTCTGAGATAACCAGCACAGAGATTAGCAATTTGAGGTACAAACAGGTGCTTAGGAAAAACTAGCAGCATATCAGAAAATTAGCGATTTTCACATCAAGGTCCCTTGGGTACCTTGTAAAACTTGGCACTTGGAATAAAATAGCTCAATCATCAACAGAGAATTATTGCTTGTGGAAGAGCAGTTCAAAGGTGCCCACTGGTAAGTCCCACCAGCTAATGTCCTAACAAACAAGGGGAGCACTGACAGGTATCTGGAATTCTTTGCTTAGCACTCAAGGGTGCACCACTTTCCAGCATCACACTGAATTCCAAGTGAGCCCCGAAATGAAAGTAATTAAATAGCGCCAGGTTATATAATCTTTTATAATCTGTTTAAGGTGTAAGGTAATCATGCCTCATTAATGATCCAGCTACCTCAGGGTGTCACATATTTCTCTTACTTTTATCCAATCAGGAATGTATTATAATTGTAATAATACTGTGATATCTTTTATAGGATTTGTTTTCATGTCTTGTGGGTCTTTTTTCCAGTTTTTATCTTTGATACTTCAATTTTTGATAGCTACTAAAAACTTGTGATATACTCACATTCGTGACTGTGAAATGGAAAACTGACTAAAACCGAAGGGGTCCAGGCACTTACACCGATTTTACTAGCTTTCATAAAAAGCTTAAAGAATAACCTTCTGAGGCTGGGAATGACTTTTTCTGCAGAAATGAAAAAGGCATCATAAAAGGACATTTACTGGGTTCATAAAATTCAAATGAATATATTATTACCACATTTCACAATGTTAAAAGACAGATGAAGAAAGGAGAAATGAAAAACATGAGCAAATTGAAATTGATCATCAAAAATGCTAGAAATAAAAGCCCTAAAAATTCACTGGTAAACCAATTAGAATTATATTACAGTTCAAATGATTACCATAAAAATCTGATATCATTTAATAGGAGATTTCATTTTTCTATTTTTCCTAGGAGATGACAGAACTTAGCCAAGTATACTTAAAATTCTTGTCATTTATCAAGTGTCTGATAACCTGAAATAAATCAAACTCTAAAATGGTGATGTGATAGAGTTATTCATAATATTCTAGTTAATTTGAGTGCATTTATGTGCCCTTTCTTCATTTTTTATCTGGTGACCAAAATGAACAAAAAGACACCATTTGTATCTGTGGTGATAATCACCATTTGTCTGTCATCACATCCCTTTTGTAATCACTTTAGTTCTATGAAATGGAAGCAACAACCAAATGAAACTCCTATTACTTATCTGACTGACACCAGCTATAAAATATTCTATGGCACTAAAACTATCTATCAAATCATGCCTCAGGTAGGTTACCAACCAAAACAAATAAATAAGTCAGTCCTTCTCTTCCACATAAGCAGCTTTTTGTCAACCGTGTGCTGTTAGAGAGGAGCAATCATTTAAGTACCTGACTATGGAGTTATCGTACCCTTATAACAGTGCTATTTTTATAATTAATTCTCTTTATGAAGGTAAAGCCATTCAGTATAACCATAAGGAAATAAAAAGTTCCCACAGAATCCCTTCTCCCCTTCCTCCACCCCCACTCTTTCCCCATCATTAATGTCTTGCATTAGTGCACCAAAATTTTTACAATTGTTGAACCAATACTTATACATTATTATTAACTAAGTCCATAGTTTACACCAAGCTTCATAGTGTGTTGTAAAACTCTATGGGTTTTAACAAATGCATAGTGTTACATGTTCATTATTTCAGTATTATACAGGATAGTTTCATTGCCCTAAAACTCTGCTAGGTTTCACCCATTATTCTCCTTAAACTCTGGCAACCACTGATGTTACTACTCTCTCTATAAGTTTGCCTTTTCCATAAAGTCATATGATTGGAAACATATGTAATGTGGCCTTTTCGAACTGGTTTCTTCATTTAGCAATATTCACTAGAAGTTTCTCCATGTTCTTGCAGCTCATTTCTTTGTTTAATCACTGATATTCTGCTATATGGATATACCAAAGTTTATCCATTTACCTACTGAATGATATCATGGTTGCTTCCAAGTTTTGCTAATTATGAATAGACTATGAATACTTGTGTGCAAGTTTTTGTGTGGACATAGTTTCCAACTCATTTGTGTGAATAACCAAGGGGCACAATTGCTTGGTGGTACGGTAAGACATGTATAGTTTTGTAAGAAACTTTCAAACTGTCTTTCAAAGGGCTGTGCCATCGTGGGTTCCCACCCAAAACAAATGAGAGTCTGTGTATTATTCCACAGTCTCTCAAGCACTTGGTGTCATTGGTGTTTTGGGTTTTTGCCATTTTAACAGTTGTCATGGCATCTCCTTTTTTAACTTGTAATTGTCTAGCAACAGAGGATGGTAAGCATCTTTTCATATGCTATTTACACCGAGGCCAGATGGGTTCACTGGTAGACTCTACCAAATGTTTAGGATATGAATGAAACCAATTTTTTACAACCTGTTTCAGAAAATGGAAGCAGAGAGAATATTCCTTTACATTTTCTATGAGGTCAGCACTAGCTACAGGCACACATACGCACACACAAACAGAAAAAAAATGGGAAACTTTTCTACTGTAAAAGGTAATACCCATAAAGCTAAAAATAAAGCTAAACCAGTGGCACTCATCTATGGTTATATATTAAAATCATATGGAAATCTTTTAGAAATTACCAGTGCCCAGGCTCTGCCCTAGGCCAATTAATTCAGCATATTTAGGGGCAAAACTGACCTCTGATATATGGAAATATGTAAATCATTCCTGTGAATAACCAAGATCAATATGATGACATAGTAATGAGAAAAATTTATAAGCTAGCAGTTCATGATAAAAGATATAAAATATTCTCACTCTTGCTAAAAATCAATGAAAATTAAACAAGGCATAATTTTTTATCATTACATACAAAAGATTAAAAAATTGATAATATCTGTCATTTAAAAATCTGTGGGAAATGGAAACTCATATACTTTTGATGGAGTCACAAATAGTTTGGAGGAAAAAATAGTGATATCTATAAAAATCTTAAGTCATCATACTCTTTGAACCGGTAGTTCAATTTTTGTCATACAGAGGAAGCATGTGAAAGTGTACAGGGAAGCTCTACTAAAAGACCTCCACTTAGCTAACACACCAGGTGAGCGGACACTCCTTTTCACCTGTGAGCTGCTTGAACAGATACCCTAGGCCTGCCACACAGTGACAAGCCAGCTGCTAGTACGCTCAGACACCCCTGCTCACACCAATGAATTCAATGCCATCCAAGTCATTGTGGCAATTTAATGCCACAATGTCAATTGTATTTGTGCCCAAACTGGCTATACCATTGAATTTGTGATTGTAATTATGCAATTTTATTGAATATTAGGAGCACCAGAAATAGTATACACCAGAATAAAAGAGACAGTTGTTCTTTCAGTAAAAAAAAAAAAAAAAAAAAAAATTTGTAGACCTCTTAGGGGAGACCTGAAAAGAATCAAGGCACTGAAATGTTCCCTTGTTGAATTACATACAAAAGGTAACAAGAAAGAAAAATCTAAAATTATTCTGAAATTAAATACCTTTTAAATGTGTTTAATTTCTCATGAGACATTTTATAAAAGTGAAACTGGATACAAAAGAACAATGGATGCAGAACCGGCGCGGGAATATAATTAGTGTTGGCCTGCATTCACATTAAAAATTAACACACCTATATACCATTTTTATAATTCTTCACTTATTATCTTTGGGTTTTTTCAATCTTGTGTCTACTTCACTGAATAAGAGTTCTTGAACTATATGCACAAGTATTTATTGTACCATTGTTGTAATAAATAGAAGTTAGAATCAAAATTAATAAAATAAGCTATAACATTATAAAGAATCAGAGCTATATGAAGTACCAAGAAAGATATAAAAACAAATTGCTAATTAGAAATCCAAAAAATAATTTGTAGAATGTTAAATGGAATATGTCCCCAATTTTTGGTTTTAAGAAAATGATGTCCCAATAGAGACAGTGTAATACCAACGTAGCTAAGCAGAATAAAAAGCTGAAAAACTATTCATCTACCTATAAGTGCTATTTTCTCCAGCTCTTACTTTTTTTGTTGATGAGCTTTATTATTTAAATATATAATTTGTAAAAAATATCATTGCTATCTATTTTCAAACAATAGACTAAAGTCTATAATCAAATTATCCTTTGATGTTTTTCTAAAAATGTTTTATACAATGGGTATTGCATTTGTACCAAACTTATAAAATGTATTTCACGTAAATGACATTTACTTTCTCTACCATTTTTGCTCTTGAAGATGAATGCTTGAGCATATAAAGTTGTGTGGTACAGCCTTAGACTTTAAACAACATGTCATTCACTTAAATTGCTGATTAATTTTGGCTTGGCACCACTTATCATTTTAGATCAAGAGCTTGATGAAATAATCAGTCATCTGTGCCTGCTTTCAGAAATTAGCACCCGTGTTTATTTGTCAAAATGTCAAAGCGAGTCTTGAACCCATAAGTGCTGTCCTGGGTGGTATATGTCAACATTTCTCCACTTCAAGAAAGCGATACTCTCAAAGCATGATTCTTATAGCAAGATCACCTTTGTAAGCCTTCCTTGTGTGTTTTTCATTAGACATTAAGCTTCAGACTGAAGTGATGAGCTCCACAGAATTTTCATCAGAAACCATACTAAAACTTAAACCAGTGTTGTTCTTCTTCACTGTTAAGGAAAGGGCTATTGACATTCTTTTATTTAACATAGTCACTGAATGTGAAACAACATGCTAGCCTAGGTATTGGGGGAATGAGCCAGAAACGATTCCCGTCATTGGGGGTAGGGAGTGGGGAGTACTAGCCATAGAGTCAGCACTTTGAAATCAGCCAAATCAGTAAATATATATTACTGTGTGTCAAGATCATTATATGTGTAAAACTATATCTCAAATTAAAGAGAAGGCCCATGATAAAAGTATACAGAACTATCAGGCAAAATTACATTCAATCAATGTCAAATTTCAATATAAAGACTTGAAAATAAAATGATGTCATTAACCCTCAATAGTAGGGTCAAGAGTTTCAAGTATTATCCAATTGTTGGAATTTATGCTGATGCACTTTTTTGCAAGAATAATTCTATTATTAAACATTATTCTTTTACTTAGTTGTCTGTGGTAAACTAGTAAAAATTTTACCCTTTTCTAAATTGCATTCTCTTCATCTTAAATATCCTTCATCTACAAGGTATGTAGATAACATGAAAATGAAGATAAACAGGAATTTTTGTTAACAATTATTTGAAAGTAGGTTAATATAGCTCCATAGATAAAAAGAAAATTAAATATATTCCAAAAGATATCACTACTTTTATGATTGGGAAATATAAAATCAATACCAGAAATGAGAGATAGTTGGGGTGCCATTTCTAACTTTTACACATTTTATAAATGAGATAAACAGGTGATTAAGAGAGAATAGAGAAAAAAGTCAGAAAGAAATGATAAGGAAGTTGATTCTATAAATAAATATGTATTGAGCATTTATGATGTTATTATGTTCTAGACATCTGGATGCTCACTAAATAATATCTACTTTCATGGGATTTACTAATATAAGTATTAAAAATTACAACCATTGTACTTGCTCCTTTAGCTGTGTCCCCCAGTTTAATAGGTTGTATTTTCATTATCATTCAGTTCAAATACTGTATAATTTCCTGTGTAGTTTCTTCTTTTACACATGGGTTATTCAGAAGTTCACTGTTTACTTTTCAAATATTTGGAGTTTCTCCAAGTATTTTACCATAATATGTTTGATTGAATATAAATCAAATATAATTGATATCTAACTTAATTCTATAGTGGGCATAAAAGATAGCCTGCATTATTTCAATCTTTTTAAATGTATTGAAATGTATTTTATGGCCTATCATGTGGTCCATCTATACTTACTGATGAACATATGCCTTCGAACTGCAACTGTAGGAGGAAAGGATTTGATGGTTATTGAGGGAGGGGTATGAACATAAAACAGAGTGAAAAAATAATACCACATTTCTTTCTTGGGATGGCTTTGCATCTCACTGAAATAAAACAGAAACTAGAAGCCAAACTATAAGTGTGAGATGCCAGTGGTAGTGAATTTGTGTGGTGCATACAGAAGCATGTTGCAGGAGAAAAAAATGGTGATCAGAGATTTACCTGCCTTGGACATGCTGAATTTCAGCCAATGAGAAACCCAAGTACAGATGTCCAGTGGCAGTTTGCTCTGCAGGTATATAATACAGATGGGATTTTAGGACAGAAATATTATGGGGGAAAAAAGTGAAGCATGTCCAAGTGAGGCTATAGGGCTAAGCAAAGTAGGTTTACAGTTGTTTGTATGTAAAATAATACAATAATTAATAAATAACAATACAAGAATAAACTGTGTTTTGCATACTCACAACAACTGTTAACCTACTTTTGCTCACCCTTGCATATCTGTGTATGTTGGAAAAAAACAGAGAAAACAAAGCAAGGGCAAAAATATGTTTCTTGGCTCAAATATTGCATTTTTAAAAATAAATTTATTATTATTTAATTATTTATACATGCATAGTACCGAGTCAGTCTGCAACAACTGAGTGAATCTGGCAACTTTTTGTTTAGATTCAATATGTAATAGTAAACAGCTCAGGGAAAAGAGATGATAGGCCAAGTGAAGTCTAACAAATTCGCTATTGGAATAATATCTGAATTTTTTAAAGTATGCATACATACACAATCCCAAATATAATTATTAATCAGTTAGAATTATCACACAATATTTTTAAATTATTGTATACAAGAAAACATAATGACATTTTTAGGACAATGTAAAAAAATGGCAAATTTGCTTAGCCAGAGTGTCATGATCCCAAAGACTTCCTCCTTCCTAGAGATACCAACACGCTGAGCCCTTCTGTCATGGGCGGCCTTCCTTTACAGAAGGAACAAGCTCTGGGACTCAGTGCGGAAGGGGAACGCCCACTCAGCCATCCAGATCTGCCGGTCGCACGATGAACACTACAGCACAAAAGCATCGGATGTTCATCCTCAGGTCTTTTAAACATAAGTTTCAGAAGACTTATCTTTTTAGTTGAATCATGGCTATAAATAGCTTTTCAGGGGGGAAAAAAAAAAAGAAGAATTAGTCATAGCTTCCTTAGGCAAATATGCGTAAAGCCCTTGAAAGCACAAGGCAATTACTCTAGGTTTGGAAAGTAGTGACATCTAATTAGAATGTTAAATTAAGTTCAGTAGTGATACTGCACTTGTTTATATATTCAAACTAATTTCATTAGACTAAATTTAGCCAACAGAGATTATTTACTTTGTCACTACCCATTATAGTAAAATTATAACAGAGATTTAGAGGTTAGATGACGACTATCCAACTCTTCCAACTTCATATTGAAAGACTCATTGAGAAGGAAGAACAGAAGAAGCAGAAAAAGAGAAAGAAGAGGAGGAAGGAAGAGGAGAAAAACAACGCAAGGTGATCTAAAGTTCTGACTTTCCTGGGAAACCAGCAATATTAATCAATGCTCTGTTAAGTCTCAAAGAAATTTCTCTAATCAAAAAATAACTGACTCCCCTAACAGAAAGCTAAGCCCCCACATACATTCCTACTACAGCAACAGAAAAAATTCACAGGCCAGTAAATCCTACTAGGGAACCTTGACCCATGTTGTGCCTTTTCCCAAAGATTTTGTTTATATTTTGTTTATATATTTATAGTGAGAGATCTATGTATGCATGTACCCACTTGAATGCATTGATTAGGAGTTACTTTTCACAAAAAAAAGCAGTTATTTGTATTATTTATTTTGGTAGTTATTTTATTTTTATTTATTAAAAAAGTTATTTTTATGAAGTGAATCAGGGCTTACCTTGATCTTTTACAAAGGGACCACCCAAATGTGAAAGGAAGAAGAAATTAAAAACAAAACAGAACTCAATAGAATGTGGTGTGGAGGTTAACTGATTTAGTAGGAGTGTGAAATAAAACCGAAGCCTGAGAGATTTGAAGTTGACATATTATTCACAGAGAATTCAGGTTTGTTCGTGTAAGTGACTCTTCAGCATAGAAACACATAAACCCAGGGAGAGACATTGTGCCCAGTTCTCCTCAGCCAGTGGTCATCAGTCCAGGCAAATAGTGCTGTTAATTCTTGAGGAAAATCAGACAGCCCTAAGACAGTAGCAAAATCAGTTCCACTCATAGCTTGATTTTTAGATGAGCTGGGATTCCAAGAACCCTGAGGTAACAACTGGCATGTAGCCAGTTGTCTGTAATGAACTGGTGTGTTGAGTGCAAGATACACCCTCAAGGCTGTGCATTTCCTAACATTTATCCATCCATTGACTTAGAATCTTTATTTCTGGGAAAACTAATAACCCAGAATGCCTAGGCTTTCCACCACCATGAATCTAGCCATGGGATCCCCTCCTAAAATATGGCTTCCTAGAAGTAGCAGGTGGTCTCAGGCCAAACAAATTCCTGAGAGCAATTTTAGTCTTCTTCTATCTTCATATTTGGGGGAATCCCCTTTTCCCTCTAAGCAAAAATAAATAAATAAATAATAAGTTTTGTTGAGGCAGATAACTTGATACTTAATTCCCTGGCTCTATCTCATTACAATTCTCTGACTGGATGGTGGAAGAAAGGTAGCTCTTAAAGAATATTCTTAGGTCTTCAAATATAAATGAATATTCAGTAAAAGACGGCTTCTGTGTCTCTGGATGTCCGTCTTCTCCTTAATCAGCATGACTCTGCACCAGGATTGAGGAGCTCTTTCAGGTTCAGAGTTTGTAATTGGCAGAGCTGATATACATACAAGCTCTGAACCCAAAACCCAAACCTTCAAGTTCAACTTCAATTATTTTCCCTACCATAGGATTTACAATTAGACAGAAATAATTCTAATATATTTATATGCTTTCGACATTTCTATAGATAGTATAATTTTACATGCTTTTCTACTTGATTCTTTCCTGACCTTAAAAAAAGTATGATGAGCTATTATATATTTTCATAAATTTACCTTGTAAATTTTAATATTCTCCTCCAATCCCACTGAAATTTACTTGTTCAAGCCACCTGAACTTTGTCTTACAGAGTAGTCAATTATCAAGCCTGAAATGACTTCAAGGTGAAGTAACAAATGCACATTATGCCTTGTTGTATATAATCTTAGACTCATCCTAAGGGATGATATCAGGAAGATACAAAGGATGTCACCACCACAGGACCCAGGGAATGTTCAAGAGGCATAGTGAAACATTGATAGGTGAATTTTGACAAAGGAATAAAGTGAAAAAAATCCAAAAAGTGAATCACTACCCAGAAGTGCAAGCATTGGTGGAGGGAGGGCCAGATCTCAAAGACAGAGCTTGGGGAAATCCAAACAAGCAGGAAGAAAATGAAGCAATGTGTCATTGAAAGGAAGTTAGAAAAGTAAATAGCTCTGTTACAAATATGCTCAAATTATGATATAGTGGTAAACATGTGAACCACCACAGTCTTCAGATGTTATACTCTCACTTCACAAAAAATTTATTCTTCTTACTTTGTTGAGTCTTTCCCTCCCTTCCTAACTATTGTGTCCTGAATTGCACCCACTGCATTTGATTGTGCTGATTTCTGACCACTGGTTTCGGTGCAGAAAGAATGTTTGTTATTGTTTTTCTTCCTTCTATCTCCAAAGTAGTTCTCAATTTCATTGCTGCCTGGGGCACCCATTTACGTCCCCCCCCACCCCCGAGGGATATTTTAAGCTCCCTGACCATCAACGTTGTACAAGAACCTCCTGCTTCTAGATTTTTTTTTCCTCAACCTGCTACTTGGTTGTTTACTCCTCTGGTACAAATCAGTTGATTTGTCTGTCTCTTGTCTTTCCACATCCAAACTGTAAATAGTTCTCTAAGAACAAAGATTATAAAAACTAAGTTATTAAATTGAAATAGTGTCTTACCAAAGGAACAGTTCTAAAAAACTGATATGGATGTGAAACATTTGGGGAAAGAAAGAATTTGGAGAATTAAAAGAAAAAAGAGAGTAGGAAGTTATATAAAAGACATCAGCACGCCTTTCCTAATTGATCTGGGGAGGAGAGTGTGTACATTTATCCCTTTAGGTTTGAGAATGTAGCAGTAACCTGTTTCCTGTGTATGATTTTAGAATCACTTTTTCAATTTCTGTTGTAATTTTATCAGAATTTCAATATAAAGTAATGCATTTCATTGTTTTAAGCCACTTGAGTGGAATCTTAGTGCATTACAGCTCAGTGAACAAATCAAAACACTTCGTTTTAAAATGCAGCAGTGTTTCCTCTCGCCATTAGTTTGCAGAAGCAAAACCTACACACAGTCAGTGGCTCTCCAGCTAGATCATTAGAACTTGTCTCTTTTCTACTTTCTCCCTCATGGTGAAGAAAGGAATGACTACTGGTGCATCTGTGTACCGCCTTCTTCCCCATAGTTTTCCCTGTTCTCCTGACTCCAAGGTCTCCATAGAGAGCGAACAAAATTGACCTAGTCTGTGCCCAAACATGAGCTTTTGTGAATATTTTTTATCTCTTTGACAGGCTATGCTCACTTTTTTATGGAGTTGACAATTTCCCTTAAGCACTTGCATTGTAAAATATTCTCCAGTAAATTAGTTTTAGTAAATTTCCTTTGCCTATACCCAGCTGCCTACACCCATTCCTTAAATGGCAGAGCCCTGCAGTCCCCAAGCGCTCCTTATTCAGGGGACCTACTGACTCAGATGTGGTGATAAGTTGTTCTTTGTACTTTCACTTGAGTGGCATGTTTTTCATCCTTAACCTCTTGAACTACTTCTCCAAATGCATCAAGCTTAGTCCCAAACCAGCTCCAGATACAAGTCCTTTCATTTTCCCTTTAGGAGCATTGGTTTCCACTGTTCCTTTCACTGGGTTACATTCCCAGCTTCCCTTATCCACCCACTTTTGTTTACTAACTGGAATTTAAATTTGTTCTCTTGACATCACCATTACCACCACTATGATCCCCACAGCAGTCTGAACGTTTAAATCTACCATCCACATTTTTAAAGACGTGTAATCTTCTCTGGTAACCATTTTAATTGATCACCTGATATGTTAAAATGAGAAGCCAGCTTAAGCTATTAGCAAATATATATTGAACACACTCTGTGTTTTAGTCAATGTGCTAAAAAGCACTAAATATTGAAAATACCAATGTCTTTAAGTATGCAAAACTTATCTACTTTTATGTCGATATTGTGGGATGATGAAGCTTTAAGTATGTGTTATTACCTGTAGAAGTTTTGTTAAATTTGTTAAAATGTGCAGGCATAACACTTGCTTTGGACTATCAGACATTCCTTTCTTCAGTGTGAGGTGTTTTAGTCAATAATTAATATATTGTGCACATTCACATATCATTTAGAGCTAATATTTTTCAAAGAACAGAAGACTTTCTATGTTGATTTAATGAAATATCTATATCTTAAAAGGAAGTAAATACTAAATCTAAAAGAAGCTAATATATAGCTTAAAAGATCTCCACAAGTTTTACTTTTATAGACATATATTATCATCTCTAATATCTAAGAGGTTTTTCCTATAAAAAATATAGATTAGGTATTTGCCCTCTGGTCTTTGGAATTTCTGGTACCATAAAAAAGTAACAAATCATCATTTCATCTCTGCAAATTAGTATCCCTTACTTTCCTGTGTAGAGATGAGGGGAAGATAAAGCATGAGAGTGATCACCATTTAAAAGTGAAAAGAACTTTTTTTCTTTTCTATACCATTTTTTCTTCCCGTCCCAACCAATCTTTTAACCTGAATTCCATGTTCCAGCTTAGAAAAACTTCTTTTGCTCTTTAAGAGTCAGTCACAGAAGCGGTCCCACACCACCACTCACTCTTTAATTCAAATAAATTATGAGCCATACGTAGATTTAAAGTAAAATTCTGGAAATTAAAAGAGAAGAGTTTTTATTTTAGATTGCTCACCACTAAGTTAATAGCTTCTAGTTAGAAGGTATTACATGTAGCTTTGTAGAATATAATTATAAAAATTATCAGTTTTCTTCTTCCCAGAGCTGCCTGATACCTTAATAATACAGTGAAGTGAAAATTTTGTCATTGTCACTATTTTATAAGGTGATAATCTAAGTAGTTACTCAATGGGATTGTGTGATCCCATCAACTGTCAAGATGTGATGCCAGTGCATACCTGTGGATGAATACAGTGGTTGTCATGGAGACACTGAAATTTAAAGAACTGCTAACAAAAGCAAAAGTGTTCCTGTGCATCTCAGGAATGCTTGACTAATGGTTTCTGTTTGCAGGCTTCCCTGATCATTCTGTCGGAGCATTGCAACCAAAACGCAATCAATTTCTCAGCTGTATCCCTGGGTTCTACTGGGTTTTGATACCCAGAGAAGCACTGCTCTTTCTGACCCTTGCTTCAATCATTTCATCACTCTCACTTTGAGTATCTGCAGAATACACAGTATCCAGTCAATATCAAGATGGATTTTTTTACTTCATTTATAGCAGTGTGTAGTTTAAAATGTGGGGGTGTGTGTATGTGTGTGTGTGTGTGTGTGTATCTTAATGTTAGCCACAAAAAAACTTCAAAGAACGTATTAGGAGGATAGAAAGTGATTCCAAATGTTACTCTAATTGAAAAACAGTGTGATGGGTTTTGTTCGTTTGTTCCCTTTTCTGGAGAATGAGATGTTACAGGTGAGAAAATTGTTTTATAAACTCATAACATTTTGGAGATGTGACCAAAAAGATAATTGTTATCTTACATCTAAGTGAATGCATACTTATAAATGAACATGAAAGGACTTGAATAGCAAAGACCTAACTTTTTTCCTCCAAAACAGAAGGATAAAGTGTTCTCCAAAAACTCAATAGCGTGCCAGCACAGATTTGTACCCATTTCAATAGTTTCTAGCTGTTTCTGGAGTGAAATTTAGAGTAATTTTCTAGAGCTTTTGAGATCTAGATCATAATGTACTTTCTCACCAACTTGTATCTCCAAGTTACCAAAATGCAAGTGTTTACTATGAACTTGGAACTACTTGATCTGTCCTCAGAAATATAAAGTTAAACAGTCATCAGATGCATTCACTCCAACAACATTTACAGTGTACAAGGTAGTATACTAAAGAACAAGCATCTTACTACATTATAGTCAATGTCTCTTTAGACAAGGAAAGAGGCACGGTGCAGTAAAAAGGAAAATACAAACAAAGAGGCAAAACTGGGGAAGAGCAGAAAGTATAATATTCACAGAAAAGCCATGAGGACAAAAGGACAGCTGAAGAAGAAGACCTGGGAGGCTCTGGGAGGGGAGTGTCAGGACATGAGTTTAGGGAGATGGGTTTGAAGCATATTGTCAAGTGGCTGAGTGTTTTAAGAAGAGATGATATACTCATATTTGTAACTCTAGTATCAGTGTGGAAATGGACTGAAATAGAAACCAGAGCTGGGGAGACGAAGCCAAAAAAAAAAAAAAAAAAAAGTGAAGAGGACAGAACCAATAGGGATGAAGAGACAGGTTCTTGACTTTTACAATGTCAACAAACACTACTATTTCCCAAGGGTTTAGCATGCATTTTCAAAACTACTGCTTGTCAAAATACAGTCTCATTTCATCTGCCCCAGACTCTCCTTGGGCACTACTATAATCCCCTATTCATAGATGAGAAACTGAGGCACTAAAAGTTTAAACAAATTCCTCAAGATCATACAACAACTAAAGATATTTTGAATCAAATCTGTCTGCTTCCAGATTCACATGCACTGAACTGTAAAGAAGAGGAAAATGAGCTAATGGGTTTCTTTTTTAACAGCAAATCATTCCTCTTCATCTCTGCTTTCTATAAACAGTGCCTCTTTCACTAAATACTTTTATTAGGTAGAAAAAGTAATGAATCCTGTGCAATAATTTTAATTAATTTCACACAATAATAAAGAAACTGTGGTGCAGTTAAATAGAGACTCATTAAATATTATGGTGTTGTACCATTTTAGAGGCTGAAAAAGTTTTTATGGAGTATAATAGTGTGTTTTTTTCCCTAATTTCATCTTCTCATACCCAATATCTAGCAAAGTGAACTGGGGAGACAAAATACGTTATTCCACAGAGAGGCTAGGAAGTCAAGCTGACCATTTTTCTTGTTTTACAAGTGAGGAGACTGAGATTCAGCTCCATCTTGGGACTTGACAAGGCAAGGCATAAAACATAATATCTTCTGACTGTAGTGAACCTAGGATAATTTTTATAAAGAGTTCACTTATTTTAATAGAATACTTACAGGAATAGCACAAAGAATGGGCCTAACAAGTATGTGCTTGCATGGATAAGAACACAGCTAGGAAAGTTTAGTCAACAGATGGTAGGTACTATATAGTCTGGGATAAAAGTAGGTTTATGGTTGTATGGGAAGAATGGAGTTTGTACTTGCATGATTATTTATTATTATATTATTTTCCACAAAACAACTGTGAACTTACTTTGTCCAACCCTGTCTGATACAATGCCTACAGAAACCATCTAGTTGTCATCCATAATAAATTTCTTGGTTTTAATGTATCCAAAAGTTGGCATTGTGCAGAAAAATGTAACAAGTTTATTTGTTAATGTGGAATTTCTGAAACTTGTTTATTGAAACATTTTGACTTGCATTAGTTCTTTATGTCCATAGATTTAAATTAAAATTCATGGTACCCTCCAGTTCTATCCATGCTGTCACAAAGCGTAGGAGTTCCTTCTTTCTTCCTGCTGTGTGGTATCTCATTGAAATAAGCCAGGCAATTAAAAACAAATACCATATGATCTCACCTATAAGTGGAACCTAATCAATAAAGCAAACAAGCAAGCAAAAATAGAACCAAAGACATGGAAATAAGGAACAAACTGACAGTGACCAGAGGGGAGCGGGTAGGGGGATAATAGAGGAAAGCAGAGGAAGGGTCAAGGAACATGCATAAAGGAACCATGGACAAAGACAATGTGGGGAGGGATGAGGATTGGAAGTGGAAGTGGGGAGGTATATAGGGCAGGGGAGAGTACTGAGCAGGGAGGATGAGCACAATTGTAATTGAACAATAAAAAATTTAAAATTAAAAATATGAGCTCAAAATGAATAAATAAAAATTTACACACAAGTGAAAATAGAAAAATAAGAAAATTTGCTAATATCTGATTCCGTGGCCCATACTTCATTTCTTATCACATACTTAGGTACCTTCTGGTCCCATCGAGTCACACAGGGAAACTGCCAATAACAGGCAGAAGAATTTTGCTGTTTTTTAGTAAAAAATGAAACATTTCCTTTCATCGAGGATTTCAGCGTGTTGTCCATACATGCAGTAAGCTAACAGGACACATTTTAGCATAACTGTCACACACTTGCCATAGGTGCCATGTAGGTTGGTGGGTTTAAATGGACCAACCCGATAAGCCTCACTCTGCTCCTGTGCATTTCTCACAGCAATAAGTGCAGATCCAAGTCCCAAGCAAGGATTTTGCTCCCGGATGCAAAGTGAAGACTATGAATCGGTGAGCTTGTGGTATTAGAGACAAATGATCCAAGCAGTAATGATGTTTCTTCCCTTTCCAGCATAGGATGCACTGTTGTCAGGAGGTTTTATAGCTGGCTGCTTCCTGAATGTTTTGACACCACTTGGTTTGTGGACAAGGCATTACAGCAATGCTATCAAAGTGTGGACCCAAACTGACTGCTGACTGCAAACCATCACCAAACAGATGGATGCTAGATGAGAAGCAGGAGCCAGAATATAAATCAACTATGCCACTAAGAGCACTATTTAGCTTAGCTGGCAATGTGTGTGTTGGGAAGAGCAGCAGTGCATTGATACTCGTTCTGGAGGAAGCCATCTTGTCTTTTACCATGTTTGGGGGAACTTTCATGGCCTGTCTCTTTCTGATGGAGGTCTGTAAGCTGGAAGCACTAACTTCTGCTAGAGAGCAAAATACAAGCACCAGGAGAATAAAATACTTTATTATCTTGACTAAATTGCACATGATTTATAGTTAGCCTAATGGAAATAAGCACTACATATTATGATCTTGGGAATAAAATATATATATAACTGTAGTTTTCCTTTGATTGAAGATGACATTTTAACCTAAAATCTGTTAAGTTGCATTCTGTTGGCTTTTATAATTTATTATTTTCTCAGTGCTGATATTAAGAAGAACTAAAAATTAAGGATACTTTACAGCCCCTAAAAGTTTCTGTAAGGCATGCATTCTAAGATGTTTGGAGGAGTTGATAATTATTGACTCCATTGATTTCTGAGCTTGGAATCAACCTTTATGAGTAGGAAAAAAAAAAACATTTTTTTCCAGATTTTTTATGGATTGTACCCTTGATGCAAACCAGGTTTTTCTGTTTTAATCTGGACAAATATATATATTTTTTGTTTATTCAAAATGTTTTACAATGTTGTAGATGGTCATCCTAATGCTAGCTACTTACAATACAGCAGAAATGCAAGGCCTTAATGATCCCTGCAAATATTCAATGTATTTGGCCACTTCTTGAGTGTCAAACACATTTGTTTTTATTTTCATTTTTCTTTTCAAAAAGCAATTTAAAAAGTGGAGTCAACCTTGTATAAATATATTGCTTTCACATCAATTTCAAAGATAAAAGGGGTGGTTTAATGGAGTGTGAGAAACAGCATCAGTTTTATAAAGACCTTTATTATTAGTGTAGAAGCTTTTAAGGACATTCCCTTTTAAAAAGAAAATGATATCAGAAAAAAAATCAAACGCTGCATTGTGTCTGTTGTTTTAAAACTATTGTGTTGTCATAGTTCACACACTATTCTATATGAATCAACCCTCTCAAAGGGCTATAAAATTGAACCAGGATACCAGCACCATTTCAGGACTAAGCAAAAGCGTTCTGAAGTCTTGATAAGTTACATATTATGGAGTACTAACATATAGAGTGGGTAAAACTAGATTCCCCTAAAAGACAGAGGATTTCAAATTCATGAGTGTTCTTACAGGTTTTCTCATTCTTTCAATCAGGTGCTAAATGGTTTGAAAGCTTGAGTGCTATTAATCGGAGAATTATATATCACAGGCTCTGCCCTAAAAATACAATATTATTTGAAATACTTGTTTCTATGGTTGGTCGCAGACTTTTCAGAAAATGAATTACTCAGATTGTAGCAGATTCCTAAAATCAACTAAAATAATCAGATACACACTTGAGCACATGTTATGCAAGAACTATGCACACCTCTGTAGAAATCATTAGTCAAAGCATCTGTTAATGGTGGAAAATTAGCAATCTTATTTATACACAGACAATAAAGTCTGTGAAGAATTCCTCTAATTAACAGCTGTTGCAAACTATTTTATCTTTTGCATGTGAAGCTCTTTTAAAATACTTTAAAAAGTCTCTCAAATGAGCTTTTAATTGGGCAAAATGACAATTTTAGTAAGTTCACATATCAGTAGATCTATGTGGTCCTACTTATAAAAAGAGTAATGATCAGCATTCCACAATGCAAGTTTTTTTACTATTTTATTTTATTTTGATGAGGTCTTATTTATCAATTTTCCTTTTTTACCCCGTACTTTTTTTTTGGTCAAGTCTTAGAACACTGCCTAGCCCTCAGTTCTGGATATTTTGATCAATTTTTTCCTAAAAATTGTATAGTCTTTCATTTTACATTTAAGTCTAAAGTGCATTTGACTTGTTTTTGCATAAAGTGTAAAATTTAAAAAGTCAGTGCTTGCATTTTTGCCTATGAACATTTGATTGCTCCAGCACTATTTCTTTAACAGGCTGCCCTTTCTCTGTTGAATTGTTTTTATACCTTTGTCAAAACCAGTAAGTATTTGTGTGGGTCTTCTTGTGTGTTTCATTCTGTTCCATTGATCTATTTGGCTACTACTTCATCACATCACACTTTCTTGATTACTGTAGCTACATAGTAGGCTTAATATTGGGTAGAGTAAATCTTGAACTTTATTTTTCTTTGTCAAGGTTGTTAAGGCTATTTCAGGACCTGAGTGTTTCAATGTAAAGTTCAGATGTTTACAGAAAACCTTGTGCAGATCTTGATAAGAGTTGCATTAAAGTTATAAATAATTTGTGGAGAATAGACATCTTTACCATGTTGTCTTCCAATTCATGAGCACAGTATGTCGTTCCATTTATTTAGGTCTTTAATTTCATCCAACAACATTGGTAATTTTCAGCCTATTGACCCTGTACAATGTTTTGTTAAATGTATGTGAGTGAGAATAGTTTACAGGTGGGTATTATCTTTGAGCTTTATTAATTACCTCTGCATGGAGTTATTCAGTAGATTATGCATTTTCT
This sequence comes from Anoura caudifer, assembly GCA_004027475.1. Lineage (NCBI taxonomy): Eukaryota > Metazoa > Chordata > Mammalia > Chiroptera > Phyllostomidae > Anoura > Anoura caudifer. The sequence goes on from PVKU01000419.1 coordinate 132,059, forward strand.
CAAGTAGCCTCAGCAACTAAATAAAGAAGAGAAAAGAAAAAAAAACTAGTTAAAATCACTTTGTCAAGCATGTAGGACAGAAAGATAGTACAGAGTAGCACTTCTAAGGCATGTGCCCATTTGGTTTATACTCAGGAGGAGAATAATGAAACCAAGTGAGGTTGTAAAGATGGTAAAACAAAAGTTGAATGAAGAGACATCAGGAAGCACTCAGAAAATTAGAAATAAAATGATGAGAGTGATGGCCATAAGCCCAAGAAAGGAGATGATGATGGTACGAAACAAGTTTCAGTCAATAGTTCCATCAAGAAAAATCTATTATAATTTACATTTGCTAGGTATCACATTACCGGTGCTACAGAGTTTAGTGTGAGGAAAGGAGAAATACAAAGATGAGGAAAGCAAAGTCCCTGTCCCAAGAAGCCCTCAACTCCGCAAAGGCGTGGGACAAGCACATCAGTTACTGTATTTTGTCTAAAACCCAGAGCCCTTATTATGGCACACAATTAGAAGAGCCCTGAGCAAAACACAGAATGAGACAACAAAGGAAGAGTGTAGTAAATGTTGAAGGACAAATTTGACTCATGTAGATTAGAAAACAGGAAAGCAAAGAGAGAAACCTTAGAAATGACTGAGGGTAACAAGCTGGAACATGGCCAGTTGGCAACAAGCAATGCAGGTGAGAGTACTAAAGATTTCCATTAAAATAAAGACCTTTTGAAATTTTGAATTAATGGTAGTTCTATTTCTTTTTCAAGTCTTTAGCAGTTCAATATATCTGTTGTATAAAAAGAAATTATATATAATATACATATATAATATATATACACAAACATATAATTTCTATCTGCTAACCTCCGTGGCGCTGAAATGTTTTGTCACCGATATTATGAAGAAAATGTTACTCAACACACAAATCAGCCATTATGGTGTTTCCTGCCCAAGCATAGCTGATCATTTACCTATATATATATTAGCATATTGCCTATCATGGTTGGCAACAATCCACAAAACTAATATCATTTTATGCTTCAGTGTTTTTGCAAATATAAATACATTTTCCATGGTAAAAACAATTTGAGAAACCACAGTGTTTCTTAGCTCATCGTTGGAAATGGTAATTAGCACATCAGTAAATTACCTGTACAATTTTATTTCCATGAACAAGAAAATAATGGTATCTCACTCAGTGCAGCAGGCTGAGGTGAATTATGACTTTCAGAAAAGTGAAGCCTTATGATTATCCACCAAAGGTACAAATTCATGACGATGATGTTGCTGTTCCAGCAACTCGTTATTCCGAAGTGCAGAGAAACGCTCACAGCCTGTTCTAAAGCAGTGCCTAGAAGAGCTGACACACAATCATGTCCTGCCTTATTTCCTTCCCTCTGAGATCAGGTGCCGAACCTTTTACTAGTTCCTTTGTTTAGTTTGGTGTCGAATAATCCACAGAGCTCTCTTCAAATCAATAGCAAATTACTGTTGTATCACAAATTAATTTTTCTAATTAAAATTTCAAGAACGCTGGTTTAAAGGCTAATGAAATGATACAGGCCACTATATATTTGCCATCTGCACAGTGGTTATACATCGCTTCAAATCTAAAAGTAGCTTTTAAAATTTAAAAAAAAATCTACTGGTTTCTTCATTTTTCTAGTGATTAAATTTTTTGTTATTAAACAGTCTACAGAAATGTGATTTTTTTCATTACTAAAGAGAAAATATGCCTAATCTGGCTGCTTTAAGTTACACATTAGGAATCTAAAAATCTCTGTGACTAATTGCTTTGCAAAAAAAAAAGAAATCATGAAAAATTGAAATAAAGTACTCAAGTGAAATTTTATAAGTGATATAGCTTTTAAAACTACCATGTTTAAATCCAATCTATATAGATCCCACAAGTTTTTTTACTCTGTGCTTCAATAACCCCATCCACAGAGAACTTATTATCCTTACGGTAGTATATTCTGTCTTCATACAGTTACGGTAGTCATTCTTTATACCCCCAACAGGCCTGTCTACTGTTCCACACTCCACCTGTGTGAGATAAAATAAAAATCTGCTTGTATATAATATTGCGGTTTCAAAGTTAATTTATCTGTTTCTTAATAATCTCAATCAAAGAAAACTAAAGGGACATAGGTTCTGCTTATGAACTAATAAAGAACCTAAAAGAAATATTTAAAATTAATTTAAAATTGTGGGTGGTGATAAATGTCATTAAATATAAGTAGATAACATTCTGCACAAATTGAAGTAATAAGATGACATTTCTATGTTTAAAAGGCCAAAGTAAGGACAGGAGTTTTCCTCATCTCAGGAAATCAACACTAAGTGATAAGAACAAGAATCAGAAGCAATTACAGCCTTAAAAAAATAATAAGTTCATTAAACAAATATCTATCACGTGCCCATCATGTTCCAGAGATCGTGCCAAGTACTCTGAGTACAAAGACAAATAAAAGAAAAAGGAGTTTTGTCCACACGGAACATTCAGTCTACTGAGAAATTAAACTCTAACAATATGCTCTACTACTGCATCTTTGAATAATGAGATACTTTTATATTTTGCAGAAATTATAATAATTAAATGAGAAGAAATAACATAAATATAGTAGACAGAAATTATTTAGTCATTACTAGCTTGGTCATGTGTGACAAAATTGTCTAGATTGTAACAGTGTCGATTTAGAGATGATTAAATTAATAACCTAGCATGTTTCTCATTTATTGTCACTTGTTCAATAGGCAACAAATATTTTTCAGTCTAACATCGGAATGTACTGTGTGCCATGTGCAAAATTTTAAAAATGCATTGTTATGATGCCAGTTCCTGTCAAAGAAAAATATTTAGCACTCATAAATATCACTGAAAGTTTCAAATGGTTTGTTTAGAAAATAAAATTTAAAACACTGTACAATGCAGTATTATTTTATTCTCAGTTGAATACATAGACAAAAAGGTACATATCTCTTAAAATAGTTATTATGAGCCTACCATACATAACGTCTCAATGTATTTACTATATATATTTTAAGTCCAGGAATTTTACTTCTAAATGATCTCAATTAAGAGAGATAAAATAGAGTTTATTACCTAATAAGATATTTATCTATAAAGATATTACATAGTGATAAATATATTTAAAATTGGTTGAAATTCTGTAGTGATTCAAATAGTAAAATTAAATTTATGTTTTAAAAAGTGAGGTTGAAGAAGTTTCCTCATCTCCTCCGTAAACACCATTAAATACCAAGACCAAGAATCAGAAAACCAACTCCATCCTTTAGATCCCAAAGTTTGTAGAGCACCTTTCTTCAAAGTAAGAGAGGAAAAACCAAAAATTTTTCATTGGAACAAGAGGAACAGGTACAACAAATGAGTAAGAATGAGAACTTCTCCAGGCCCAGTTTGGCATGAGCTCTTGGGAGGCAAAAATAAGTGGTCTGTATTAATAATAAATTTAATAATTTAATTGCAGAAAAGTACACCTCAGGGAGCCAGTCTGTTGGTGAAGCTGAAAGAGGAGAAAGGCTATGTTGAGAGACGTAACACTATTCTTAGGCTCGACACTCCTGTCGTTTGAGTTAGCCTGACATATCTTTCTACCCCCACTCTATCCCCCAAAAATATTTACAATTAGCAGATTTAAAGAGGAAATCATCATAAATGAATGAAGTTTACATCACAAAATGAGTAAAAAAGGAATTCCCATAATGCTATCAGCTGATTTCTCAAAAGAAGCCTTACAGGCAAAAAGGGGCTGGAAAGAAGTATTCCAAGTCATGAAAGGCAAGGACCTACATCCAAGATTACTCTATCCAGCAAAGCTGTTGTTCAGAATGGAAGGGCAGATAAAGTGCTTCCCAGATAAGGTCAAGTTAAAGGAGTTCATTATTACCAAGCCCTTATTACATGAAATACTAAAGGGATTTCTCTAAGAAAAAGATCAAAAATACAAACAGTAAAATGACAACAAACTCACAACTATCAATAACTAAACCTAAAAAAAATTAAGCAAACAACTAGAACAGGAACAGAATCACAGAAATGGAGATCACATGGAGGGTTATCAGTGGAGAGAGAGAGGAAGAGAATGGAGGAAAATGGTACAGGGAATAAGAAGCATAAAATAGACAGAAGGAGGTTAAGAACAGTATAGGAAATAGAGAAACCAAAGAACTTGGATGTACAACCCATGCACATGAACTAAGGGGTGGGAGGGAATGCTGAAGGGTGAGGAGGCAGAGGGCAGAGGGAGATAAAGGGAAAAAATGGGACACTGTAATAGCATGATCAATAAAATAGACTCAAAAAAGACAAATATTGCCACAAGTACACATTAAAAAATATTGGTCACACATACTGCCATTATTAAAAGTATTTGATGAAGAAATGTATATCCAGAGTTCAAAGCATCAACACAATAGTTTATAAACAATGTGTCAAGAAACTAAAATATGGTCAGTTTTTGACCATTCTATTTTGTTTCAGAAGAAAGTACAATTTATTGAGTTATAAATTCTGTTATATGTATTAAGACCTACAATATTGCTTATTGTACATGCTTTCTAGATCTCTATTATTTTTATCCACTTGACTTGTGTTGAGAATGGTGTGTTAAATACCTTAACATTACAGTGTATCTGTACATTTCATCTTGAATCTACTGTAATTTCTGCTTTATGATGAATAATTGCTGTGTTTGAGATTTTATAGCTTTTATATCTTCCTTGCACTTTGTAAATGTTAGTATCGTTGGTGTCCCACGTACCACCTTTCTAGTCATGTATTTTAGCTGTGGTACTCCTCTCATCTACGTACCTGCCATACGGAATACATACCTTAGAGTTTCATTAATGGGCCACGCTCTGCATCCTGCTTTGTCTCCAGGGAACACACTGCCCCAATTAGTCTACCTGGCACTTCAACTTATCCATCCGGACTTTGCTCAAGGTCACTCCCTTCCTTTTTTGTCAGTAAAGAACATAAACATCTTTGTTATGGTATTTTTAAGAAAGGGCGAACTATTTAAGGTTAATGTGTCTATCCATTATTTATCTCTATGTCCTCAGGGCCTGCAATAGAACAAACACTCAATGAATGTTTGTGATTCTAGGTGATGTATGAAGTTAAAGCTATACTTCAGGCATAAGCAAAGGGCAAAGGGAATGGGGGGTCAGTTCCCAATAAGAGCAAGAAAGTAAGGAGTTAAGAAGAGCTAGGGAAAGTCATATCTGTAGGTAGATAGGCTGAGATTAGAAACAGAAAAATAAAAAAAAACTACTACCTGACATATGGCTCATGTAAATAAAATACACTTTAAGAGGATTGATAGCCCATCGGATTATGGCATATAATCCACAGAAGCCCATCTCAGATCCTGAATCTGGACAAGTATAATAAGCAGAATTCTAAGATGACCATGAGATACCACCCCCTGTTAAACACACACCTTCTTTGAGTTACTCATACACTAATTTATGTACTTCTGTGACAGGAGTTTGGGGATGTAATTAGATCCCAAATCAGTTGACTTTAAGAAAGTTAATTTCATGGGAATGACCTAATCATGTGAGCCCTTAAACGGGATTGGGCACTGCTTGGCAAAAGAAATTCAAAGCATGAGAAGGATTCAATACAAGAAAGATTCTCCATTTCTGGCTTTGGAGGTGAGAGGAACATGTGGCAAGAGACCAAGAGTGGCCTTTCACAAAGGAAGTGGGACCTCAGTCTTACTATCACAGGGAACTGAATTCTCTAACACCTGAATGAGCTTGGAATAGGATCCGGAGCTCCAGGTGTAAACTCATCCTGTAGACACCTTAATTTCAGCCTTGTGAGATGGGAAGTGGAGAGTCCGGTATTTCTATGTCCCTACATCTGACCTACAAAATTGTAATATCATAAATATGTAAAGTTTCATCTTGTAAGTTGGTGGTAATACACTGTGCAACAATGGGAAATGAATTCAACAGGTAGCTAGTTTTGTATCCCAACCCCTTCCTAATGTGTTTAGCAGGATGTATTAAGAGGAATGGATGGGCCTTAGCCTGTAGCTTACAGATTTTTAACATCTACATATGGACAAGATTTAGGAAGGCAAGACTGACTTTAGCAAGGCTTCTAGAGACTGAGTACTGAGTACTGAGCACTGAGACTCAGTACTCATGACAGGACCCAACCTCCTACTGTAAAAAAAAAAAAAAAAACCACCTTGCCTGCAACCTCCTATGACTCGAAATCAATCTGCTACTGAGTTTTGAAGCTGCACAGATATCTTTCAAATTCCATTCTGTCTTTTAGTTGCTAAGTGATTTTAGACAAGACGTTTAACCTAAGATCCTATTTCCTAATCTGTAAAATGGGGATTGGAATTACTATTCCAAAAGGTTATTATGAAGATTAAATAATATAATGTCTTTAAGGTTTTGGTGCACTTCCTAGATTGCAGTTAATATTCATAAGCATTAGCTGACATTAATTTGCTATCCCAGACAAAATCTTTTCTTTCTCTAATGTTCTTTCCTGGCTTAAAAAACATAAATATATGTATAATGGCCAACAATAAATACCCATGTGCTCAAAATATAATAGACAAAAAATTTTCAATAATGTCTGTATATAAATGTTTGCATGTAAATGAAAATAAACACGTATCTGGTTTCAACAGCAGGTGGATTTAAATAAGTAGAACAGAGTTAAATAACTGGGATTGTGTCCATTTTACCAATACATTTTGTAATATGCTGTCTATATTTTAATTGCAACACCTGCTACTAATTTCTGAATAGAAAGTTTTATTTATGCTTTAATTAAGTTAGACAGATAAATATTTCCATGTTGCTAGCCATCATATATTCTGCAGTTATTCAGTATTTCTAGCAAAATATTTTCACTTTAAGAAGTTCCATAGAAAAATTTAACTCAATAATTCAGTCAAGCATCCTACTAGATGTGTAGTTAGCTAATTTTTGTGGAGGTATTAAAAAGTTATTGCCCTGACCTAAAACTCAGAATATATTGGGATAAGAGAGATTACTTAGAAAGCTTTTGCTGCAATTACTGAAGGAAGCAACATAGAAGAACTAAGGGAGGGCAAACTTAAGGAAAAGGGAAGTATAGATGAGAAAATGTGGTTAAAATAAATCAAAGGAATTTGGGAACCAAATGGGTGTAGAGTATGAGGAAGAACAAGGGAAGAAAAAGTCTTCCTATTTTTTCATGTCCAGGACCAATGAGTTAGCAAACCTTGTCAAATCCATCCCCACAACTCTGAAATCATGGGAAATATTTATTTATTTATTTATTTATTTATTTATTTATTTATTTATGTGTAAGTTAGACAAATCTAACTTTGAATCTCAGTTCTACCATTTGCGATAAACACAACTGCAGGAAAACTTCATTTTCTCAATATAGGGTTCTGTTGATGGTAAAATAACAATGGTAACTGCATTTGGTTACCACTATCCCTCAACTTGTTTGAAGCTGACATGAAAATATGCAAAAGGAACTACTTAGGTATTTTCAGAAAGATGATTATGTCTTTGATTGCAGTGTTATCAGAGATAGAAAAGCAGATTCCTGGCAATTTTTGAGGAAGGTGAGGTGTTAAGATCATATGGTGTACTTGAGAAAGCAGCTGGATGTGCAGGTGTAAACACCAAAAAGGCCATTTGGAGATAGCCATGACACTCCAGGAAACAGGTGGCCAAACAAAGACAAATATACAAGAACAAACAAAACAAGCATTAAGAATCATCCGTGTGGCACTGATGGCTGAAACTATAGGAGTATTTAAGATGGTATCAGAAGTTTAAAGGATTTGTCTTAGATTTAAAAAGGAGAATAATGTAATGACTATTTCTTCACGTATTAACTTTCATATATTTATTAATTTTTAAAAATATTGAAGAAGGTGAAGAGATTCAGAAGGACAACTTGGTTGTGACAGAACAGTCACAGGGATGTAAAGTACAGCATAGGGAACATAGTCAATAATATTCTAACAACTATGCATAGTGTCAGGTGGATGTGAGATTTATCGGGATGATCACTTGGTAAGTTAAGTAATGTCTAATCACTGGGGTGTACCTATGAAACTAACATAATAATGTCAACTGTAATTGAAAGATAAAAATAAATTTAAAAAATAAAAAATATCTATCAGATGTTAAATACAAAGTTAGCCCTGACTACATAAATATTATTAGGACACATTCTTAGCCTTCAAGAAGCTCATCTCTTAAAGGTAAAATCAAACTTAAGCACAAATAATTTTAATTTACTAACCGATAAGAGGACATGGAGTCTGTGCTTATCGAACTTCCTTAAGGGCAAGGAAGTTTATCAGGCTGTGCAATTGTTAAGCTGATGCCTGAGGAACTGAGGGATAATTAATCACGTAGGAGGTAAAAGCCATTCACAGAAGGTGGGTTAATTCCTGCAAACACCGGCTCACACGCCCACACAGGTGTCCACAAAGCAGCAGATCATGCAACATGGCTGTAGTCCAGTGGTGGAGAAAACTAGAGTGAGAAGGGAGGGAAATCATAAATGCTAGATTCTTAAGGAATTTATTTACTTTTTTTCTGTAGATGATGAGCAGCCATGAAAGAATAAAGTATCTAGAGAAAGGTGGATACAGTTAAATTAAATTTTGTATTTTAAATCAAATGTTAATATCAGAATTAACTAGGGCAACAAGTATTCCAAGTCATGAGAGAGAAAAAGAAGAGCTGAAATTATTTTGACAACTAATGCAATATTTAATATTTTAAAAATCCTATGATTCTGCAGCAGGTTGCAAAATTTCCAACACTGTGTCTTCAATAAAAAATTACAGTCTGTTCTCCACCCTTGGATCTGGAATGACCTTATTATTTTTGCACTGGCCATTAGAAAGTGGAGTAAAAAAAAATTCATATGAATGCCAAGCATGTCTCCTTTACACACTTCCACTGTCTCTTGGAACCCTACTACCTACCACTATGTGAGCAAGTCCTTGCTGGTCTGCTGGAGGGTGAGAGGCATGTGGAGCAGACATGAGCTGAAGCCGTCTTAGACCATCTGGCCCCCAATGGGCCACTGACCATGATCACATGAATGCGCCCAGCAAAGACCAGACTGTCCAGCCCAAATTGCCAAGCCACTAAATTTTGTAGTAATTTATTACACAGCAAAGGAAACTAAGACACAGTATGCCAATTGTGTATCAGCAAATGCAACATTTTCATAAACAAATTCCCTCATTTATTGCACTTTCTGTAACAAATTTGAACCACACCATTTGGTAGTCAATTATTTATGTTGAGTTAGTTATTCATACACACAATGCAGTAAAATTAATCGTTAGATTCCAGTCATTTGAAATGATATCATTCAAATATAGACCATTCTTATTTTGACTTATTTCCAAGAATGTTTTGCTACAGTCAATGAGTAACATAAAGAATATTTGAGAATAAAATGTATCTTACTTATTAAAATAGTTTTCAAGTGCTTAGAACTTTCATTAACATACAAATAACAGAAACACTAATGGGCTAAGTCAAATCATTCTCATTTTTAAACCAGTTCATTAGCATAGAATGTACAATGTGCACAATAAAGCAGAAAAATTGCATTTGAAGAGAATGTTCTCTTTTACTTTGTTGATTCAAGTGGATATATCTCTCCTCTGGTATTAAATTAGTAAAATGTTTCTGATATTTTCCAATCAACTATTCTGTCACTGATAAGAAGCCATGTACATATTTCACCCTTATGACAATATATTTCTATGTCCACAAATCTAAGTCAGTCTCTTAATTTGTGTTTTAGCCCCTTGCATTTTTTAAGATAAATACTCTAATGATTGTTTCCCAACACCGAGCCTATGATTTAAGCTCATAGTTCTGGAACCAAAATCTTTCATCTAACCTATAAGAAAGGAGAGTGTTATGGGAATAATTATGAACTTTGAAATCTTGATAAAGAGGAAATAAATACAAGAGGAACATTTTTTGAGTAGTGAACCTTCTAACATGAGAGTAGTATTTATGGTTTTTAAATCATTCATACCTTCTTATAAAATACATTCCATCAGCAATGTCTGAAAATTTCTACTGTGTTATATCTGCTACTATACCAGAGGTCATCATTGTTAAAAACATTACCTATCTCTTAAATGAATATGGTATTTTATTATATCTTTAATTTGTATTTCTTTTATTACTAGTGAGGTTGAATATATCTTCATCAGTTTATTTGAATTTTTTCTTGTTAGTTTCCTAGTCACATCCTTTGATAATCTCATAAATATTATTACTTTATCTCATACTCTCCATCTCCTCTCTCTCTCTTTTTCTCCCTTTCTCTTCTTTGTCTTCTTATTTCTCACTTATATTTTCCTTTAAGTTTTAGCTTTATAATAATAAATAAAAAAACATAAGTACAGAAGAGGTAGTGGTGAGGAAAAAAATCTAAACTTGAGACAGGGAATTTTGGAAAATTTATTCTCCCAAGTTTTCCCTTCAGAAGACAGTCAGTTTTGCAGAGTCTCAAGAATGGATCACTCTTAAGGAAAACTTTTCAAAAATATTCATTCTGGAGACATCAACAAACAATGAGAAATGACAGAGAAGAATCCAAGATAGCAAAGCAATAGGTGGAAGTTGCACACACCTCCTCCCTAGACCAAACAGGAATTACAACCGGAAACTATAGAACCATCAACCTCAATAATCAACTGAAAATCAGATGGACAGAAGTCTATAACCAAGGATTTACAGAAGAAGCCACATTGAGACTGTAGGAAGAGTGGATATCTCAGCTGCAAACTCCCCCGACCCTGAAAGGAATGGGGTCTCAACCCCAACCCAGCTCCTTAGCCCAGAGCACCAGAGCCTGGAAATGGAGCCCACATGACATCTGGCTATGAAAATCAGCAAGGATTCTGTTTGCTAAGGAAAGGTGAGAGTTTTCTAGAAAACTAAGCATCCTTTTAAGGGACGGCACAAAAAGTCTTGTTCACAGATATGCACCCAGGGGTCCAGCAGAGATTGGGCAGCTTGGAACAGAATAGAGTCATGGGAGGAGAGACTGGGTTGTGTGGTTCCAGGCAGAGGGCTGAAGGGACAGCCACCATGACCCATGTGCTAATCCCTCTCTCACATCACAGATGCCATCTTCCTTGGGTGAGCACTCCCCTCCATGCAACATCAGCCTGGGAAATGCAACAGCCCCACCTTCTCAATTCCCTGTCAACTCGCTCAGCAGAGCTCACGCCCAGCAGAGGAGTCAGCCACCCTGGGCCTGGGAAATAGAGATTGTGGTGGACTCAGTGTGTGTCAGAGACTGAGCTGTGTGCCTCTGGAGTAGGGCTGTTCTCCCCACCATACCATACATCTGACTGGCACCTCCCCATCACGGGAGATCCACCAGCCCAACCCTCCAGATTCCCAGTGGCCCTGCCCTGTCCAGCCAGCTCTCAGCTGTCCAAGAAGTCTAGGCAGAATCTAGAACAAGCTGAGTCATGTGGCTCAAGGAAGGGACCATTTTCCCTCACCTGCCTAACTGGTGCAGAGCACTCCCTTCACACGACCAAATCTTGGTCTGTTTGGCCCTTACCCTAACAACTCCCTGAGACCCTGCTCTGCCACAAAGGTCTACAGGCACATGGTGGGTGGAAGCTGGTCTTGATGGACCCTGGGATTTTTGCTGGTTGTCCTAATACTCAGCACTGACATCAAGTGTAAGTCTGTATCAATCTGGTGAACACCACTTGCACCTACCTGGTGCCTCACTGAGAACATACCTCGGGCAATGCATGAATCCCCAGAGGCTCTTTCCATGACAAAGCCTAACAGGTAGCCAGCAGGTAGAGGCAGGCAGAGGTGTGGATACTTTGGGCCTTTTGCTGACTTGTCCCCAGGCTCAGTGATGGTGGAAGCCAGTCTTGGTACACACTTGGCCCTTCTCACTCACACCCAGGTCCAGCAGAGGAAGCCACAAACTGTGGATCACATTGTGGCTCCATTCAGGTCATCCAGGACCAGTCACAGGTAGCCTCTGACATTGACCTGTACCAGAGTCCCTCCCAAGAGGCCCCAAATCAATATACCCAGTGGCAAACTTCATACTACATCAGAGGAGGGTACAATTAGCTCCACCAGTAGCACATACAAAGAAAGATCTTAGCAAACACTAGACCCTGCTGAGGTGAATTCTGCTTTGTATGGTCAGCATCCACATAGCAGCTCGTACACTGTGGTCAGAGTTGATCGACACGTCGGCCAGCCTAAGGGTCAAACCCATGCTCAACAGGCCAACAGCAATCAACTCTCAGCTACAACAGGAGGGCTCACGTAAGCCACATGAGGGACATTCCTGGAGCACCCAGCTCAGGAGATTATGCCACTGGCTCCCACAGATACCTACTACATAAGGCCACCTTACCAAGAATGGAGGACATAGCAGATCTATGTAATACCCAGAGACAAACACAGAAAGGCAGCCAAAATGAGGAGACAAAGAAACATTCTCAAAATGAAGAAAAAAAAAAAAAAAAACAAGAGAAATCTTCAGAAAAAGAGTGAAATGAAATGAAATGAAATGAAATGAAATGAAATGAAATGGAGGCAAGCAACCTACAAGATATAGAGTTCAAAACAATGATTATAAGGATGTTCAAAAAAAGGTAGTGAGAACATCAACAACATAAAAAATTGTATAGAAACCATAAAAACAGTCAGAAATGAAGACTACAATACTTGAAATAAAGAATACACTAAAAGGAATCAACAGTAGGTTAGAAGAAGCAGATAACTGAATCAGTGATTTGGAAGATAAGGTAGCGGAAAACACCCAATTAGAGCAGCAAAAATAAAAATAGAACTTTTTTAAAAAGGAGGATAGTATAAAGAACCTTCAAAACAACATGAAGCATAACAACATTTGCATCATGGAGGTACCAGAAGGAGGAGAGAGAGAGCAAGGTATTGAGAACCTATTTGAAGAAATAATGACTGAAAATTTCCCTAACCTGGGGAAGGAAAAAGACACATAAGTCCAGGAAGCTCCAAGTGTCCCAAACAAGATGAACCCAGAGAGGTTCACACCAAGACATATGATAATTATAATGGCAAACATTAAAGACAAAGAGAGGAACTTAAAAGCAGCAAGAGAAAGTTACCTACAACAGACCTTCCAAAATGTTGTTTTCTCAACAGAAACATTTCAGGTCAGAAGGAATTGGCACGAAATATTCCAAGTGATGAAAACCAAGGACCTAAAACCAAGACTACTCTACCCAGGAAGGGTATCATTTAAAATTGAAGGAGAAATTATAAGCTTCCCACATAAGAGAAAGCTAAAGGAGTTCCTCTCCATCAAACCATTATTACAAAAAAACATTAAAGTATCTTCCTTAGAGGAAGAAATTTTTTAAAAGGAAGAACATAATTATAAAGAAAACAATGGCAAGGAATATGCACCTATCAATAATCCCTTTAAATGCAAATACTTTAAATGTTCTAGCCAAAAGACACAGGATAACTAAATGGATAAGAAAACAAGACTCATGTATACTCTGTATTTAAGAAACTCATGTCAGAAAGAAAGATACAAACAGACTGAAAGTAAAGAGATGGAAAAAGATATTTCCTGCAAATGGAAAGAAAAACAAAAAAGGTAGGGTAACAAGACTTGTATCAGACAAAGTAGACTTTGAAACAAAGGCTATAATAAGATACAAAGAAGAACATTGCATAATGATAAAGAGATTAATCCACAACAAGAGAATATAAACCTTGTAAGCCTTTATGCATCCAACATAGGAACACCTAAATGTATAAAGCATATCTTGGTTCCGGACTCATGACTGTACCCTAATATTGACTTTCTTTGGAGATATAATGATCATCTTTCTTCCCAATATAGCCACAATAAAATTGAAATATTTCTGCCAAAGCACACTTCTCTAATATGAACTATATCAGTACTCCCAAGAAAAGGAGTGTGGAAAATTTACAGATCACTGTATCGTTGTCTATTTCCTTCCCTTCACCCAGAATGCAATGTTCACGTTAGTCAGCTCACTCTTCAAGACCCACGTTCAGCTTGAAACTTTTTCTTGTCCTCCAGTCAAGCCTGTTCTCATCCCTCTAAAACAAAATTTATCTAGGATACATATCTGCATTTACAGAATCCCTTTCTGCACTGTGAATTACTTCCACAAGTGTACATATTTCAATCTATCTGTAAATTGAAATTACCTCAGAAAAGTGAAATTTTCTTAAAATCCTGTAGACACACACTTGGCATTCTTCAAAGTGGGTAGACCTCATTAAAACTTTGTTTATGGTTATTAGCACTTTAGTGTAAATTGCCTTTTCAGTTAACTGGTTTTAGTGTAGTGAGGAAATGAAAAAGTTGCGTTGCAGGAAGAGCAATTTTGAAGGAAACCTTAGTAGGTTTAGTGTGAGTGGAAAACTTATGAGTAGCTGGAAGAAGAGAGGAGGCAGACTGAGAAGCGGAGCAAATAAAGAATGTACAGTTTCAGGCACCTTCTTCCCCATCCTGTGAGAGTGGGCTTCTTCTGCCAACAGAACCTGACTCTGGCCTGCCCAGGGAGGAAGAGGAAGAGCTGAACCTACCTGTCAGCCCCGAGGAAGAACAACAGAGCCTGCCGCCCAGTGATAGTAGCATGGAGAAAGGGCCTGGCACTTCCCACACTGAGGGCAGGAGCTGGGCACTCCCCGACTCCAGCCGCCCCCAGTGCAGCCCCAGGAGGATGGGGGTACACCACCTGCACCGCAAGGACAGCCTGACCCAGGCCCAGGAGCAGGGCTACCTGCTCAGCTAGGGCCCTTGCCTGCCTGCCTGCCTGCCTTCCTGCCACCGCTGCAATGGGACTGCAGGGGGCCTGTACCCTTGCAGCTCAAGGTCCCCTACCCACCTCAAGCCCTTGAACTTGCCTCCCTCTAGGCCTGCACAGCTCTGTTCCCTGTATGGTTGGGTCAGGCAGTGGGCCACACCAGGCCTTTCAGCTGCATTGACTGACTGCCACCAGCTTGCCTCATGGTTTTTTCCCCTTTCTTCTTAAAATATTTATTCTCCAAAGGTAACATGCAGCTGGACTCAAGACCTTTCTTCAAACCAGTCCAGCCCCAGATGGGCTTCTGGGGAGCTGAGGGTTCATCACACCGGTGTTTGCCCTCCATAGCCTTTCATAGCCATGGAGGGTTTTCAGGGGAGGGGTGGGGGGTGTTTGGGGGATTAGTGACCTCTAATTTCTGTTTTCAATTAACCTTTCCATTTTCTGTTTCCCTCCCTTCCCAAACCCTCTGCACAAGCTATTGCCTTCAGGGGGCCTGGCACAGTGGGCCTTCCAGGGTGAGGGAGGGGGCTGACTCAGGGCTCTCTCTTCAGCTGTCTCTTCCTCCCTCTGGAAGCAAGTGTGGGGTGGGACTGAGGGCCTGAAGCTGGGCTCCCAGTGAGGCCTG
Organism: Anoura caudifer; assembly: GCA_004027475.1. Taxonomy (NCBI): domain Eukaryota; kingdom Metazoa; phylum Chordata; class Mammalia; order Chiroptera; family Phyllostomidae; genus Anoura; species Anoura caudifer. The sequence continues at coordinate 147,548 of PVKU01000419.1, forward strand.
GCCCCCCTCCCGACCTTGGCTCTAGACTGTTACTCCCAGCTTTGGGAAATTTTCACATTGATGACTATTTTAAAATTAAATAAAACTATTTTACTGGTATGGAAAAAAAAAGAAGACAATGTACTTTGTTCAATTCACATTCCTATTGAGGCAATCCCCTTCTCCAAGGTCAAAACTGAGTTATAGCATGGCTGATAAATTTATGCACTTAAGGCTTTGTAATATCTTATGAAATATTCAAATATGCAGTCAAATTGAAGGGATTTTAATATAAAACCAATATATTCACTTCCTAGAATCTGCCATTAACATTTTACTTATGTTTTTTAACCACGTATCTAGTCATCTACCTACCTGTCAATCTCCCTCAGTCTTCGGATGCATTTTGGAGTGAATTGCAGAATCTGTACAATTAAACTGAAGTACCACAGAATGCATGTTATAAATTAGAGTTCATAACTGTTTATAGTTTATTTTCTCTAGATGGAAAATTTATGGTGTAAGATACCATTTTATGACTGCTAACCACAGCGGCTCTGTGCCTATTTCCAGAAATGCTTAGAAGTTTGGTGCCAAGATAAGAAAAAGTAGTCTAACTAAAGATTTATGTGTTGTTTAAATAATCAAACCTTAAGCTTTATGCTCAGGGCCAACTAGTTTACCACTTACATCTGATGTAATGGTTGAACCACATTGGTTTGGGTATATGGAGAATAAAAAACTGCTGAGGAATTTTTTTTCATAGTCTACTGAAACGAAGATTTCTCACTCACAGATCAGTGACTCGCAGTCCACAGGCCAAGTACATGCTCTGCGACAAACAGAATCCCCCGAGCTAAGCCAGAAAGGCTCTCTGGCCCCCACACTTGCCTGCACCTGGAGCTGCGGTACCATTCTCTTTGCTTTGACTAAAGCCTTAGGTGAATGTGCTCTGTAAAGTATTGTAAGTCTTTTTGCTTATTCAATGCTGTGAAATTGTTTCATTTATATACAATGGAGTACATAATATTTAAGTGATGTTTACTGAGTTTTGACAAATGGATATAGCTGCATAACCCAAAATCCTATTGCCATGCAGAATATTATTATTTACCCCAGAATGTTTATTCATGCCCATTCTTACACAATCCCTAGCACACACCTAGGGACACCTATTTCTTTGTTTGTGTGTTTGCTTTTTTTCACAACAGATTAGATCTGCCTATTGCAAAACTTCATATACCTGGAACCATACAATATTTGCTTTTACGTCTTCCTTCTTTACTTGGCATAATTTTTGGATTCATTGCATGTGCCAACATGTTGGTATTTTTATTATTGAGTTAATATGCCATTGTATGAATATACCAGGGATTGTTTACCTACTTTCCTATTGATGTATAGCAAGGTTTCTCCAAGTTTGGAGCGATTTAGCATAGATTGGCTTGAGTATAATTGTAAGAGTCATTTTGTTTTCCTAGGCTTTGAGCAATACCAAAGATGGAAAGTGTTAGGTCACTGGGTAAGTGTATGTTTAGTCTCATAAGAGACTGCCAGTACTTTCCCAAAGTGGCTGCTGCATTTTACATTCCCATCAGTAATGTATGGAATTTTAGTTATTCCATATCTTTGCCAAAATCTGATGTTACCAGTTTTTTAGATTTTATTCACTCTAGTGGATGTGTAGTAGTATCTTATTGTAGTTTTAATTTACATTTTCCTGATGACTAATGATTTGAGTAGTTTTATATATGCTTAATGAACATTTATGTATTTTCTTTTCTATTTTTCAAAATTTTATATTACGTTCTATCACCATTTATTCCCCCATACCCTCTCCCCCCCCCCACCAATCCCCACACTGCTATCTGTGTCCATGAGTTCTTTCTCTTTTCTTCTTTTTTACTCAATTCCTCCACATTCCCCAACTTCCTGCCACCCCAAAGCTGTCAGTCTGTTCCCCATCTATGAGTCTGTCTTAATTTTGCCTGTTAGTTCAGTTTGTTCATTAGACTCCACATATGAGTGAAATTATATGGTACTTTTGTGAAGTGTCTGTTAATATATTTGCCTGTTTTTTTAATTGGACTGTTGCTCTTTTTTATTATTGATTGTGGGAATTCACTAAAAATTTGGGGTCCCAGTCTTTTTTTAGTTATGTGTTTTACAAATATTGTCATTGAGCCTGTGGTTTACTTATTCATTTCTCTTATTAATGATGTGTTTGATGAACAGTGTTCAATTTTTTAAAAAGTCTAGTTTATCAATTCAATCTGCAGAATCATGAAAAATAATAAGTCATTGTGGTTTAAATCATAAAATTTTGGGAGTATTTGATATCTAATAATATATAATGGTATTACTTATGTCCATAGATTAAGAGTAATAAAAGAAGCTTATGTCTCATATATCTCCTAAAAATGTGTCTAAAGCTGAACATATTTACTAGAATAAATATGGATTATGACTTTCTGAAATATTCCTCCATCCATGCATGAATACTGAATACAAATCCTTCATGCATTATGCAAAGGCTGATGCAGAAATCCTTAAGACCTCACAATAATGAAGCTCCACTTAATAACTTTGATTACTACTTTTTTTAAGTGCTGGCTCTTGATAATCTGCTTGACATAACCAACAACACCTCTTCAATGTGAAAAAGCAGTTGACTAAAATTATGTGAACCACAAGAAAATAGAGACAAAAGTTATATAATTATGGTTGTCCTGGCTATAACGTAAAACAATCAATTATAAAGATTGTAAGTGTATCTTCTTTCATGCCCACCAGGGGATAGTACTTAATGATATGATAGACTCTTACTGAAGGTATTAACTAATGTCAATGAGGAGCGTGATTTTCTTCCTGAAAAGACAATTACAAACTATAAAGCTGTCTTTGACTCATTTATGGCTTAATACAAAGAGATTAACATAAGAAAACATTCAGTACATGAAATATATGATTTTGATTTTTAAAGTTCCATGTCTTTTAGTAAAAAAAAGAAATAAATAATCTTAACAGAATAGCAATTTAATTTTTAGAGAGAGAAGAAAAAGGTTTAATAATTTTCCCAAGGTCAAAAATTATAAAAATATACAGTATAATTATGAAATGATTATATTATGATGAGGATAAGTTTTTGAAGAGTATTCTTTTATTCAGATTAGATTGCATCCTATAAGACTTGGTTTTGATCTTGAGAAAATAAGCTAAGATGTATCTCCATCCATTCATTCCACAAATATTTGTTAGATACCAGCTACATATCACACATTGTTGAAAGTTCTAAAAATGGAACAATATGCAAATTGAGTAAGGGGTGTGAAAAAACAATTCATTTAGCTTGCTTGAGGAAAAGTGGTCTAAGAAAAGGAAAAGAAAGTACAAAGGTTTTGGTGGGATTATGCATCCATCTTCCAGGAATCCAATAAGACTAGGCAAAGGACATTAGGGAGATGTAGCTGGGAAAATCAGCTAGTGTCTTCCAGTTTATTGTAGACTTTTTCTGACTGAGAAAAAAAGGCATTAAATGATTTTGAGAAGAGAAGTGATATATGTTTTATAATTCTCTCTAGTAGGTTGATGGAGAGGATCTTGTTACTCTTGTTAACAGTAACAAGAGTGACACCTGATGAGGGAACTAAACAATCCAGTTGAGAGATGACTTTTGCCTGGGGCTAGGAAAGGTAATCAAGTCAAAAGTTCAAAGGAGAAGACTGGATTGGAGATACAAATTTGAAGGACCATACCCACATAAAAGTGATTTTTTGAAGCTTCAGAAGTGGATGAAATGGCTTTCTAAGGGAGTGTGGATAGAAAAGAAGGAGTTGAGAAAGACAGAGAAAGAGCTAGTGAAGAAATTAAGAAGTAAAGCCAGGTTGTAAGTAAATTAGAAAAATTATTTTTCCATGAAGAAGAAGAAGAAGAAGAAGAAGAAGAAGAAGAAGTTGTTTAACAATAAATTGCCACTAAATATGTATCTATCAATAATCACCTTAAATGTAAATGACTTAAATGCTCCAACCAAAAGGCAGAGGGTAGCTGAATGGATAAGAAACAAAACCCATATATATGCTGTCACCAAGAAACCTCAGATCAAAAGAAACACACAGATTAAAAGTATAGAGATGGAAAAGATATTTCATGCAAATATAAAGGGAAAAAACTGGGGTAGCAGTACTTATATCCATCAAAATAGACTTTAAAACAAAGTCTTTAATAAGATACAAAGAAGGACACTACCTAATAATAAAGGAGCAATCCAACAAGAAGGTATAATCCTAGTAAACATTTACGCATGCAACATAGGAGCACTTAAATATGTAAAGCAAATCTTGATGGACATAAAGCGAGAGATCAACAAAAATACAGTCATAGTCAGGGGTTTTAATACCCCATTAACTTCAATGGATAGATCTTCCAGACAGAAAATCAACAAGAAGACAGTGGCCTTAAATGACACACTAGATAAGGTGGATTTAATTGATAACTTCAGAGCATTTCACCCCAAAGCAGTAGAACATGCATACTTTTCAAGTACACACAGAACATTTTCTATAATAGGCCACATGTTAGGATACAAAAACAAGACCCAATAAATTTAAGAAGATCAAAATCACATCAAGCATCTTCTCTGACCACAATGCTATGAAGCTAGAAATCAATCACAAGAAGAACACTGAAAAACACACAAAGACATGGAAGCTAAATAAAATGTTATTAAACAATGAATGGGCTGACAACAAGATCAAGGAATCAAAAGATGCCTTAAAACACATGAAAATGAGGACATGCAATCCAAAATCTGTGGGATACTGGAAAAGTGATCTTAAGTGGTATATTCACAGCATTACAGGCCTACTTCAACCACTCAAAAAAAAAAAAAAAAGAAGAAGAAGAAACTCAAATAAACAATCTAACTTTATACTTAAATGAACCTGAAAAATAACAACAAAGCTGAAAGTGAGTAGAAGGAAAGAAATAATAAAAACAGAGCAGAAATAAACAAAATAGAGTCTAAAAAATATACAAAAGATCAATGAATCCAAGTGTTGGTTCTTTGAAAAGATAAACAAGATTGACAAACTTTTAATTGACTCATCAAGAAAATAAAGAGAAAGGACCCAAATAAAATCAGAAATGAACGAGGAGAAACAAAAACTGACACCAAAGAAATACAAAGGATTGTAAGAAAATACTATGAACAACTATATGCCAACAAATTAGACAAGTTGGACAAAATGGATAAATTCCTAGAAACATACAATCTTCCAAAACTAATTCAGGAAGAATCAGAGAATCTTAATAAACAGATTACACCTGGTAAGATTGAAATAGTAATGAAAAAACTCCCAAGAAACAAAAGCCCTGGACTGGATGGCTTCTCAGGGGACCTTTACCAAATATTCCAAGAACTAACACCTCTCCTTAAACTATCTCATAAATGCAAGTGGAGGGAAGACTCCCAAACTCATCTTATGAGGCCAGCCTTATCCTAATCCCAAAACCAGTTAAAGACACTACAAAGAAAGAAAATTATAGGTGAATATCTCTGATAAACGTACATGCTAAAATCCTCAACAAAATATTAGCAAAACAAAAACAGCAATGCATCAAAAAGATCACACACCATGATCAAGTGGGATTTACTCCAGGAATGCCAGATTGATACAACATTCACAAATCAATAAATGTGATTCACCACATAAATGAAATGAAGGATTGAAGGATAAATACCACATGATCATATCAATAGATGAAGAAAAAGCATTTGATAAAATCCAGTACCCGTTTATGATAAAAACTCTGAACAAAGTGGGATTAGCAGGAATATAACTTAACATAATAAAGGCTGCATAGGACAAACCCACTGCCAGCATCATATTCAATGGGAAAAAACTTCAAGCATTCCCCTTAAGATGGGGAACAAGACAGTGATATCTGCTTTCACCTCTCTTGTCCAATGTAGCACTGGAAGTCCTAGCCACAGCAATCAGACAAGAAGAAATAAAAGTCATCCAAATGGGAAAGGAAGAAGTAAAACCGTCTTTGTTTTCAGATGACATGATACTATACATAGAAAACTCCAAAAATTCCACCAAGAAATACTAGAACTGATACATGAATTCAGCCAAGGAGCAGGATACAAAATTAATATCCAGAAATCAGTTGCATTTTTATATGCCAATAATGAACTAACAGAAAGGGAAATTAAGAAAACAATCCCATTCATGATTGCTACAAAAAGAATAAAATACATAGGAATAAACCTACCCGAGATGTAAAAGACCTGTACTTGGAAAACCATAAGTCACTGAAGAAAGAAATAGACAATATAAATAACTGGAAGCACATACCATGCTCATGGATAGGAAGAATTGTCATCATAAAATGTCCATACTACCAAGAGAAATCTCTACATTCAATGTAATTCCTCTCAAGTTTCCAATGATATATTTCACAGAACTAGAACAAGTATTTCAAAAATTTATGTGGAACTACAAAAGGCTCCACTTAGCAATAGCAAGCCTGAAAAAGAAGAACAGTGTCAGAAGAATCATGCTACCTAGTATGAAACTATACTATAAGGCCATAGTAATCAAAACAGCAAGTTACTGGCATAAAAAAGAGACACATAGATCAATAGAACAGAATAGAGAACCCAGAAATAAACCCACACCTTTATAGTTGGCAGAGGAAGCAAGTACATACAATGGGCTACAGAGAGTTTACTCAATAAATGGTATTAGGGGAAAATTAGACAGATATGTGCAGAAAAATGAAACTAGGCCACCTTCTTACCCCACACACAATAATGAATTCACGCTGGATCAAAGACTTGAATGTTAGACCGAAAACCATAAAAATTCCTAGAATAAGACATAAGTAGCAAAATCTTGGACATTGCTCATAGCAATTTTTTTATCTGCTATATCTCACTAGGCAGAGGATACAAAGAAAAATTAACAAACGGGACTACAACAAACTAAAAAATTTTGCACAGCAAAGGAAATCAAGAAAAAAAAAGCCCACAGAATGGGAAACCATAGTCACCAGTATATCTGATAAGGGGTTCAGGTGGGGGTGATGTAGCTGGAGAATAGAGGGTGGAGGGATTGAGCAAAAGGAAAAAGACCTCATAGACATGGACAACAGTGAGGTGATTGGTGTGGGGAGAGGGGTGTAAAGGGATTCAATGGTAATGGAAAAAATACAATAAAAAACTAAAAACAAAATAAAATATTTTTTAAAAAGAAGAAAAAAGGAGGAAGGAAAGCTTCTCTGTGCAGAGAGAATGCACGTTCACTGAAAAAGATGTGCTAAAGAACTGTAAGGGAAAAATAAGAAAAATTACCCAAATTTTTATCCCTTGATGTTTTGGATTAATTTTGCTATTGTTATGCAAACTATTTAACAAACACATAAAAGTTGCATCCAAAATGTGTAGCTATGATTTTCCAATGATAGTAAAATACTAAAACTGTTTTATGGCTAATATATTCTTTCACTGTATAAATATACCATAGCTGAGTGGGAAACATTCAGGTATTAGCTGACCTTTTGCCATTATAAAGCAGGCATTTAAAACTCTTACTCTACAAATCTTTATCTTCCCTCAGGAATATACCTTAGAGTATATATTCAGAAACAGTATTTCTGGGTCAAAAAATGTGAACATTGGTTCTGGGTCATATTAGCAGTGTCCAGAAAAGTTATTTTCCAATTTATACACCCACTAGCACTAAATAGTAGGGTAATTATTATATCTTTCATAATTGCTAAAAATGGAATATCATAGTTATGATTTACTAAATTATTATTACCAGTAATCTCTTTCTAATGTTAAGGAACCATTTACCTTTCTATTCTTTAACAGCTCATGTGCCTTGTCCAATTATTTCTAGCTTACTTTTGGGCAGCTTCACCTTTGTGAAAGTGGGTTAATGTCTTTATAAATTAAGAATACTAACAATCTGTTGCATTTTATGTCAAACACATTTTCATATTTTTATTAAATTTAGGTTTGTGGGTTTCTTTACTTTAAGACTTAAAAAAGTTCACCTACAGTAGGATGTCAATTGTAGGTGTTTGATTTTATTCAGATCCATAAAATTTGTCTCCATTCACAAATTAATACTCACTAATATATTTTGTTATTTTCCAGTTTGAATCTCTATGCTTAGCTCTTTCATCTTTCTATACTTGATTTTGATGAAATAGAGTGAAGTGTAGTCAAAATTGATTTTTTAATCCAGCTCATCAATACTCTCAGCAATACATTTGAACAATCTATCTCTTTCACCCGATTCATCAGGATTTATTCATCATGTGTTACATTATGGGATCTGGTTCCGTGATAGCTCTTCTGCTCTATTGATCTGCCAGTCTATTTTTCACCCACTAATTATGTAGTTTAATCATTTAAATTACACATTTAATTATTTTTGTTTTATAGAAAGTTTTATTATCTTGTAAGACTAGTCCCAATGCATTATTCTTTTTTTTTTTCCAAAAGTTTTGACATGTTTCACATCTGCTTGTTTTTTAAGGTAAGAATGAAATACCCATTTTTGTTGCAGTTTTGTATAGTGACTTATGAGTTTTGACTCTAAATCTAGTCTGCATAGGTTCAAAATCTCCACCTAATCATAGTGAGTAGATGTATGCAAAGTGCTTAGAATAGTACCTGGGAACATAGTGTAGAATATTTTACAGAAGTGTTTCCTACTATTATTTTGTGAAGCCACTTTGCTAAGCTTCATGTGCATTATATCATTGAATCCCTGCTTGCTCCTGCCTCTCAGGGCTCTTCTGATTTGGGAAATCCATCCTGTGAAAACCACTCAAGGTAAAATCATCCCATGTTTGGTTGTGAGCAGTTAGTCTCACAGGGGAAAAAAAAAGAAAATCCAACACTTACATTTCCATTTTTTAAATTATTTTCTTAGGCGTTGTCTCACTTGATATTACTGATTCTTTTGTAGTTCTAACCAACAGGATGGGAAGGAAAAAAAAACAAATTCAAGTGTGCATGTGTATTTTTAAAATCATTTAACTCATTTTTGCTGAAATATTGCATTATTGAGAGTCTGCTGTTATTATTTTATCTATGTGTGAAATAACAATTCAGGAAATGCTTCTTGCAGCCTACAGTCTGTCCCATGTGCACACCTATATATACATGGTGTATGACCTTGGTCCTTTACGAAGCAAGCCCAAGGCCTTGGGGTCTCGGTTGTTGACAGGGAGCCACAGAGGTTTATCAAAAGCACAGGTTAAAATTAAAGATTCCAGTGATTATGGCTTAATAAATTTATACATTTAATGAGTTCCCCTACGCAAGTGATAGAATATAGTTGGTTCCAAAGACCAGATTTTGAAAAATATTAGTCAAAGAAAGGACACAAAGGGAAGCATTGGGCAACACAGCTTTGCTTATAATTGTGGTGGCTTCCTTATGAAAAAAAAAAAAAAGACAAACTTCTCAGATTAGGGTCGATCTTAGCCAATGACAGTGTGAAGTAGAATGAATCCAGCATGGAAAGAACACAGAGACACACCTACGCATGCCGCTGGTGTTGCAACAGCTGCTACAAATCAACAGCTGCATTGTGGAGAGAGCCTGGAGGTCCCTTTTCCCATAATGTGAAATGCCTTCCCCAACATCACTTCTCTGGTTTAAAAATACGAATCCCGAGACAGTGGCCTGGTAGCAAAAAATCAGATAATGTCTCAGCACATCCTTTGTTTGAATTGTATCTTTCCACAATGACCTCATAATTTGGGATGTAGTATCCATGTTCCCATATCCCACGGCTGACTCCTCATTAAGTATGGCCAGTTAAAGGGAGAAGGTGAAACCTTTAAATTTTCTTATACTTCAACATAAATGTGTGACAATAGAATATCTCTTACAAAATGCCTCCCATACATACCTAGGATCATACATTCAGTGATTCAAAACTCATTGAGATTTTAACTCTATAAATATAATTACCAATATGTTATGTGTTATGAATTAAGCTGTCTACTTTTCCAGTGAGCCAGCAGAAATGTTTTGTCTTGCGTATATTACCTCCCTCTCTCCAATCACTTCTCCTACTATCAGCACTTTATTGTAATGAATTCCTCATGTCAGTTAGAACCATGGTATTTTGAGAACCGTTCTAGGAATTAATGTTTTACAAAGTTCAGAAAAAGTGCAAAATGTGAGTAAGGACTATGGAAAAATGGTTTCCCGGAGAAGTATTAATCATGTTTAATTTGCAACAAGTTGATATTTCCATGGCCAAATATGCTTTGAGTGTATGATAAACTTTTATAGACAGAAAATTATGCCTGGTTTCTTTTTTCTGGAAATCGATTATTATTCACTGACTTTCTTTTATCTTTTAGTATTTGCTTAAAGTTTTATACACCGTTCATTGGGTTCTGTTAGAAATATTCATCTTTAAGTGACACTTAGGGATGGTGCTTTTTAATGCAGTCAGCTATCTGGGTAGTGATAAAATGGTCTTAGCTAATCACATCCATCATCCTCAAGTCACTGAAGGCAGGTGGTTTTAGTGAATGAGTTGTACATTTCACTGACCAATTTGCTCCACTTAGGGAAAAAATCTCCATAGTAACATAAAACCTGTGGAGCAAAACTTCAAAGAAATACCAAATGGGAAAAAAAGAATGGCATGAAAAGACAATATCTAAGAACAAAAAAAGGTAGGATTCAGTGAACATTAAAAACCTGAGGTGTGAAAATAATTGGCTCCTAATAAGAATAAAACAGAAATAGACTCTCTTTTTCTTTGGCAATTTTAAAGATATTTTTATGATATTAATTGTACCTGAGAATGATTTTCACCATGGCAAGTAAACAGTTAGGAACCCACAACTGAAAACATTTTAAGATCAGTGACTATGGCTTTTCTCACTCCCACCCTCCTTTCACAGACAAATTTAATCCCAATGGATACCGTGAGACTATAAGGCCACTATCCTAGGATCAGGGGAGTTTTGGAGCTGAAAAACAAGAAGGTTAGCCCAGGAACACGTTGTGATAAGACCAGCTTCCAGGTGGCTAAGGCACAGTCAGAATAAACACAGACCTGGGGTCAGAAGGCCCAAGTTCAAATTCAGGTTCTTCTCTTTTGTATATGTGCAATCTTGAGCAAATCACACCACCCTCTAAGCCTTTGCTTTCTCACTGTGAAGCAGTGAGAGTTACATCTAATGCATAGGATTAAATGTGTCAATGCACATGAAGTTGTCTTGTCCAGCCCTTGACTATAAACAAGTATTCGAAATTATCACTGGACCTAAATGTAAATGTTAAGGCAATTCAGAGCCCCTCATTTAATTTCTACTCTGTAACTGAAGAAAAACGGAAGTTTAGCTGCCTGTTACCACAAAAGCCAAACTTGTGAGGTGGATGCGGTGAAGAAGGAAAGAAGTTTTATTCAGGTGCTGCATGACCTTGGAGAATGGCAGGTTCCCATCTCAAAGACCCTCCTCTTTCTACCATGGAAAAAGTCCAATCGTTCTCAGCCAGACGAAGACAAAAGCCAGTGTCCAGAGTTCCTGCTCCATTTTTAAGTACAGTCCTTTGGAGCCCTCCAGTGCCTTCTAAATGGGCTTAGTCTCCATCAGGTAGTTTAGCTGGTTCCCAGCTGCTGTCTATTCCAGGCTCCCTCCTGGACCCTGCGTAGCTATGCATCACGTGGTTGCTAGGGCCACATAGTTACATGCTCAAATGCACAGGCAAGAGCATCACCAGGTAGGCAAGGGAGAGCCTCTTTGTTCCCATGGGGTTATATTAGCTTGGGCTTGGGATGAACCAGGTGCTTTCTCACAATGATCGATCAACTTCCCAAACTTTTGCATACTTCAGGTGGGTCCAACTCCAAGCAATCCCTTCTCTCCCCAGGCTAGACTGACAGGCCTCTTTGGTCTAGCACCTACTCTGTGCCTTTTTGACTTCTGTGGCTCATGTGCCTGCTTTCCCTGGTTTTACCCCCAACCAGGTACCAGAGAGGGGAAGCGTTTTTTGTTTTGCCTTTATCCAGTTATCTTGCTATTTTTTTCATACTTGGGCCCTATCCATTGATATTTCTAGCTTTCCATGTTCTTAGTGTAATAACCTCCTGCTGCTGCATTCTTGGCTGATAGGGAGACTCCCCAGTGCCTCAAGTGACTGTTTATAGTAACACTCTCACTCAGATTACAGACAAGATGGTGGTGTAGGTAAATGCAGTAGTCAAATCCTCCCACATCCACATCAAAATTAAGACTGAACTACAGAGCAATCATCATTCAGAGCCACCCACAATCTAGCTGAACAGAAGTCCTACAACTAAGGATGTAAAAAGGAAATCACTTTGAGACTGGTAGTCTGCATGGTGACAAGGAATGGGCTGGTCCCACATTCATAGTGGCAGATAAAAATCAGGAGAAATTATTCAGCTGCAGAGGTTCTCCTGAGAAGCCAGGAGAATGAGCCCCACACCAGACCCCCCAGCCCAGGGTTCCAGTACCAGGAAGTGAAGTCCCCATAACCTCTGGCTGTAAAAAACAGAGAGGATTATGGCTGAAACAGTTGACTTCTGGTGTCCCTGAAGTTCCTCTTACTTTGACTCACTCACTATAAGCCTTAGTGAGCAGCAGCTTGAAAGGCACCAAAGACATACAGAGAGGAACTGAATTTTCTGGCTTCAGGGAGAGAGCTGAAGGGCCAGCCTTCTCCCAGACAGGAGCCCTAGCAGCGGCCATTGTTCCTTTTTGGGTCCTCCCCATAGAGAGCCTGTAGGCAGGCACCACATTCGACTCTCCATCAACCAGGCTCACACTATCTGCCTCATGGTGGTGACTCCTTGAAACCCTGCTGCACCCAACTTGCACGCCCAGCCCAAGTCATTTCCAGTGGCTTTTCCCTACAAATGGCCTGTCTTTGCCCATGCTTCCAACTTTCTTAAAATCTCTCCAACAGGCAGCATCTGGCCTCAGCATGTCATGTATCTTCCACTAAGTGGCTCTAGGACTAGCACTGGCCCTGGTTTGCAGCTTGGCCTTTTAAAAGTATCTCCAAGCCCAGCACAAGTAAGAGCCATCTGCAGATCACTCTGTAGCTCATGCTGTGTAGCCTGGGGCAGAGCACATGTTGGGCACCTCCCAGGAGGCCCCAGAGCCAGTGCACCTAGTGGACAGCTTCAGACCATGTTGAAGCACCACCCAACATTTTCCAGAAGAACTACATTCAAGGGGCAGTGGACTCAGCAGGCACCAGAGCCTCACTGAAATAAGTCCTGCTCCATGCAGCTGGTCCCTGCACAGCTGATCCCACACAATGGTTGCAGCTGGTCTCTGAAGCCAAATGGCCCGGGGTAAATCCCTCCCTTTAATGTAGCAATTCAGGCTCAACTACAACAGGAGGGTGTATACAGCCCACACAGGGTAGGGAGGAACACCTGGAGTGCCCAGCTTGGGTGATCAGGTAGGCTGTGCCACAGCACCCCCCAAGACACTTACTACACAGAGCCGTCCTACCAAACCCAGGAGACGTGGCAGCTCTACATAATGCACAGAAACAAACACAAGGAGGTAGCCAGAATGAGAACACAAAGAAATATGTCCCAAACGAAAAAACATAACAAAACTCCAGAAAAAAGACCTCAACAAAATGGAAACAAGCAATCTACTGGATATAGAGTTCAAAACACTGGTCATAAGGATGCTTAATGAACTTAAAGGAAGAGTAGAGGACCTTAGTGAGAACTTCAACAAAGAGATAGGAAACATAAAGATGGGGATTTAAAAAAAAACATAAAAAAGAACCAGTCAGAAATGAAGAGTACAATACACTAATTGAAATGAAGAATACATTACAAGGAATCCACAGTGGTGTAGATGAAAGAGAGAATCAAATCAAAGATTTGGAAGGAAGCAGAAAACACCCTATCAGAACTGAAAAAAGGAAAAGAATCCAAAAAAAAAAATGTGGACACAGACAACAATGGGGTGGTTACCAGAGGGGAGGAGGAGGTGGGGGTGAAGGGGTCTAATATATGGTGATAGAAGATGGTTTGGCTTTGGTGGTGGGCACACAATGCAATATACAGATCTTGTATCATAGAAATGTACACTTGAAACCTACATGATCTTATTAACCACTGTCACCCCAATAAATTTAATGTTTAAAAATTGCAAACACATGTTCCGGGCAATATTCTCAGTGTGTTATCTGTATTAATTTATTTAACTCACACAATAACATAACAAAAAGGTCATTTATTTTTGTGTACCAGAAGGGTACAGACAACAAAGGAATAAACTCCTTTATGTCATAAAAGTGCTTCTAAACAATGAGAAGCCTGATTTTGTGCAGCTGTTCTTCTTTGCATCCACTTAGCTCCAGTTTGTTTTAAGATTACAGGGAATCGCTCCAAATCCGGGATGCGGGATTCCATAGAAATGGTCCAGGTGGCTGGCTGGTTAAGAGAGGTGCATAGCAGCTAGCATCATAAGCTGTTGGAGCTAAAGAGGAAAGGTCAACCTAGTTAATTCAAAATACCACTAATCAAAACGACTTTTTCATAAATCGCTGGGGATTATAGAGGACAAAGGGAATTTTTCTTCCTTTCACTTTTTACTTTTTCTTGATTTTTTTCCTGTGCTCCAAATCAAGAAATTTGTTTTTCCACATTGATGGCTGGTATGGTCTTTACACAGATTCTATCAGATGGTTGGAAATGTTAAAAGATCTCATTTTAAGATGTCAAAGAAAAAGACAGACTGAAGACAGGCTCATGCTGAGAGTCCTCAGTGGCATTTGGTGACATTCTCACCTGTGGAATGGCTGTGCTTATTGTTTATTATAAGCAAAGTCTACTGTAGTTGTACATTTTGAAACAAGTACTTCAAAACAGACATAAGACATTCAAAGGCGCTCGCCAGGACACACAATGACTTTAGAAATCAACACGTGTTGAGAGGCTCTACACGTTAACAATGTTAGTGTAATGAGACGGTGCTTCTTCCTCCCTTATAATATCTTTTTTCATATCAAATTTTAGTATATGATTATTCTATTTTCAAAATTACAAAGCTCATTATTAGTTTTTTTATTGTAATACCTTAGTACAAATCCAAAAACTATGTTACTAGGTTACCAATGCCTATTTCTACATCAGTTGGATCCTCCTTTATTACATAATAATTTTTTAAAGAGAAATTGTGCTTATGTATGTGTAAGTTTATTATCACTAAAGATTATGGCAGACATATAATTTAAAATAATTTGGGGAGGGAATATTATTTTGATATTAACTGACTTTAATAAAGTGACTTTAATTGATTAAATTATATTAATATAATGTGTAAAGCTATAATTATAATTCATTTGAAGTATATAATTAAGAATGTTAGGATTATGCTAAATAAGATATAAAACTGCCCCATATTTCATCTTGTTATAGCTAGACATGATTGATTAAGCATTGTTCTGATTTAAAAAGGGGAACATTAAAGACTGAAGGAAAACTGTTCTTGCAGAAGATAAAGAAAAGAAGAGGGAGAAAAACCCAACCACTGGCATATGCAAAGGGCCAGTTACTAAAGAGAACTTGGGGAAGAAAACATGACTCCAAGTACAGGAACTGAAAGTATTTTTGCATTGCCAAAGCAATGAATTCAGGTGGAAAGAGAAGAAAGAAAGGTTAGAGGAGAGATAAACCACAGCAAGTTTTATTTTTCTTAATTGTTTTGCATTATTATTATTATTTTATTATTATTCTATTACAGTTGTCCCACTTTTTTCCCCTTTGCCCTCCTCCACCCAGCCCACACCCACCCTGCTCCCATAGTCAATCCCCCATACTTGTCCATGTCGGTGTTTTTTGACGGCTCCCTCTCTTTTTTCCACCATTTACTTCCTCCCCCCTTCTCTCTGGCAGTTGTCAGTCTGTTCATGTTTCCATGCCTCTGATTGTATGTGTTTCATTAGTTTCTCTTGTTCATTAGATTCCTCTTATCAGTGAGATCACATGGTATTTCTCTTTCACCCCCTTCGCTTAATTCACTTAACATAATATTCACTAGTTCCATTCATGATGTCGCAAAAGTTAGGAGCTCCTTCTTCCTTTCCACTGCACAGTATTACACTGTGTTAATGTCCCATAGCTTTTTGATTCACTCATCTACTGATGAGCACTTGGGCGGTTTCTAGCCCTTAGCTATTGTACATAGCACTGTTATGAACATAGGGGTGCATAAGTTCTTTTGAATTGGTGTTTCAAGGTTCTTGGAGTATGTTTCCAGCAGTGGAATTGCAAGGTCAAAAGGTAGTTCCATTTTTAATTTTTTGAGGAGATTCCATATTCTTTTCCATAGTGGCTGCACCAGGATGTTTGTGGGAGAAGCCTGGTTTTAGGGCTCCCCAGTTCACACGGGTAAGTATTCCCACCATGGCTGGCCTCATGCTAACAATGTAATGTCTCAGAGTAGGAAAGAGATGTGCAGTAGCACCCAGTATGTAGTACTTCCACTTACAGCTACAGGCCCAAATTCTGGACCTGGGAGTGCTGCATAGGAGTGCGGGCACAACTTAGGAGCATATTAGGTTACAACTGTAAGAGTCCATCAGACAAACCAAATGCAGGCAAGGATATATTTGTGACACCAAATCACAATCTAGGTGAGTCCAGGGGTGACCAAGGCAATAGGGAATGAGTCTCAAGAGGAAAACTCGGGAGGAAAAGTATGGAAGGAGCGATAGTCCTGGCAGAACAGGCACAGTCACCATGGTCACAGCTAGAGTCACCTCAGATAGCAGGCTGTTGAGCAGCAACTCAGCTCTGATTCAAGACCAGGGCCCCTGTCTCCCTGAAAGAGCAGTAGCTAGAATAAAGCAGTGACTTAGTATAAATGAATAAAGATATTAGCTTACCTAAACAAGGGCTATGATATGAGTCAGGAAGAAGTCCAAGCAATAGTTGAGGGATACTCCATGAGGTAGATTTTTAAGAAACTAAAACCCTAGTTATCGAGATGGGTGCCCCAAGTCAGAGGCTCACCACCAGGAAAGGCAAAATTGTAGAGCTGCACAAGACTGAGATCAACCTGGTCCTTGGATCATGAAAGACTGGAGTCTGTGACATTTTAGGAGAGGTTTCTCCCTCCTAAGTGAGGCTAAGGGAGGATTTTAGAGGCTGGGAGTCATTCAGAGTGTAATAGTTGTACAGCTCGTTTGCGCTGGCCTCTCTTAATATCCTGTAGCAGGGGTGTCCACACTTTTCACATCTCTGTGCCACACTGGAAGAATTGTCTTGGGCCACACATTAAATACTTTGTAACACATAATCACAAAAAAATCTCACGATGTTTTAAGTAAATGTATGATTTTGTTCTAGTTGTTTGCTTAGTTTGTTTTTGTTTTTGTTTTGGGTGTGGTTGTTAATAATTGTGAGTTTGCTGTCATTTTACTGTACATATTTTTTATCTTCTTTTTCTTGGATAAATCCCTTTAACATTTCATATAATAAGCACTTGGTGATGATGAACTCCTTTAACTTGACCTTATCTGAGAAGCACTTTATCTGCCCTTCCATTCTAAATGAAAACTTTGCTGGATAGAGCAATCTTGGATGTAGGTCATTGCCTTTCATGACTTGGAATACTTCTTTCCAGCCCCTTCTTACCTGTAAGGTCTCTTTTGAGAAATCAACTGACCAGAACAGGAACAGAACCACAGAAATGGAGAGCACATGGAAGGTTATCAACAGGGGAGTGGGAGGTGGAAAGAGGGGGAAAAGGTATAGAGAATAAGTAGCATAGATGGTAGGTA
The DNA here is from genome assembly GCA_004027475.1 of Anoura caudifer. NCBI lineage: Eukaryota > Metazoa > Chordata > Mammalia > Chiroptera > Phyllostomidae > Anoura > Anoura caudifer. The sequence continues at coordinate 165,363 of PVKU01000419.1, forward strand.
GAAAATAGAGAGAGGGTAAGAATAGTGTGGGAAATATAGAAGCCAAAGAATTTATAAGTATGACACATGGACATGAACTAAAGGGGGGAATGTGGGTGGGAGAGGGTGTGCAGGGTGGAGGAGTGTGAAGGCGGGGAAATGGAACAACTGTAATAGCATAATCAATAAAATATATTTTTTAAGAAATTTATGATCTCGTGTTGGGCCACATTCACATCCACCCTGAGCTGCACGCAGCTCGCAGGCCGCAGGGTGGACACTGTTGCCAGGTGCAGAGCATCCCTTCCTCACGAACTCTCTCTGGCCATGATTGACATGCAATAATTGTTATGATTGTCATGACTTACATGATACAATCATGTGATTGTTTGCTCTCAAGATATAGAAGAAAAGCACTTTCTTAAAATGCAGCTTTTATATGTATTGCTTATGGTCACTTGTTAGTAGATTCCACATGAAATTTGAAGGTAATGAGTCACAAGCCCCCCAAATCCTAAACAAGGAGAGATCTTGAGTGTCCTCATGTGGAATGTGCTAATTGGAGTCATCAGAAATGATCATTGCACCTTGTAGATCACATAATAAATAAATTAAATGAAAGATGTTCTGAATTGTTAACATTTGGAGGAGGAGAAGGATACAGGAAAATTTGTTTTCTAAATTCAGCACTGTTTTAGGTTATATATTTATTGAGATCCCTCATACTCAACTAAAAAGCATGAAAAATATCCTGGTCTATTTCTTGTAGTGAAAGAATTCATTTCAGCTTCCTACTCATATATTTATTGTACTTATAACAATACAAATTAAGGTAATTTATTTTAAAGGAATACACCATTTCAAAAGCCAACTTGAACACATTTCTGTTTAAAAAAAAAAAAAAAAAAACAGAAAAACAACCCTCTCTCCAAAAGTATTTTAAAGGGCTTAAGGATATCAAAATGCTGCTATAACGAGTAAAGAAAAAATTGAGTGTTTTGTTTTCCCTGGCACTTTTTTCCTAGTACTGTACTCTGTTATTTTTACATGGTTTTTTGAGAATGTTTCTTAAAAAAAAATATATGACATTCCACTTGGTTTCTATAGTAACAAAAACCAATTTCTGTGTTTTTTCATGAGCTATGATCCTGTTGAAACCAAAGAGGACTCATGGGTCTTGCAAAATTCATAAAGTCCTGAACAAATAGGACTGCCATCTTCTGGTGCTTGTCTGAAATGACAGGTAATTGTATCAGTTCTGCAGCATCGTGACCATAAGATACCCTCCCCCCATATTTCCTCCTGCTATTTCTAACACAGCATAATGACCTAGCACACACTCAGACAGTTCTTGGGGAACCTCATCAAGTTGCAAATAAGCCTTTTGTCCCCAAGTGAACATGAAGAAGTGAGGATGTCTTAACGAAAATATTTGTTCCAGAAAGTTGAAAGATGTATCCCCTCGAGACTGAAAGGATCAGAATCTTCCCACTTCTTTTAAGAGGTCTTTTAATTGTTTTACATTCAAAAAACGTAAAGCATAAGCTATGCGGTTCAAAGGGGAATTCTGCTAGTGATTACTATGATAGAGTTTTTCTGTCCAAGGAAAGAATGGAGAACTAATGGAAGAGGGCATTTGGATCTGGGGACTTCCTCCCACCCTCTACAGCTGACAGCAGTGAGTTATGAGGTGTTAAAGAGTAAAACAGAGTTACCGTAAAAGCTGTCCAAATAACTTATGGCATGGAATCACAACACCATCTTTGGGAGATAATTCATGTCAACAGTGAACGTTTAGTAGTATGGATTTCCTCCAAACACCATATTTAATAAACAGCACCACTGAGAGGCAAGTTTAATGGCAAATTAAATTATTTAATAGAATTGAACTGTACTCTGACATGGAACAAAAGCTGATTAAAATGTATGCAAAATTGATAAAGTCATTGAAACTAAATCCTGGTTGTGAGTAGCAAGTAATAATCAGTCCAAAATGTTAAGATGTCAAGCCAAATCTAAGATCAAAGAGAGTAAAGAGTAATTTAATTAATGTTTATATATATTTCAACAGTGAATTTTCTTTATTACAGATATAACAGTAAATTAAAATTTAAATGCATAAGGCATATATTTATTCTACCAGATTAGTTTATTGTTGCAATATCTGTTCTTTTCAATATTAGGGACAACAAATAATTACTTGAATAAATGATTTACTTGTTCTAATATTGATATTACCATTCCTAAATGAAAATATTCTTCTAGAATTAAGTCCAGTGTCATCGTGGAATTTCAGACTTACGAAATAAAAATGATTCCATGAAAACTTTCATTTATAGATTGAAAGCTTATATGCAGGCTGTCCCAAATGTGAGCTAAAGTATGCTCATCAATAACAGATTAATTGAGATAGCTATGAAATATTATAATATGCAATGGTAGTAGTAAAATTTATTAATTTTATTTGAACAATACCACCAATCCTTGCCTCAAGTAAAACTGGCTCAAAAGACCAAAGTGGGACTTCACAGCGCTGACCGCAGACCACACCCCTAGGAGAAGAGTTGAAGTGTCACCCGTAGCCCTTGGTTTTGGCTCCAGGATCAGCGCTCTCCCAGCCTGCATCAGCCCCCAGCTCTGATCCATTTCTGATTGTACCTGGGCAGCCTGCCCAGCAGCGCTACACACATTTCTCGGCAATCGGAAATGCTAGTGGATTTTTCTGCACTGTGTGGACTTCAAGTTTCTTTCTCTGAAAGTTGAGTCTCAGTCGAAGTGCCCTTGCTCTTTCCAGATCAAGAAATGTTCTGCTTCAGAGGTTTCTTCTATAATAGAGCTAATTGTACTAGTCAGAAGTCTTATTCACAGGCAATTATTAAAGTAAAGAATAAGTACCTAGTACAACTCTATAAATCCTATTGAGTACCCTGGGGACTCAATTTATCTTCAAATTATTTTTGGCACTCACCATCTTTCTCTCCCCGCTACCAAGACCCTAGTTCAGACCTTCCCAGTTTTTACCTGCACTACTCTAAGCAATAATCTCCAACTTGTTTCCCAACAATTGCTCCCCTCTGCAAACCATCCAGGCTACTTTCATATTAGTCACCTGAAGGAACAAGTCTGATTAAAACATCCCTTTGCTCAATGCCAACAATTGCTCTTGACTTGCAACACAGAACCCATTCATGGCATGCCTCTCAAACCCTGCACAGCCTGACACCAATTTACTTCCTAACTCTTGCTTCTACAATTTCATCTGGGAAGTTTATCCTCATAAGTATTTGGCAGGATTTTAGTTTTAAGCTAACAATTATATAATTATCTTAACCTAAAATTATATGCATAATGATATTTAAATTTTGAATGATTTAAAGAAATTATAATAAAGGAAAACATATAATTGTGAGATAATTGAAATAGAAAGCTCTCCATTGACACCAAAATAGTGTTCTAAGAAGACTACAGAACTTGAGTCTAGAACTTGGTAATCTCTGTCTTTAAATGTGCACCTTTCCACCCTGATTTTGTTAATTAATATTTTTTTTTTATTTAAAAGAAGCCAATATGGTATCCTAAGACTGAGGTCAATATAAAATGAAGAACTAAAAAGCATTAAAAGTGGTCAAACATTTATCTTTATTTTCTACATTTTTATTTCATTCACAAATAATAAATCTTCCTAAAGAAATGCATCCCCCTGCACTGTGCAGTGAGATAGACCAAATCATTTTTCTCAGACAGTGATACAGTTTATTAATATGCTTCTTGGAAAACTTCCTGGGGAGGAGAAACCAGTGCTCATTTTTAAATACTCTAGATGGCTTGTTATAGCTTAGGCTGAAATACCAAACTAATGCCAGTAGCTCAAGCACATCTGAAATCCAGTATTCACTTTTATATGGTCCTTGTTGATTCCAAGAGATTTATTTGATTAAATACATAAGCAGAAATAATACTGCTCTTAGTGATTTGTTATTTGGAAAAATCTGTGTTTTCAAAATGAACCAGGAGTGTACACTAAATTCAATTTCCCATTAAAATGTTTTAAGTACCTGCAAGACATCATATAGTTGTTTAACCAAACTCTTCCTTCATCTCCATGAAGAAGATTTACCAACTGAAAACCAGACATTAGGAGGATAAATAAGTACAATAGGGACAACAGCATCATGTTAGACTAACTCATGGGTTTCCCTTCTCTCCTATTTCTGCACTCTGATAGGACCATCTTTACATATTCCTTTTTTTCTATTATGCATGCACATAAGTACACATGTACAAATGGCAGGAGATGGGTCATACTGCTGAGCGCTTACACTTTTTGATTTGAATAATATCAGAATACCACACCCGCAAGGCAATGGATACATTGCTAACATTCATGAAAAAATTAGAAGTTTTAAGCATAGACTCATGTTTCCCAATTAAATTTTACAGCATATGTAAGTAATATGAATATTCAAATATTTGATATTTCAATATAGCAGTGTTATTTACAATAGCCAAGAGCTGGAAGCAACCTAAATACCCATCAGTAAATGAGTGGATCAAAAAACTGTGGTACATTTACACAATGGAATACTATGCACCAGAAAGAAAGAAGGAACTCCTACCCTTCACAACAACATAGATGGAACTGGAAAACATTATGCTAAGTGAAACAAGCCAGGCAAAGAAAGACAAATACCGTACGATCTCACTTGTAAGTGGAACCTAATGAACAAAACAAACAAATGAGCAAAATAGAACCAGAGACTTGGAAATAAAGAACAGACAGTGATCATAGGGGAAGAGGGAGGGGATTAACAGGGGAAAGAAGAGGAAGGGGTATCAAAGGAACATGAATAGATATTCATGGGCACAGACAATTTGGGGGGGAGGATTGACTATGGGAGTGAGGGGTCAGGTTGGGGGTGAGCAAAGGGAAAAAAGCAGGACAACTGTAACTGACAAACAAATTAATTAATTAATTAATTAATTAAACAAACTTGGAACATATATTTTTTTAAAGATTTGACTATCTTTAATGCCAAAATACCTCAAATGATAACAGTTTTACTATTTCAAATGGTTCTATCAAGTACCATTAAGCATTTTGTAAAACACTTTTTAAGTCCCCACATGATTAAATTTATATTATTTTTCTACTATGAGGAATCATTGTCTGTTTATTGCCCAAGAAAGGAGTTAGATCCTAGAAGTGAAATCTTCGTCACATTTTCCTACATACTAACTACTTCAAACACAAGTTAACCACCACAGATTTAGACTTGATTCTCTGCGTAAGAAAACTCCCATTCAAAATTTGGTAGAACAAAACACATGGGAAAAAATAGAGCTCTTGGAATAGCTTTTAAAAATAATTTAGAAAATAAAATGGTGTGAGATGCTATAACCATAGTGTATGGGTAATGTTTCCTCCAATAATCATTAAAGATGCAGATAAACCAGGCTTTCTTTGGCAATCTTCTTTTTATTCTGTTATGACTTTAAAGATGGCTTTCTGCACTGAAACTGACCATATTTACTCACACTGTATCCCATTGTTTTGAAAAATTGTAAGGAAAATGTGCACACAAGTTAATTTATTTGAAGTTGAAATACACAGTTGTTCTATTTTAAGAAAAGCCTGATGTTTGAAACACTTCATTTGTCAGAAGCTTAATAAAAATACTTTCCAAGTATGCAATGAAGCCAGTAATAAAATATTAGTAAATGAAAAAATGTACTCGTTCAAAGTCCATTAACTATTTTATAGCTATATAGAATCGTATAAAAATTTAGGACATGTTCTAACATGCAAATAGTTGAATAAAATATTTGCTTTGGTATCAAAAAATGTTTTGTTAATTTTTATTATTCTCTTCCTCCCATTTTTACATAACATGCACAAAATAGAAAAACAAACTTGGGGAGAAATTATGGTTATAAAGGTATCCACATGGGTGATGACCAAAAATTTAAGCTATATTCTTACCCTAAGAATGATAAAAGTAAACTCAGAGAACGATTCTATTTGTTTTCCTTTATTGTCAGGTTTATTTTTTCCTCTACATTTCAGGGATGAAAATGTTAAAATTTTTCCTTATAAAAAAGAAAACTGAACTTTGTGATGCCATTTTTACTTCATTAGTATCATTACAGAAAAACATTTTAACAAAATATGTGCAAATAAATTTTTTCTAAAATATTTAATGAATGAATGTCTTTCAGTCTTGAAAATTAAATCAACAGATTATCTAACAATATTATTCCCTTAAACTTCAAATTGTCAGTACTTTCTACCTAAATTATACTTGTGTCCCTTAGTTTCATATACATACATAAAACAATATGCATGTATATGAAACTAAAGGGATCTTGCAAGATGTGTGTATCTTGCCATCTTTCATATGTACATTTCTACCATCATCTTAATACCAGTAAGAAAAAAGATTGTGCATTGAGCAAGGATTAGCCTTGGTTCTTTATTTTAATGGATGAGTCTTAAAAGGCTTATAACATACCTGGAGTCGATAAAAACTTTCTGTGTGATATCTTGCACCTTTCTGGTGAGTGGAGCTACAACCTTCCCAATGATGGGAACAACTCTTCAAGATGAAAGCAAGCTGCAACTGAGCAGTGGTGGGATGGGGGCACACCACAGTGTGGAAGCCATTTTTAAATCCCACTTTTCCATGGCTGAGTAATCCTCGTTATGTTTCTTAATATCTCTGAGCCTCAGTTTCCTAATTTTAAAAATAAAGACAGTAATTAGACATATTTCAGAGGTATAAGTTCAGGGCCCTGGCAATGTGTTCATATCATCAAGTATTTTTTTTTTGTGAAATTTCCAACCTTGTGTATTTTTTTAAGTGGAGACATCCCTAACAGTGTAATTCATATCCTACCCAAAATTGGATCCCTCTCTTTTTCACCTCAGGAGTTTTATTGAGGATTAAGTTTGATAGTACAGGTAACGATTAAGGATTATGCCTAGAACATGGAAAATGTGGTTAATGTTCATGATCATTATTTTTATCAACTATCACAGGCAATTTGCTTGTGTTTATCCTTTCTATTGCTACATAAAATTGAGAATTTCATCTTAAATAGCATAGGAGAGAGATTTTAAGAAAAGAATTAGTATACTAACCAAGTATTCTTTCTACTCAGCAAATACGGAAAGAGAAATAGTATGAAATATACTAATCTGAATGTTAGACTTATTAATCACACTTAAGAAGAAATAGCTTTAGAATTTAACCGTTTTTATTTTAGTGAAAAAAGACCATCTTTTTTATTTTAGCTAAAAAGATCTAAGACACTTATTCAGAAAAAAAAAAACTATCTTAACCATGGACAGTAAACTTGTTTTGTCACCTGGCTGTCACAAAAAAGAACGAGTGGGTGGTTGAACTCACCAGAATTACACAAATCTTATCGTAGCTATACAGAATCATCCAAATATCTGGGGATTTAGCAGTGTATTCAAAAACAACCATGCCAATTTCTGAATCACAGTTTTACAAGTTAAAACATATGACACCTATTTTACATTTATAATGTAAATCATATTCAGATGATATCTATTTTACTATTTATAATATAAATGTCCTCAATCCTACAAGTTATAGATATATTATTTCTAGAAATTATGCTTAATCACACAAAGAATCACAATAGGTATTGGATTTTGATTAAGGTCTACCTTTGGATTTTCTACTATCTTATTCAAACAAAGGAAATACATACATGCACTAAGTATGAATAAAATTCAACAGAAAAATGTGACTTATATTTGAAATATTAGGAGTTTGTATATTATCCTCATCGAATCATTGAGTCAATATTATAATTTACTTCCTGCTTCAAGTGAAAATAAATTTAAGGTAACACTAGCAATTGCTCTAGCAACAGCTTAAGTCCTGAAAGAATGTTGATTTATATACATGTAGGATTGGCTTTTGAAGCACTTTTAAGGTTATATATGCATAATTTAAAATTCTGTTCAGAGGAAAATGCTAGCTATGTTTGTCTTGCCTTTTGTAAGTCAATCATGACATTGTCTAATGAATTAGCTCAGAAGTATTCAGAAAGAGAAAACTGCTTAGTTTTGTTCTGCTCGCTAGAAACAGAAGAGCAGGTTAATTCCAGGCAGTAAGTTGAATGGCCAGCATTACAGCGCCATTTCCTGCTTCACGATGTGCCCATTTGGCAACACAGAATTGGTCACCACGTTCTTAGCATTGCTTTTCAGAGATGTCATCCGCACTGCAGAAGAGCTGACTAAGTAGCTGGTTGATCTCTCTGGATAGGACTTCCTTCTACAGCAGAGCTGGCTGTTGAAATTCCTCCTGAAGCTTTCACTGAGTAGGTAAAGAGCAAATGGATTGACACAAGAATTGCAAAAGCTCAGAATCCGGGCAACTAAGGTAACAATCATGTGGCCTAGAGATGGGTCAATCTTCCTATAGTTGAAAGACCTGTACATGTAGAGGATGTGATTTGGAAACCAACAGAAGACAAAGCAGCCCACGAACACAAGCACAATTTTTGCCAGGCGTTTCCGAGTTTCCATCTGCAAATACAAGGAAATAGTCCCATTAGTAAAATGAAAGTGGAGCCAGCCCTATTTGAAACATCATGATACAAAAGGAGAAAACTTACTATAGCATGCAAACATTTCCAAAAGTACAAAAACTATTCATATTCCTCAACAACGTGATCATTTTAACAGTTTGATTAATCCTATTGTGGTCACTACACTACTTCCATTCATAATATTTGACAGCTTATGTAAGACTAGAGGACAAATTATTAAGAAATGACTACGTCTCTGTGGAAAAAAAAACTGTGATCTTAAAAAATTCTCTTATTTTAAAATATTTTCCTTTAGCTTGAAGTTATTGTGTTTGTTACAGGGCACAGAGCATGTTCCCTCATAGCTCATGGATGGGGAAGTAGATGATATGACTTAAGATAATTTCATAACAAAGACTAGTTTAACAGCTGTGTTACCACTTGGGAGCAGGGTGGGCATGACTTTAAGGGTGTATCCTGACCCATGACATAGTCAAGGCAGGTGGGGTCCCCCTGGATCATGGAGTCATTCTTACCCTGACTGGGGGTGGCAACCAAATAAATGTAAATAGAGGAAAACTGGCAACTGTAGCTCATTGTGGGAGGAGTCAGAGGAGGTCAGGCAGGAGGCTTTGGGCCAGGATTTAAATGAAGGGCGGAGCGCTATGAGCGATTGGACCAGGCTGTTTGAAAGGGTGTAGAAGGAGCCATGCTACCAGTAGTGAAGTAGCAACTTCCCAGTTTGTAGGGATTCAGCCACACGGCTTAGAAGGGAATAGAAGATCCGTGAGGGAGCCATGATGCAACTGGAGGTGAAGGGAGGTTCCAGCATGCTACCGGTGGTGAGACAGAGTCATGCGGGCTGTAGGAGCTGGTCCATCATGGGCAAGTAAGAAAGCAAGCGTGCTGCTCTGACTGTGCCAGCTCTAGCTGACTTGGAAACCACCAAAGACTCTGCCTTGCAAAACACTGACCTGCTGCCTTGCAAACCCAGGCTTTATCTGGACTCTTGAGACTTGGAACTTTCCTGAACTTTATCACCATCCAGTACGCTACAGCACATGGTTTCCTTGACTATTACAGGGAGGTTGATGACAACATATCCCAGATTCTGAAGGACAGAGCTGCTGGGTGATGATGGCAATTTTGGCACCTTCCAGAGAGACTGGAGAACTGTTTGTGCAGCTGCTTTAAGATAAGAATATGGGGAACTATTGGGTTTGTTTTTGGCTTATAGCCTTTTGGGGAGCAAGGGAAGTGCTGGGTCTCGTGGGAGAACAGGGCTCCAAGATGAAGTGCTCTGAAGCCCCACAAGGTTAGAATATTGTGAATAAAGACCTGTTCCTTCCAGCACTAATTGTTGGGTCATTCACCAAGGCAGCATGGGGACAGGCCCCCATCTGCTCAGTTACATATTTGCTTTAATTATAAATCACTTCTGTCTGCATTAAATCTACTGAGGGAACCACATAATATATTCAATCTTACATTTTTTATTTTCTTTTTTAAATATTTTATTTATTTAATTTTAGAGAGAGAAGAAGGAAGGAAGAGGAGAGAAACATCGATGTGTGGTTGCCTGTCACATGTCCCCCACCCCCCTGGCCTGCAACCCGGGCATGTGTCCTCACTGGGAATAGAACCTGAGACCCTTTGGTTTGCAGGCCAGCATTCAATCCACAGAGCCACACCAGCAAGGGCTAACCTTACATTTTTTTTAAATCAGAATATATTAAATAGGAAAAACACATTTATTAAAATAAGGTATAATTCTTTAATCCTTACTGCACAAAAAAAAAAAACCCTTAAGATTTAAACTCCAGACTCACATAAATCAAAAGCACCTGACCGAATTGTCAATCCTATACATTTTTTTTCTTTTCATAAAATTTACATACTATTTTTATTGCTTCATAGGCAGGTCTTCAGGAATGTAATAAACTGACACAATTCAATTATTGGACATTGATCTTTTCAAATATCCATTTTCTAATATCTAGAGTCCAAGGTTAGCTGATATAAGTCTGATTTTTTAAAATATTTAAATAAGGCAAGATCAATGTGAAAACAATTTATCAAAAGATATTGATAATATTTCTAGCAAGAGACATAATATTTTCTGAGCTAAAACTAATGATGGTCAACTAGGTCTGAGAGAAGAGACTGGAAGTGTTAGCAATCAAACAGGACTGACATTGGGGGGCAGTAGTGAGTGGTGACAGCGAAGGAAGGGGGCAAGTGGAGGGAGTCTAGTCCAGGCACAAGAATGTGGTGCTTCAGGTGTTTCCCTGCAGCAGTAGGTGGCCTGGCAACACTAAGAAGGTCGATGTAAAATTTATATTACAAAGCAGTGTTCTCCCTGCAGGTGGAGCATGGGAGCAAGAATCTCATGGCAATCTGCACTTAGACATTCAAATGAACAGGCAGGCTGTTAGCATTGAGATTACTTCTCAGCAGATGTCAAGCACAATTACTCAGCCTGAGGTTATAAGTCTCAATAGGTAAATTTCCAAAATAAAGGCAGAACTAAGGCCTTTAAATAAAAAATGATGGTGGAGAGGGTAAGAGAAACTCAACTTTAGAAACCAGATCAAAACCTCAAACACCCAAACTGAGATTAAAATTAAATCACAGTCTCTGAATTTAAGGATTATAGGAAAAGTAAAAAATACATGACCTGGACATTTTTGCTTCTAGATGCCATATTTTTAGAAAATAAATCTACTATTTTACCTAACAATTACTTTAATGATTGGTTAATTTTTTAAGACTTTGAAGCAGATAAGGATCTCTCACTTTGATGCGCATCAATAAATAGAGGTTACCTTCCAAGTAAGAAACCTGTACGGGGTTCTGCTGTTGCTAACGTGCCCAAAGCCCCAGCCAGTGCCTCCATCTACAACGCCGCAAACTTTAATGATCTGAAATTCAATGTGTCCTCATTCAAATTAGGGAAGAATCACCCATAACCTCCCTTTACGCTTGGAAGAAGTTCCTCACTAGGAGTGCACATGAAATTTGTGCCCTAAGTACATTATTTCCATCTCTTTGTGGATTAATGTAGTTTTTCCTTAACTTGGTGCTTCATATTCTTTAAGGAAGAAAAAGTATGTAACGTGTTGCAATTTTTAAATTAGTATACAATCTTTATAGGAAAATCTATAAAGCAGAGTTAGACCAAGAAAGACTCCAGCAGTAGCCTTTGATTCCTCTCCCGTTCTGCTGCCCAGCTCCCAGAGCCTCCCATGCCGACATCCCACCCAACCCCTTTCCCAGACCCCAGGCAGTTAGTTTCCCTACAGTCCGTTCCCGATCCCACTTCCTGTCATCCTTAGTGGGCTAATGGGAGAAGAAACAAAAATTAAGTAAATCTATACTTCAACTGCAAAATTTTTTCTGTTTTCTTACGTAATTCTTTGCATAAATATTTCCAGATAAAAAATTCTTCCAAAAATTACCATGGTCATAGGGCCAGAGGGTCAGAGAAGCAGGACCTTTGTAAGCCTTTCCAAAGCTATGACATGGCCACATATTAGAGACCCCCAATGTCCCTGCTAGCTCAGGCCAATGCATGTCCCTGTGCCCTCTGACTCAGTTCTAATCACCTCTGGTCTTGAGAGTCCTTGAGATTGAACACAGCATAGCGGTACTGCAGCTGCCCAGGGCACCTCTGATACGCACGCACGCACACACGCACACACACGCAGAGCTTACCTGTTTTTTGGTATGTTCATTGTATTCTCCAGGAAGATTATGTGCACTTTTAATTAAGGTCTTTGCAATATGATAATAATAAATGCTAATAATTGCAAGGGGTATGATAAAATAAACAAAAAAGATGAGCACTGAATGAATCTTTGGATGTAATTCATCAGTCTGAGGGTAGGGTATGCACGCCGTAAAGCTGCCATTATCCATGCTAGGAATTTGCACCACTTCCGAAAACACCGCTTCCGGAACAGCCAACAGCACGGACACCACCCAGATACCCACGGCCTTCGTGCAGGTCCACAGCAGCGCCCCTGAAGTCTGGACGTCCATGGGGTTTACAATGGCTTTGTACCTGGGAAGGCAATGCGTCTCGAATTACTCTTAGGAAAGAAAGGCAGTGAAAGAGAAGGGGAGAGGAAGGGCAGGAGGCAGGGAGGGAACTCTGACTTGCTGAGAGAGAGATGCCAACACCGTACAGCCCCCTAGCTGTTGTGTAGGGAATATCTAAAGTCCCTGGCTTCTCTGTGTGAAAGTCACTTCTCTGCTGATTAACACAGAAGACAGGAAGACAGAGGAAAATATCTGAAATTGTCATTTCACAAATGGCAGTCATTTCCTTACCACTTTCACAAGGTCTTTTCTAAATCTACACATACGACAAGTGTCACCATTTATTGAATACTTTTAATTAAATACTTTTAATTTTGAAAAATCTAACACTACTGTAATTGCTATAATATACAATAACCATAAAATGGAAATTGCCCACAACATACTATTAAATTTTACCTTGAAACTTGTTTTTTAACTTATAAGCTTGAGTCACCCACTTTTTTTTCTAAGGATATCAGTAAATCTTAGAGACTAATCCAAACTGGGTTTTTCTCCACAATTTAATCATAAGGACTGAAAGAGATGGAATAATACTCTGTCTTTACATTTCAAATTTATTTCATGTGAAGACCTCGTGGAATTCTCTTTCCTCCCCACCTGAAATGGTCAGAGTGGTAAAGGGCCCTCCAGGACACACCGGCTCCAACACTGCAAACCTTCCACAGCTCACTCAGTCACACACGTTAGGGCATGGATAATGCAAACAAACCAAAATGGTATGGAAACCCCAAATTATTTTGATTTGTCTTGGAAAGTACTTCAGGTTACGATATACCTGGGAGGTTAAAAAGATGCAGTTGAAAGTGATTTTAATCAAACAAATCCGAGGTGTTATCTCTGATAGCTGCTGGAAAATCACTTACAGTCTTTTTCTTCTTCTGTAAACTGGAGATAAAAAACACCTCCCTCATACCTTTACGATTAGAAAAATAAAATGTGCAGAGCGCCGATTACCATGCCTGGCGATTAGCAGACACTAACCGTGTCAGACTCTGTACCTTCTCCTTATTTACCCTTCATTTAGTCTGCTGTTCTGAAAATCCAGACATTTCAAGCTGTATAATAAGCAGTGAAGGTCTTCTGAGGTTCTATGAAGATGCTTTTCATATCCCACAAGGGAGGAAGAGCTCCCAGCCTCAATCCCACTCTGAGAAAAGCCTCTCTTTCTCCTTGCAGGCTTGCATCAAAGTGCCATTCCCAGACCTTCTATAGGAAAAAGGTTATTTCCATTTTGATCTGGAGGATCTGCCCATGTGAAACAGGAAACATGGAAATTAAAGTGGAGCAACAGCAAAGGGCCTCAACACCAAATTAAGCAAAACAGCACACATCCTGCATCTTACCCAGACTTCACACAGAGCAGAACTCAATAAAGACGTTCCCTTCTATTTTGTTCAATTGTATATTCTTAAGAAACAAAGAAGTATAATCAGTAATTTAAAGCAAGCTACTTTTTCTGCTTTTTAAATTTTTTATCAGATTAATAATGTTCAAAGAGGTTTATCTGTTTTTTACCTCAGAGAGCAGTAAAAGTGCTATAAAGAAATATAGAAATCCCTCGTTACATCTCAGGCCCCGCTCCTGCGTTAAAACAAATTTCACATCATTTTCTCCATTATTCTAAGAAATGAAATTCTTCCACTGTCTCCCGAATCAAATATTATAGACATTAGCTCTTGATACCCTGCCATAGTAATTGAAGATTTTCTCTCTACTACCTCTAGTCTTCCCATTTCCAACTTCCTGGCTTAGTAAGTTATATTGTTTACACAATAGTCAATAGATAATAGCTATGACTAAACAAATATCACCCACTGCAGAGTTAAGTAGTATATTATGACATTCTCTTTTTTATATTCTTGACTCTGATTTTTCTAGAGTTGTTACTTGATAGTTTTTTTCATTGTAAAATTTTCCATTTACCTGAATTTGATTCTTTTCTAAATGTTATTTTACCACCTTCCTTAATAATCAGAGTCCCAGTTTTTGAATCTCAATTTTTCTTCTTTCTTAATTTTGTACTTTATCAAACTCATCTGCACTTTCTTTTGGGTTTTATTTTCTAACCTATCTTATCACCTTTAGCTTCCTTTTTTTCTGAATTGTTTATCATGTTTTTAAATTCTAGAAGTTCTTTCTAGTTTTCTATTTGTTATATAGCTATGGAACTAATACAGAAAATGTTTAGTTTTCTCCTTCGAGAATAGTTTCAAGTTTTGTTTTTTGTTCAGTTACTTTATTCTGGACCCTCTCCACAAACGTTAGATATTTACTGCCTGACAATTCATATTTAAGATCAAAGTACTAAAAAACTGATTATACATTCTTTTGCATGTGGAAGAAGTGGGGAAAGACAGAGAAATGGGGTAAGGGGCCTACTGGTCACTAGAAATGAACTAGTTGACTAGCCTTTCTTTTTACATTGTCAGAAACAACAAAGAATATTCAGAACTTTCCTTCATGGATTTAAAGTGTAAGTGAAGGTCACTTCCCTACCCTCACTCCTATCCCAGAGGTAAGCACACTTGCAGAAGCTATAATCATAAAGGATGTTTGGGACAGTTTAAATAGGAATAAAAATAGTGCTGCCTCATGCTGATAATACTGCCACAGTAAGCCAGCAACAGATGCAGAATTTTTGCTTCAGGGAGAGTAAGAGACCTGGTAGGAGTGCAGGGCAAGGCAAGAAAAGGCATTTTTCAGGAAGGATGATTCTTAGCCACCTCCTGAAGGAAAGAGAAAATGGATCCCATGAATGTTTCAATAAATGACATACATTTGATCAAAAAGAGAGTATTCCAAATTCTATACAGCCCAAAACTGTGGTTTAAAACACAGGTTATTGAAGTGTTAGTATTAGAACTAAACCAGAGCTTACATCTGTCAAATAATATGTTATACACCAACCCATGTTTCATGTGCATCTTCAAAAGAATAAAAAGCAAAAAGTAAATATACATATATGGTGGAAAATTAATATGGACATTAAAATGTACATTTTTAATTATTTCCTTTAAATGTTTATGAAAATGTAAGACTGAAATATTCTCTCAGTATAAAAACTATCTTATTAAATTTAGTAGCAAAATAGATATGTATAAAAAAGTTTTTTTCTTTCATATCTCAGAAATCTATACCTAACTGAAAACTAGAAACTAGTCAATCAAAATTCTTATAAAGAGAACATAATCATCATTAACATGTTAAATATCAAGGAATAGGTATGCTTCTTCATTAATGTCTGTTTGAATCTTGCTTATTCTATCTGTATACAGTCTTAATTTAATGTAAAGGGATCATTAAATTTAATCATATTACAAAATATATAATGAAAATTAGATAATTTTAGCATATGTAGAGTTATCAAAACATCTCAAAATATCCCCCTACAAATTTCTGCAAAGCTTTCTAGTTACCCATAGTTCCTTCTTTCATACCAAACTTTCATTTATCGGAAGCTAACAAAGTCCAAGTGTGAACTACCTGGCAAGTTGGAGACAAGAGTACTGTGGAAGCAAGAGAAAGAAAGTAAGAATTTCAAAAAAAAAAAAAAAAAAAAAGTAGGCCTCCATGTCAGATACTCTAAAAGCAGAGATAAAGCTTCCTGAAACCAGAATCTGTGCCTCGCTCTCTGCTCCATCCATAATGCATAACACAGTGCCTGGCCCCGGTAGGTTCTCAGTAAATGTGAACTGAGCTAATAAGGAAATATGGCCTAGGCAACAAGGAGATGACTTTATAAGAGTAGCTTTCATGGAGTGGGATGGCAGATGTTGGTGATTAGGTTTCCTTGACTATGGAAGTGAGAGATGGAGACGGTCTACCCTACTGACACCCAAGCTGGGTCAATCTTCAAAATTACCCAGAGAATGGAAAACAAGATAGAGAGTATTAGACTGCTTCCCAGTCTTACTGGCACAGAGTCCCTGGGATGTAAAAGAAGAGATTCTGCATTTTTATCAGGTTTTCGAGTGCTTCTGAACATAAGCCAGCTTTAGAAAGCCCCTTGGAGAAGACTGACCGTGGCAGTGAGCATCTTCCCACAGGCTTCCTGCAATGGGTGCACGTTCAGCATCACTGGGAGTATGAGAAATCCAGCGGAAGTTCAGTGCTTGGAGGATCAGATGCCTGGCCTTTACAATACATCATATCATGTTTTAAGAGTATTGATATCCTATAGCGGTGAAACTTATTCTGAGTGAAAATACTAAATTTATCATTTAAAACTATCTACCATTAGCATATAATAGAATGGCTAAAACTATATGTAACCTTACTAAAAATATTGTAATATGTGGGTATCATATTTTGGACATGGAAAGGATGAAAAACACCTTTCTCATTATAGAGGGGTCAGCTGTTCTGGTTGTTCTTTACCAGAACAAAAATCACTTTGTTCTTAATTCGTTAAAAAGCATGACTTAAATCGCACAAATGTTTCATAATGAGGAGAGTGATAATGACAATTTATGTTGATGAAGGCAACAGGTTGGATGGAACTAGTCAGTCTATGATTAAAGGAATTGAGAAAAGGCTGTAGGTGATAGAGAGATTATCATCATTAATTTTACAATAGGCTCATTTTCCTCTCTTCAATGACTGTTTTCTGAAAATTAACTGCATGTGTGAATAAATACTGATTTGAATTAGTGAGTCATGTGTCATCTTGACACACAGATAATATACTAGAAGTAGTTACACAGCAACCCACAGTTTAAGATGCTTTAATTATTTCACTTGATATAACAGTCCTGCACTGCAAAACTGTTTAGTGTGCCCATTTTACAGAAAAGCTCATTGAGATTAATGGATTACCTGACATTTGAGTGGTTACAGAGCTGGTAGCATACACCTCAGAATTCACTCACCTGTTGTGACTAGAAATCCTGTATATTTTAAACTATAATGCAACTGAAACATTAAATGCTTTATCTACTCTACCAAGTATTAGAAATTTGATCTCCTGTCTTTTTAAAGTCAATGGTATTTTTAACTGGAAAGTCTTAACTTATATCTACAATTATGCTATCTTAATTTAATAATTATTTTTATAGTAGAGAAAGTAATCCTCAACAGTATCAGCAAGTAATGTTTCATATTTTTAAGTCATTTGTAAAAACTGCATTTCCATACTATCTATATAAATATCTATAATCATTTGGAAGTTGGCCTTATTTGGTTATCTCATAAAATGCGATTCTTTTTCACCCTGGCTGGTGTGGCTCAGTGGGCTGAGCACCAGCTTGCAAACTGAAAGGTCACCAGTTCAATTCCCAGTCAGGGCGCATGCCTGGATTGTGAACCAGGTCCCCAGTTGGGGGTATGCAAGAGGCAACTGACTGCAAGTTTCTCTCCCTGTCTTTCTCTCTCCCCTCCTGTCTCTCTAAAAATAAATAAGTAAAAATTTTTAATGTGGTTCTTTTTCAAAAATTACCTTTAATTATAGCACAATTAAAATTTTAATTTTCAAAATATTTACCCCCAAATTTCCACAAATAATAAACATTAAGAAGGCCCACATTAGAAGTTAAAAATATTCTTAATGAAAATCTTTATAAGAAAAAAATTAAAACTCAAAGAAATCGAGGGAGTGCTAAGAAGTGAAGATTTAGTGTTTATTTCCACTTCTCATGAAAACCTATAAGTAACTGGAAATAGAGAATACTGCCAAGAACCTCAATAAATCAGCAGTGTTCACAGGAGTAGGGTGTGGACCTAATAACAATTAATAGCAGTAAGTTGAGATAGCTCATTAAGTTTGACACTAGCAAAATTAAGCTGGATCATTTTGAGGCATGAACATTAAAATAACCTTGATCATGGAAACAAATGATAATAATAAAGAAACAAAGAAGAACAAACAATAAAAGAATAAAAGAATATTTAATGAAGACACGTGTCCTTTTATATAGAAATTGAACAAATAAATTTTGGACATGTGAGGCTGTCAATGTGTTTGGGATGTCGTGAGGTTCTCCAAAGAGCTGAAAGTAATCTACCAGTTACATACAATATTATCTGAAAGCTACACAAGACCTTTGACATTGGTGAACCCTCCGAGCAATCTGCAATTGAAAGAGCCAATAAGTCATATTGGGTTTTGAAACACACCAATAAAAACTGTACTTCTGGTGACAACTAATAAGGAAAGCGTTGAACTTTACTGTCTGACCTCATGGCTCATCCATAACAGATGGCCCCCTATTTAATTTCACTACAGGCAAAAGACTGAGAGGTTCATCTTCGAGGGTCCTCTTTTTTCACCGAGAAGTGTACAAATAGAACCAGCATAAATGATTAAATGAGAGACTTGCCTGAGATGTGGTCACATGGAATAGTGCAACAGGCAGAGCTCTGGAGCACCGAACTAAGCATCCAGTTGCTTCACCAATTATTAGTGTCCCTTGTTCTCTCTGGGTCACTGTTTGCTCAACACTCAAAGAGGAGGTAATAGGATCCCATGTTAGAACCCTCAGCTCTACAGTGGAAAACATTATTTTTATTTTGCAAATAAGGAAAATACTGATTTGTGGGTATGGCTTTTGTGCTGTTTTATCATTTTTTTCCAACTTGAACATTTGGACATAACAGATAGAGGACTAGCACCCAGATGCCATAAACCCCAGCCTGGTTCATTCTCTCTTTACTTTTTTAAGATTTTTATTTATTTATTTTTATTTTTAGAAAGAGGGTAAGGAAGGGAGAAAGAGATGGTGAGAAACATCAATGCGTGTTTGCCTCTCACATGCTGCCTACTGGAGACCTGGCCCACAACCCAGGCATGTGCCCTGACTGGAAATCAAACCAGCGACACTTTGGTTTCCAGGCCAGTGCTCAATCCACAGAGCCACATCAGCCAGGGCACATTCTCTCTTTATTTATATAATATGTCCCAAAAGTTTCAGATCAAGGTGGATAAATAATCTCCAAAACCTATAAAGTTTTATATATTTATATGTATGCTATCTACATACATACACACACACAATAGTGTGAATACTGTGAGGAGATGCAGCACGTAATTCAATGTGTGAATTAGAAAGGAAAAGGAAATAAGCTAGAAGTAGTTGAGACTAATGAATAAAATATATCTGATTATTGGAGTCAAATATAACAAACTTTAAATAAATTCAAATTAACTAATAAATTAAGTGCGGATTACAACTCATCCTGTTTCTATGGTGATGTAAAAATAACTGAGCACTTGCTATGCCAAACAAATCGTCCTTTTGCATTGACAGCTAGAAAGCTCTCAGACAAATGTACTGTAGGACTCACATTTTGTGAAAATAGGGGTGACTTCGTATGTTTTAGCTTTTATTTGCCTATACCTGGTTTTCTTCCCCTTTTTACTCCTGTTGTGTGTTATTTGTATCTTTATCTTTAAGATGCCTTAAATTCTTTTATAACAAGTTGAAAATAAAAAAGTCATTGTTCTGGAAACATGGGTTATCTGTAGGGTGAGTGTGGACCATTCTCTTAGATATGTATGGTCAGGAGACTTCTTCAAAAGAGCTCAAAAGCCCACACTGAGAACCAATCTCAACACCCACTGAGAGGCAGGGGCTTCTCAGCATATGACTGCCCAGGGCTATGGACCAAAGAAGAAAGCAGAGCCAGCTGTTCAATCAGGACCTGAGCTCCAGCGGAGAGTTTTGATGAGAAACCAGCAAACAGATAATGGCGTACCTTTTCACCACTAGACAAAGACTGATTCAAAAAAAAAAGTTTCCTAAGAGCTAGGGAGTGTTAGACCCAGCACCCACATTTGCTCTGTTTTAAAATTTTAATAAATAATTATAGTAAAGAGAATATCTGTCTGCATTGCTATAACATGCATGTAATGTTGATGATTTAAGGTTCATACCTAACAGCATTAGCTCAATTATGGAATTAAATATGTTTATCCTAACTAACAAAGAAAGGCTTGAAATTAGTAACACATTAGTGTTTTGGTCTTATCAGGTGCAATATTATTTTTGCATTCAATTCAACATTGACTATTTAGTATCAGAAAAATGACATAACCTGATGCATTAAATTAATTTCACTTGTATGATTTTATAAAATTTTAGAATTTAATTTATAAATACATTTTCATCAAAGTTGTATGAAAAACAGAATAAGAGATTGATACCTAGTCTCACATTTGTAAATACATGAAATGATAAAGTTAACAGTTTAGCACTAGGAATCTGTGGGAATTTTTTGCCATGAGGGAAAAAGGAGAACTCATTTTTAAAAGTTACTTACATTTTAATTATGGGATTTGGAGGCAAAAAGGTCTTCAAGAGTCAAAGAAATAATATTCTATGTAGAATGCAACTGTGTTAGAGAGTGAAGAAGATGTCTATAATGCCTGTCATAAGCAAAGTGTGGTTTATGGGAATTCGCCTGCTCAGTATCACAGCACACTTGTCCCAACAGTGGGTGGTGTGTGTGTGTGCGTGGGTGTGTAAAACTGGTAGAAACGACACAACACAAAATATGCAAATATTTTTAATTAGCTACTTAACGTGAGCAAGCAAAAGAAGTACACTTTTGATACAGTAACAAAAATCCATCAATATGGAACTGAAAAGTGAACTGTAGTGAGCACCACTATCACCATTTCAGACTGCACACTGTCCCTCCTCACATCCTGCTCGCGAAATGTGTCTAAGGCACATCCACAGTGGACACAAACGAGCTTTCCTAAGGATGAAGCAGCTGAAACTCCTCAACATAATTTGGAAAGCCAAAGGTGAATAACCAATACCACCACACAGTGTCAGCCATACCACCCACATCAAACAAGGTAACTTAGGCCTCAAGGTAAATGGTGTATTTTTTATCTCAGTCTTGCCATCTGGCGCTGTCATCGATGATAGCTAACATTAACTTTCCACTTCACATTGAGATATGCCCTCCAAAAATCTAATTATCTTCCTGTTTCTTTTTCTGCATTACTGTGATCTCTATTTCTAAATTCTCTGACTTTATATAAGCCACCCCATGAAGACAGAATATTTAGTGTGGTTTAACAAACAATTGAATTTGTTGTTTAAAAAAACTCTAATAACAGCTTTTCTTTAATTTTCCTATTGCTATAACTGCTACTTAATTTTGAATTCAAGGTGTTTCTTTTATTTTGCTGTTACATTCATGACATTCTTTCATTCTTGAATCTAATGAATAAGCTTTTGCAATCTTTTTTTCCTCTTGGTGCTATATTTTAAATGTAATTTTTTTTAGTCTGCCACTGAACCGTAAAAAAATTAGTAATTTCTTATACCTGGGAAAGTAATAATGTGGCTTAATGGTGAAGATTGGAAGCTTTGAACTGGTTTCAAATGCTGGCTCCACTACAAAATCAAGAAAATGTTGCTTAATTTCAAGCCCTAGTTTTCTCTATTCTGAAGTGGTAATAATGACAGTGCCTACTCCACAGTATTGTGAAAATAATAAACTCACACAAAAAAACTTAGTACAGTGTGATGTGCTTTGTACATTGCCTTATTCTTGTTTCCAAGTCCACAAGAAAGTAAAACATTTGGTGAGACAAAGTGAGAGGAGTTCAAGTACAAATCAGCACTCAGATTACCATGTTCTGGAAGAACAACAGACAAGTAGACAACATAAAACAAAACATTTCCCAGCCATGTAAGTGATACTGGAATGTACTGTGTGATTTCACCACCAGGGATTCCAGTTCCTCCATTTAGATTTCCAAAACACACACTGATAGGCAAGAGTAGCGTCTGGACCCAGTGGAAGAGGAAATGCATCTCTTTATCATTATTTTTAAAGTACCCACGCTTTATTGGCAAAGAACCTGATGCCATAATGAACTGAAAGCCAATACATATGCGAGGAATAACCTTTTCTCTGACTTTTGTCAGTCAGTTTACCTGCATTTGTCCAGGTAAATTGTCCAGGTAAAGAAAGAATAGTGCTGTTAAATAAACTCAAGCCCTGGGTCTTCTTACTGATGTTACCTTTCAAAATGAAAGCATAACAACAGTAATTTTAACTATTGTAGTGATAACTATTTATTGTTTTATTCTAACCATCACCTAGAACTTTTTTAGAAAAAGACTTTCGATTTAAAGTGGGTCCCCTAAAGTAGAGCATTTAAATTAAAAAGTCACATTTAAATTATGGAATTCAAAGAAAACTTTTCAAAAAAGATCATAGAAATCATGCCAGACAAAATTAGGTGGCTAATTTATCCAAAGCCACCTATTTTTGTGGGAATGTGGTTCTAGAGAAAATATTACACAGATTTAAAATCAATAATATTCAGTTTAAGAAGACAATAGCTCTCAACTCTCCACTGAATATTGTCTTCCTTTAATGAAGATGAACAGTTAATACCAAAGTGATGTAAGGGCATTGTTGCAAATACCAGGAAATTCAGGTGGATTCAATTTTCAGTAATAACCTAACATATAAATTAAAGAAGTGGTGAGTGACACCCACTTAATCATCCAAGTTAAACTGTTTATCTAAATAGTTTAAGTCAACACCCCATTCCTGTGGGTATGAGACTACAGCTTCGTGCAGTGATACCCGATTGAACATCATTTCAAATTTGGACATGCCCCATTTTGCCCCACTCCCATCCAGACATCCCTCCTGCTTAAATGCCTGAAAGCACGGTTCAGAGAGCCTTCAATCAATAGTGGCACAGGACCCGAGATTAGCCGGCCTGGATTCTTCTGCCAGGGAACTTCCATTCCCCAGACCTCAATACCCTTACCTGGAAAATGAGGCAGTTGAACTACATGATCTGCAACGTAGAGTTATGGATACTTCCCACTCTTAATATAGATGTAAAGCAGATTTCATATCTAGGGTGTATTTTTGCAACACTTTTAAAATACAAATATTTGGTACCTACCTGTTTGTGGAAAAAAAACAAACAATGTATCACTTGACTTGAGGTATTAAAACAAAAAAATGTGTGAAGTCATGTGTCAGAACATTTACTATTCTAGCTGTTTTTGCTTCAAATAAGTAGCAGAATTTAATTTTTTAAGTGTAAATGGTATTTTCCCTTACTTGGAAAAGAAGTCAAAATCAAACTTTTCCTTAATATTAAGGCAGACATTCTTACCCATCAGGTTGTTAAGCTACAGAATAAGGAAACCGCACGTCTAAGGTTTTAAGCACACAGAGACAGCTTCTACAAGGCAGCTACATACACTCTTGCCCATTTATTCTACAGCTTTTCTATGAAATAGAAGATTCCCAAAGTGTGCGGAAGGGAAGAGGAAGACTAGGATATGCAATTTTAAAACTACTTTCAAACTAATGCAATTTTAATTATTTTAAAAGTAACGATTTTCACATGTTGTTTCCAAGCTGCACATCTCAGTCGCTGTCATCATCGTTTACTCTAATTCCCAGCCACACTCTCTTCCTCTCCTCCTCTTCCCCCTCTTTCCTTTCTCCCTCCCCCCTCCCCAGGTGCTCTCCCCGCCCCTCCCCACCACTTTTTAGGCCACTCGACCGCCACCTGTGCCCTTACCTGTCGGCGCTGAGTGCAGTGAGCGTGAACACTGACACGCCGACGGAGGTGAGCTGGATGACAGGGATCAGCTTGCAGCCCACTTCCCCGAACATCCACTCGTCAAAGAAGTAGCGCGAGGCATCCACCGGGACGCAGGTGAGCAGCAGCAGCACGTCCCCGGCGGCCAGGTTGGAGATGAAGATGTTGGGGGCGCTCCTCATAGCGCTGTTGGTGATGAAGATCTTCACCAGCATGATGTTGCCCAGCAAGCCCACCGTTATGATGAACAGATAGAGGGACGGGATCACACAGCGGACCACGAGCTCGGCGGTGGTCCCCTCGGGGGCGGGCAGAAAATCCCTGTCCGAGAGCCCGGGAAGGAAACCGCTCTGATTCCCACCGGCCGTCTGGGAGAGGTTGCGAAGGGACTTGGGGGGCATGGTCTCTTTTCCAGGAGAGTCCGCTGGAGTTTTCCTGCGCCCAGGTGCCCTGAAAAGTGGAATTCCCTCCCTCGGTGAACGCGTCACACCGCACGTCACAGGCCGGTGAGAAAGAAGCCTGTCCGCACTCCCAGATCCTTCACTTCTACCAGGGGTGCGTTGGCTCCTGCTGGCTCCGAATTCAAAAAAAAAAAAAAAAAATTGCAAAGCAGTTGCGTCTTGTTCCAGTGTTCACTGGTTTGTTCTCGTTTATACCTAGTGCAGAACAGCTCTTTTTGTGAACAAAGATGTATCCTCCTGAAATTAATAAAAGTGCCTGCCTGAGCGTTCTTTGGGAAGGGAGGAAGTCATCCTGTCGCTGTCCAGCGAACCGCGGCTGAAAAGCGGGGAGCTACGCTGGGGCGCCTGCAACTTTGCTCACATCGGGGCTTTGCTGTTGTTTCTGCAGTTCCCGCTGTGCTGTGTGGGATTGGAGGGGATCCCTGAGCTCTCTCGCACACTGCGTCCCTGCACACCCGCCTCTGCGCGCAGCAGGAGCCCAGGCCAGAAGTTGTGAACCTCTGAGGGTTTGGAGGCTGGCAAGTGTCTGACGCTGTAACCCTGAATTTAGAAAGGAGAATGAGTGACAAGGATAAAGTAAACAAATGAGATTCCCCACTCTTCTTCCTTGGTCCACTTTTCTCACCCCAAATTTGGAAACTTTCCTACAGCTGGCATATTATTTTTAAATGTATATTTTATTTAAATATAACATGCATAAAATACACAATTCTTAAAGGTACAGCTCAAAATAGCCACCATTCAGAACCTATAAGCTAACCATCGTCTCTATGGTAAGCAGTATTGGCTTTGCCTTTTGTCATCTAAGATTAGTTTGCCTCTCTTGAGTATTTGTGAGATTCACCCATGCTTGTGCATGTCAACTTTTTCACTGCCAAATAGTATTCCAGTACAAATATACCACTGTTTATTTATCCCGTTTAGGACCATTGACATTTGGATTCTTTATAATTTAAGCTAATTTGAATAGCATTTCTATAAATATTCTCATGCCTGTCTTCTGGTGCATATTTGAATCCCAGAGGATTTGCTAGGTTACAATGGTTATGTTCAACTTTAACAGAAATTGACAGTTTCTCAAAGCAAATTTCAACTTTTCTTTTGGAGACTTGCTTGACAATATCTTTTAAAGCTAAACATAAGTATGCCTATGACCTCGTAATGCCATCCCCAAGTATATACTCAACATGTTTATGATATACTGTTTTAAGTAGGATGTCCACAAGAACAAAATAACTTCCCAAATTAAAAACAATGAAGTTTGTTATGAACTGCTCAGAAATGGCAGAGTTTTGAAATTAGCCAAATGATACTCTTTTCATTAGGAAAACATTTTGGCTTTTCATTAGGAAAACATTCTTGGTTTTTAAAGAATAAAATTGTATAATAACAAAGAAATTAGTCAAGGACTACCTACAACCATCTGGACACAGGCCAGTGAACATTCCAAACCATTTGAATAATTTAAGTAAATTTTCAGACATTGCTGACCAACAATTACATTTAATTATCATAACTGAATTAGAAAAGGTAAACATTTTATGTTGTAATTAATTTTATGTTTTTGAACTCTATCTCCTGATTGGATACTCTTCTCACTAGTCTCCTTGGGCTTCATCACTTAATGTTACTAAGTGAATGTAGGCTAAATAGAATATTCACACACATAAAACTGAATATAGGTGAACATTACATTCACATTTATCATATATAAATTTTACAGTGTCTTTAGGTACTTTATCTTCAATATTATTTAAATTTTTATGTTAACATCCAATCTCATTATGCAAAGTATATTACTAAAGCAATCTTCTAAATGATGAAATCTCTCAAACTTTGAAACTACAACTATCTCATCTTAATCTATTTTATATAAAAATATATTGCAGTCTAAATTGCTGAATAGACATCTATATTTTCTTCTGATGTTGTCTATATGATGCTAATTGCTTACTTGAAAAACAGTGAGCCTAAAAACTGAATTAACAAATATCCAGCTGTCTGGCACTGCAGAAGTAAGCATCTGAGTTACTGACTTTTCAGTTTCAAGTGGATTCACAGGTATTTACTCAAAGCCGTGGATTAATGGGAGTGGAGATTATAATGAATATTTTAATAGCTTCAGTTTAATACTTTATTAAAATATGTTATAAAGTTATTATAATTATGTACATATTACTTAGATGTATCACCAAATTATGTGTAAGTATATAGGTATTGTCTCAATTGCATTGAATCAATACACATCAGAAATAAATATCCACTGAAGAAATAAACTTTGTTTTAATGTAATCAATGTAAGACATACCACATTATATTCATATCAGAGTATATGTAACACATACTGTATAAACAGTACATAACACTTGATAATAATAAACTACTATAGGGCGGATTTATGTATTTACCATTCTATAGTTTTTATCATTATTTTAAAGTGTACTTTTTATATAAAGGTTTTCAGTAAAATACTATGTTATATGATACTGGACTTGCAGCAACCTCAAACATCTCTTGCTTACATCTTTAGATTGCATCATTTTCTCTTGTGTTTGATTTGATCATGTGTTGTTTGGTTTACTATGGCCCCTAAGCATAAAAAATCCATTGCTAATGTTTTTGGCAAGAGGCCACATCAAGTGATTGTTCTGCAAATGAAATTAAGAGTGATTAAGGAGTGGAAATTTGGAAAATTAGTGATGCTTATTGCTCACCAGTCAGGCACATCCCATTCCACCAGAGCTATAATCTTGAAAACAAGAAAAAGTGATGGAGGCTGTTAAAAATCTGCTTTATTGACAGCAACAAGACCAACACAGTTCAGAAAAGTCCTAGATCGAACTTGGAAAGTTCTAATGACTTAGATTGAAGACCAGACACAGAAGCACATCCCTCCCAGCACCATGACAATCATGACCAAAGCAAAAAGTTTGTTTCTGTAATGTTGAAAGAAAAGTCTAGACCTGACTACAATGCTGAACTTACTGCTAGCTCTGAGTGGTTTGAGCAATGCGAGAATCATTTATTATGTAATGTGAATGCAAGGGGTAAGTCTGCAAGTGCTGATGTAAAGGCAACTGAAGAATTTTTGGAAAGTAGATAACCTATTGTGGAGAAAAATTACTTGCCAGAGCAAATATTCAGTGTGGATGAAAACCTCCCTCTTCTGGAAAGGGATGCTATGCCCTCCAGGTTTGTGAAAGTGCCCTCTGTGATGTTCACACAGTGAAATCTCCTAACAACATATTTCCCAGAATGCATCCCTCTGTTAAGCATTGCATGGCTGCACAATACCCTGGGTGTAATCCATGAAAGAACGAATGGATAAGTTTGACTTAATAAGCTAATCAAAATTAAATATTCTGCTTTGCAAAAGACATTGCCTATAGAATGAGAAGGCAAGTCAGACACTGGGGTGGGGGAGGATGTATTAAAACTCCACGGTATGAAAACAAACAGAGTTAAAAATAGGCAAACTATCTGAGTAGACACCTGACCAAAGAACATGTAAAGATGGTAAATAAGCATATGAAAAGCTGCTCAACATCATAAATCACTAGGGAATTTCAAATTAAAATGACAATGAGATACCACTATTTACCTATTACAGTGACCCAAATCCAAAACAGTATGGCAACAAGTGGCAACAAATGACAACAGAGACTCTCATTTTATTGATGGTATGAATGCCAAATGGTACAGCCACTTTGGAAGGCAGTTTGGTAGTTTCTTACATAACTAAATATACTCTTACCATACAATCTAGTAATTGTGCTCCTCGGTATGGACTCAAATGAGTTGAAAATATACTTCACATATAATCCTGTACCTCACATGAGTATTTAAAGGAGTTTAATTCATAATTGCCAAAACGTGGCAGTAACCAAGATGTCCTCTAGTGGATTAATGTATAAAATGCACTATATACAGATAATGGGATATTAATCAGCTCTAAAATATCAGTTAACAAACCATGAACAGACATGGGGGAAACGTTATATAGTTAGAATCATATGTTATATGATTCTAATTCAATGAATCATATAGTGTATGATTCTAACTATATAACATTGAGGAAAAGGCACAACGATAGAAAGAGTAGAGGCAATACTCATTGCCAGTGGTAACCCTAGGGAGGATGGAGAGAAGAGGCAGTGCACAGAAGACTTCTAGGGCAGCGAAACTACTCTGTAGGGTATCATAATGCTGGATACATGTCACTATACCTGTGTCAAAGTCCACAGAATGCACAATAGCAAGGACGAACCCTAATGCAAATTTGGACTGTGGGTGATGATGCTGTGGCAACGTAGTCCCATTCATTACAACAAATGTGTATCTGCGCAGGATATTGACATTACAGGAGGCTGGGCTTGGGAGAGGGAAGAGGATGTATAGGAAATCTCTATACCTTTCACTCATTTTTTGTGAACCTAAAACTGCTTTTAAAATTGATCTAAAAGTGAAGTTTGATTTTTAAGAAGATAAATACAACAAAAATTATATTATCTAATAATGTGTTGCATTTTATCTAGATATTTATGTCTATGAAAACTACTTGATAGGATTATCTGCTTTATATTTTAGTGTCAAAAGAAGTCTTACTTGAGTTTGTTTTCATTTTTTTTAATAAACTACACCCATGACTTAAAAAATCCCACCAAGGTATATCATAATCAAATCACAATGACAAAGAAAAAATATTACTGTCAGTAATATAAACAAAATAATAGACAAATGTGTGGAGACACAAATAAAACAATGACAGGAGATATTTTACTGGAAACAATGCAAGCCCGAAGACAATAAAAGAGTATGTTTAAAACACTAAAAGAAAAGAAAATGTTACTTAAAATTTTATACTCAAAGTATCTTTAATGACACAGGTTGAAAGAGACATGGAAATAAAGAACAAACTGACAGTGACCAGAAGGGAGGGGGGAAGGGACTTAATGGGGCACAGAAGGGGAAGGGTCCAGTCAAGGAACATGTAAAGAAGACCCGTGGACAAAAACAATGAGGTTGGAGGGAGGATTGAGTGTGGGAGGTGGGGAGTGGGTAGGGCCTGGGGGTGCGGAATGGGGACAATAGTAATTGCACAACAATAAAAATATAATAATGATAAAAGACATAGGTTAAAAACATAATTTTTCACACTTACAAAAGCTCAAAAATTTATAAACAGCAGACCCATACTAAAAAGCTAAAAGAAATTCTTCAGGTTTCTAGGTAAAATGATTTTATCTTTATCTGCAAACACAAAAAAACATGTAAATGGTAAATATATAAATGAATTTCTTATTATTTAAATCTCTTTAAAAGATAATTGAGTAAGCAAAAGTTATATATAGAGAGAGTATGTGAATTATAACATCCACAGAAGTAAAACATATGATAATAATAGAACAAAGAAAGAAAGAGGGAAATGCAAGTACGTTCTTGTAAGGTTCTTATCTGTATAGTAAGTGGTATAATATTATTTGAACAGTGACTGGGACAAACTGACTGGGATAATCAGGCTTTATAGGTTGATAGCAATACTATCAACCCACTTTAACTAATTAGCACTTATAAAGTACTTTGCTGAACAACAGCAGTGTGTAATTCTTTTCTACTGCATACAGAACATGTACAATGATAAAACATTCTGGGCCATAAGAAAAAAATCTCAATAAGTAAAAAAAACCTCAAAATCAAAAATATTTTAAATGACAGCAAAGAAATTAAATTAGAACTCAATAATGAAAGGCTACTTGGAAAATCCTAAGATCTATATAAAATGAGTAAAACATTTCCAAAAGATTTACACAAAAAGTAAATCAAAGGCAATTTGAATGTAATTTCCAGTTAATAAAAAAAAAAAAAAAGTAAGTAAAGAAAGAACCAAACGTAAGTTCACACAATACAAAGAAAGGAGTGATGAGAGGGAGATTTATGGCACTAAATGCCTGTAACAGAACAGAATCAATGACTTCAGTTTATATCTTAAAAATCTAGAACAATATAGCAAATTAAGTGCAAAGTAAGCAAAAGAAAAGACATAAAGGAAAAGCAAATTTAATGAAATAGAAAACAAAAGAGCAGTAGAAAAATCAATTAAATCAGAAGCTGATTATATGAGATCAATAAAATTGGTATGCTTATAGCCAGACTTGTCAGAATAAGGAGAAAAGACACAAATGAAAAATACCAGTAATGAAAAATAGGAAATTAATACATTCTATAGATATTTTAAAAATAAATACAATATAATAAATAACTTTATGACAATAAATTCAACAACTGAGAATAAATGGACAAATTCCTTTGGAAAGAAACAAATCACCAAAGCCAATATAAAAATAAATTAATAACCTATGTAGTCTTATACGAAATAGATTACTAAATTTGAAAACTTTCCCACAAAGAACATTCTAGGTCCATAAGACATCCCTGATGAATTCTACTGAATACTAATGAAAGAAATCATGCCAATTTTAAACAAAGATCATAAAAGTAAGTAAAGAAAGACATAAGAGAAATGCTATAAGAAAATAAACCAGGAGAAAATTATGATGGAGTGATTTGATTTTAAACAAAATCCTTTATAAAACGGAAGAGAAGGGAATATTTCCCAGCTCACTCTATGAGGCTGCCATTACCCTGATACCAAAATCAGACACGGATATTACCACGGAGAAAAAAACACCAACCAGAATTTCTCATGCACATGGATATGAAAATTCTTAACAAAAATTTAGCAAATCAAATCCAAAATCATGTCTTTAGGAAAGGATAATATACCGTAACCAAGGAGAGTTTGTCCCTGGATTGCACCAGTGGCTTATCAAAAGCCAGCATGATTCCCTATTTAGATTAAAGAATAAAAACCATATTAACATCTCAACAGATGCAGAAAGGCACTGGAGATGATCCAACATCTATTTACAATAAAAGTTCTCAGCAAACAAGAAATAGAAGGGGTCTTTGTCAACATGATTTTAAAAAGCTACCAAAACCCCTGAAGTGAGCCTTCTACTTACAGGTGAAAGTCTGGATGCCTTTCACCTGAGATGAAAAGCAAGGCAGATGTCTGCCTTACATCTACTTAATGTTGTTACAGAGGTTTTAGCTGCAGCATTAAGACAAGAAAATCAATAAGAGACCCACAGATTTGTCACCCCACATGACTGGAAATGTATGGGAGCTGGGGCACCAGAAAGAGTCACCAAGCTGAATCTACCCGTCAAACTGGACCTATTTTGGGAGGAAATGTTTTGGAAAATAAATGATAAAAATGAATGAGAGATTGAGAATTAATATTTGAAAAAGGAAGCTAACAAATTAATTATTCAAAATGAAAAAATAAATATAACTTTGCTACCTTGCAAGATAAGTTTACGAAGATGGTAATTTTGTCTCTCACCTTCGCATTAGGTTCCTGCAAGGGCAAACACTTTGTTGGCTGAAGCCTGTGCATCACCGCAACAAAGGCAACGGCCTGGGAGCAAGGGATCTGTGAAGCATGATTACTAGAATGACTTATTTCATATTTATTTGTAAAACCACAGAAACTATTACACTGGCTAAATGGAAAGACACTATTGTGGTTACGTGTTGACTCTCACTAACAGAATCCACCATTAATGCCAGAGACTTTCAAAGGATAGAAACTTCTAGCAAGAATAGGATGCCCTGTAATTATCCTATTCCAGAAAGCAGACAAATGGTAGCAAGCATGTTAGACTGGTTAAGAAATCTGAATTAATTTCTTCTAAGTGGAAGATGTGTTAAGAAAATGTGACTGAAGAAAATCATGGGAGGCACTTGTACTCGGAATCAGGCAGGACTTTCGGACATACCGTTACAAATAGAAGCAGAAGTAGCCCAGAGTGAGAGGACAGCTTTTGAAATGGCAGCAAAGAAGAGCTCCAGTGAAACATCCATGGCTGGTTAAAATTATAAATAAACATAGCCAAATATTTATCTCTAGAAATTGTTCAAGCTTCATATAGCAAATGAAGAAATACTGTTCGATAATATCTACTAAGTCTCAGTAAAAATTTCAAGTCTGGCACTTAGGACTCAACTTGAGACTTCTATTCCCCACACTGCATTCAGCATGATGGAAGCCACTTTCCATGTGAGTGCAGCCAGCTCCTGGTCAAGCACTGTGATATCCCTCCAAAAGGGCAGCGACTCCCAACTCTCATCATTCTGAGTTTCATGCTCTGTCCCAGAGAAGAGCAGCTGAGTGGTCTGGACATATCTTACCACACTCAATCTTTACTGCTAGGGCAAAAGTTCTACCCTAGGTGCAGCAGGCCATGACACCGGTGTCCCAGCCTGCTTCACCCCAGCTCGCTTGTGGTGGGGAGACACTGTGCTGGAGAAGGCAACCAATGAGACCAGAGGTTAGCACCCCTGCCCAGTGCCCAGCTAATAAATCAGTGGTGTCACTCAGAGAAAAAGTCCCAGTCCCCGACCCCACAGAGAACTCCAAAGCTCTTCCTAAGGGAAATGACTTTATTGGAAATAGAGTATGGGTAAATTCAAGTTGAAGGGCGCTCCTCAAAACAATGGAGATTACAGTGACACAAAACTTAGAGGAGGCTGGTAGCTCTATGAGACCAAGAAAATAAAATGTGGCACGGGTACAAGTTTATAAGTGGAGAAAGGTAGCTAAGAAGAATCCCTTTGAGGTTGGAGCTAACATAAAAGACAGGTCTTAAAGAGTACTCTTGCACAACAGTTTTTGGATCCACTCATTTACTTGTTGCCTCCAGCACTTGATTATTATAAATTGTGCTGCTATGAACATGGGGGTGCATAGGTTCTTTTGGATTGGTGTTTCAGGATTCTTAGGGTGTAATTCCAGCAGTGGATTTACCAGGTCAAGTGGCAGTTCCATTTTGAGTTTTCTCAGGAAATTCCATACTGTTTTCCACAGTGGCTGCACCAGTCTGCATTCCCACCAACAGTAAACTAAGGTTCCCGTTTCTCCACAACCTCTCCAACACTTGTTGTTTGTTGATTTGTTTATGATGGCCATTTACACAATGCAATACTATGCAGCAGAAAGAAAGAAGGAGCTCCTACCCTCCACAACAGCATGGGTGGAACTGGAGAGCATTATGCTAATGAAATACGCCAAGCAGTGAAAGACAAATGCTATATGATCTCACCTATAAGTGGAACCTAATCAACAAAACAAATGAGCAAAATATAACCAGAAACGTTGAAATAAAGAACAAACTGACAGTAACCAGAGAGGATGGGAGAGAGGGATAATGGGGGATAATAGGGGAAGGGCCATCAAGGAACATGTGTAAAGGACACATGGGCAAAGCCAAAAGGGGTAAGTTCAAAGATGGGAGGTGGGGATGGGTGGGGCAGGGTCATGGTGGGGTGAAAATGGAGACAATTGTACTTGAACAAAAATAAAAAAAGAAAATGAAAAAAAAAAAGTACTCTTGCAGAGGCCTGGATTTAGTTTAACTACGGAGGAATTTATGACCTCAAGAAATCATGAAAAATGATGCAGCAATCAACCAACAACTGCTGGTGCTTAATAGCTCAGTGTTATACCCACAGAGGCAGTAAGCTTAGTAAAAGGGTCAGGAAAAGGGAAAGTCAAAGAGTGCACAGCTAAAACAACTTCACCCCAGGGCAACTATGCAGATACCCAAGGCTGCGTCTGCTGAGGAGTAACATCAGAGGCTGCACAGTGCAGGGAAAATAGGCAACCGTGAAATAGCCCAACCCAGTCACTCAGCAAATAAACAAGCAAACAGCAACAAGTGGGGGGAAGGGTCAGTGTACAAAGTTGCTGCAATATATTACCTAAAATGTCCAATTTGCAACAAAATTAAGAGAAATGCAAAAAATCAGGAAAGTGTGACTCATACAAGAAAAAAATCAGATGATAAAATCTACCTTTGAGAGGACCCAGAGGTCAGATGCAGTAGACAAAGACTTCAAAGCAACTACATAAATTATGTTTAAAGAACACTGTGGTTAAGTAAGTGAAGGAAGATATGATGATAATGTCTCATTCAAATGAAGAATATCAATAAAGAAATAAAAATGTTTTTAAAAGAATAAGATGGAAAATCTAGAGTTGAAAATTACTGTAATCAGAATAATATTCACTAGAGGGTTCAAAAATAGATTTCAACTGGCAGAAGAGTCACTTAAACTGAAGATAAACTAGTAGAGATGGTGCAACCTGATGTAGAAAGAGTGGAAAAAAGGAGCAGACTCAGAGAATTGTAGGACATCAGTAAACATCCTAGAATATACATAATGGGATCACCAGAATTAGAAGACAGAATATGGAGCATAAAAATATTTAAAAACTAACTCTAGCTAGTGTGGCTCAGTGGATTGAATGCCAGGCTACAAACCAAAAGGTTGCAGGTTCAATTCCCAGTCAGAGCACATGCCTGGGTTGTGGGTGAGGTTCCTAGTTTGGGGTATGTGAGAGGCAACTGATTGATGTTTCTCTCACACATCAATGTTTCTCTCCCTCTCTTTCTCCCTCCCTTCTCCTCTCTCTAAAAATAAATTAATAAAATATTTTTAAATATATTAAAAAATAATTGCAAAAAACTCCCCAAATTTGATGAAAAACATTAATTATAAATGCACACATCAAGTAACTCAACACAGCCTAAATAAACACAAAGAGATCTACACCCAGATGTATCAAAGTAAAAATATTCAGAAAAGGATAAAATCTTAAAAGGATCAAAAGAAAAAAACTGTCAACCAACAATATTACATCCAGTAAAACATCTTTAAAAATGAAGGCAAAAAACATCCCCAGAGAAACAAAAACTGAGAGAATTTTTGTTAACAGACCCTCCTTACAAGAAATAATAAAGCATGTTCTTCAGGCAGAAAGCCAGTGGTTTTGACGGTATTTCAAATCCACATGAAAAGAAAATGGGTAAATGTATTTTAAAAAGACAATATATGTATATTTTTCCTCTTCCCTTTAATTATTTTAAAAAGAAATTGTATAAAACAATATTCATATAATTGTGTTGTTGGTTCCATAATATGTAGGAATGTAATAATATTTGATGATAAATATACAGAATTGGTGGATGGGAGCAGAGCTATCACAGGAGTAAGGAAAATACATGGGCTGAATCCATGAGTACAAATGAAGAGAACCCACGGAACAAGTAATGTCAAATAGAAAAGTTAACATAACAAACTATAAGTAAGTACTTGTTCTCTTTTCTCTTCCCAGTTTGTTATACAAAGTAAAAATTATAACAAAGGGTTACTATGCTTGTAACATACATAAAAGCAATATGTCTAATAATATCAGCACAGAGTAAAAAAGAGAATGAAGCTACATCAGAATAATGATTTTACATCTCACTCACAGGAAGTTAGTAAAAATCTGAAGTAGATTCTGATAAGTTAATGTATACATGGCAAGACCTAGCACGACCATTAAGAAAATATCGCAAAACGTATGGTAAAAAATTATTAAAAAATAAAATATTAAACTGGAAAATATATACTTAACACAAAAGAAGGTAGTAAAAGAGGATCAAAAGAACAAAAAAGGATCTGAGACATGCAAAAAAGTCTAACAAAACCTGACTATATCAATAATAATATAAAATGTGAATGGATTAAACTATCCGATTAAAAAGTAGAAGTTTTAAAACAAAAAGATTATTAGAGATAGTGAAAGACATTCTATAATGATAAAAGGGTCAATCTATTAAGACTATTTAACAAACTGAACTATCAAGCAAAAGAGAGACAAACTCACAGATAGAGACCAAGATGACAGCTATGGAGGAGGAAGCTAGGGGGTTGAGGGATCGAGCCAAAAAGAAAAAAGACTCGTGGACATGGACAGCAGAGTGGGATTGTTGGGAGGGAGGGAAGTATAAGGAGGCTAAATGGTAATGGAAAACTATACAGCAAAAAATTTTAAAAATACAATTATAGACACATGTGCATGTAATAACCAAGTACCAAAATACATGAAGCAAATCTGGACAAAACTTAATGGAGAAATTGACAATTCAACAATAATAATTAGAGGCTTTAATTCCTCACTTTCAATAATGTCTAGATCACTACACAAAAGAGTAACAGGGAAACCATAACCCTATAAACCAATTAGACCTAACAGACATCTATAGAACAATTCACTCAGCAACTGCAAAATACATATTTTTCTCAAGTACACAGGAAACATTCTCCAGGAGAGAGAATGTTAGGCTAGAACATAAAATAAACTTTAATACATTTTAATTTTATTGAAATCACATACGAAATATGTTTCTGACCACAATAAAATAAAATTCACAAGCAATAAAAAAGAAATTGGGGGACTTTACAGATATGTGGAAATTGACCATATTCCTTAATAACTAATGTGTCAAAGAAGAAATTACAAGAGGAATTAGACAGTATTTTGAGATGAAAATAAGAGACAGCCCAGAAAAATCTTATAGGTGTGCTTGGAGAGAAACGTATAGCTCTAAACACTTATATTTAAAAAGAAAAATAATCTAAATTCCATAATCTAGCCTATTTCCTAAAGCAATAAAAAAGAAGAAAAACCGAAAATTATGCAATCAAGCAGATGAAAGGGAATAATAAAGATTAAAGCAGCAATTACAAAATAAAGAATAGAAACAAACAGCAAAAAATAATAAAATCAAAACTTTGTTTTTTAAAAA
Organism: Anoura caudifer; assembly: GCA_004027475.1. NCBI lineage: Eukaryota > Metazoa > Chordata > Mammalia > Chiroptera > Phyllostomidae > Anoura > Anoura caudifer. The sequence continues at coordinate 202,703 of PVKU01000419.1, forward strand.
AATCAGTAAATTGATAAAACATTAGCTACACTGCCCAAGAGAAAAAGAAGGAAAACTCAAATTATTAAAATCAGGTAGAAAGAGGAGCATCACTTCTGTACTTTCCAGAATAATCTCAAAGCAATCCACAGAATGGAATTTATAAACTATATATCTTAAAAGGGACTTCTATCTCAACTATATAAAAAACTCTACAACTCAATAATAAAAAGATAAATAACACAATTTAAAAATGCACAGAGTCTGAATAGACCCAAAGAAGATATATAAATCCAAAGAGATCTCCAAAGAAAGTATACATGGAGAATCAGCACATGACATGATGCTCAACATTTCTATCAGGAAAATGCAAATTGAGACCACCTGACACCCACTAATATAACTATAATTTTAAAAAGCAGACAAAATATGTGTTAGTAAGAATGTGGAGGTTTTCAAACCCTTATACTTTGCTGGTAAAAATTTTTTAAAAAATGTTTAGTCACTGTGGAAAACAATCTACCTCTTCCTCAAAAGCTTACATTAAAAAGTACCATATTCCCCAGCAAGTTGACTCCTAAGTATAAATCCAAGAGAACTGAAAACTTGTGTTACACAAACCTATATACAAATGATGGTAGCTTTATTTAGAATTATCAAAAAGTAGAAACAACTTTAATGTTCATTAACTAATGAATGGATAAATAAAATATATATCTACACAATGGAATATAACTTGAAATTGAAAATAAATCAAGTACTGGTACATGTCACAATATGGAGGAAACTTGAAAATATTATGCTAAGAACACAACCACAAAGACCAGCTACTGTATGACTCCTTTTATATAAAATGTAATGCATGAAATTTATACAAAACATCTAGAATGAGCAAATCTATAATGACAGAAAGAACTTCAGTGGTGGCCTAGGACTGGGGAGCTTTGGGAAAATGAAAAGAAATGGGGAGCTTTGGCTGGTGTGGCTCAGTGGATTGAGTGCCAGCCTGCAAACAAAAAGGTCACTGGTTCGATCCCCATCAGCACACATGCCTAGGTTGCTGACCAGGTCCCCAGTTGGGAGCCTGCAACAGGGAAGCAATCCATATTTCAATGTTTCTTTCCTCCCTCTCTTCCCCTCTCTCTGAAAATAGATAAATAAATAAATATATATATATAGAGAGAGAGAGAAATAACACACCTAATAAATGACAACACAGTGACTAACAATGAAATCCTTTAAAAAAAGAAATGGGGAAAATGCTAATGAGCATGGATTTTGTTTTGTGGGTAATGAAATATTTTTCAATTAATTGCAGTGATGGTTATGCAATTGTGAATATACCACAAACCATTTAATTGTATACTTTACATGGGTTAATGCTATGGTATGTGAATTATGTCTCAATACAGGTGTTAAGAGAAAGAAGAAGAAGAGAAGGAAGAGTAGCGTCATTGGCTTATATTTACTGCTTAGTCCATTTATAGAGAATTCATGAACCCCTCAAGTTATGGAAGTTTCTAAACAGGGAATGTAACTCACCTCACTCTCCTTGTTAGCTTGGTTCCATGAATAAATACAAATAAGTCAGACCCAACTGTTGACCATGTGGGAATAGAAACTGCAGTAAATTTTTCTTAGACAATCCCACTGAGAACTCACTTGGCTCTTCTAGAAGATGCCTCCCATTGGGAGACCATTTCTACTCGATCCTATAAAATGATAAAAGAGCTGTGGCTGTGTCCACAAATACTGGCACCACGACTCACTGAGGAGTGGCTTCTGGCCCACCCACTGTACACAACAAAATCTGGTGCCAGGGAAGAGGTCATTTCTGTTGGGAAGAAGCAATAAAGATGACAGTCATAATTTCTAATATTTGATAAAAAACAAAAGAATGCTAATTTTCTTAACAAGAAAAGTTGCTTTGATTACATAATCATGCAATTTCTATGAGTTTTCTGATTGCTTCTTATAAAAAAAATGTACCTGCCCTTCACTTATGTAGCAGTCTCTTAACCATAGTCATTTAAGAGAAAATGTCTTTGAAAGAATTTTATCCATCCATCGGTTTCAATTAGGATTCACAAAAATGTAAAATAAATTACTTTATGCAAATCATAACATAGAATTGGAATGACATGAGGTTTTAGAAAAAGGAAGTTAAACATTGAAAAACTTAGGATACCAGGAATATCCATAATAATCTAATCCATGTAGGAATGTGACTTCAGAGAACAGGCATTAGCATGTTCTCAGAAAATTCCATTGAACTCCCTTTTAAAATGCAGCTCTTTCGCTCCCAGTGGGATGTCACTCAAAGAACTTCCTCACACAACACCAAGGTGATACCTAACACAAAAGCAAATGTCACTTGTGTTGTTAGATTGACAAAGTAAGCACATCCTTCAGTCCTTCCTAGTTAAATAGTATTTTCCTATTCAGAAAGGTCCATGTATTTGCCACAATACATCTGGTTTCATTCACATTCTGAATGTCTATTGCCATTTTCGTACCTATGTTCCTCTCTCTCTCTCTCCCTTTTCCTTCCTTTCCTTAAAACAGTCCCTTCAGCATCTCTTGCAGAACTGGTTTGGTAAAGGTGTATTCTTTGAGACTTCTTTTGTCTGGGAAGCTCCTTATTTGGCCTTCTATCTTGATTGAAAGCCTTGCTAGGTAAAGTAGAATCAAAAATCAAAAGAAATTTTCCAACTTGAAACCCTTGGCCTAAAATATACTACTAGGTAGATCTCCTTCGAAACAAACAGGAGTATAAATTCTTGTGAGTTAGTAGCTCCTGAGAATACCCTTTGAATTCCATATTTGTGCTTCACAGAATCACCACAATGTGATTGGTTATTTTTCTCTCTTGCAGCATGTAACTGGAAGGCAGTTCTTATAGGCAAACAATGAGGCTCAGTTTTCAGTGGAAAAGGGTGTTTAAATATTTTTCAAATACTATGAAATTGCTGTTCTGATGGTAGTGGGTTACCAGAACTCAACTAAAGTTAGTGTCAAATATTATGAAATAAACAAGACTGAATATTATCTTCAAATCCAGTATAAAGTAGAAATTGAATGAATCTCTAAAATAATTTGATGTGGCATCAGCATTCCTCACGTGGAAGACAGTAGGATCAGCCTGTCTTTACTTACCCCTAACATCCTTATTAATACACTACAATAATAAATCTTTGACAATACGTGACAAGTGTTTTGTGTCTCATTAGCGCCACCTACTGAGTGCTGGTTGCATTTCATAAGTCCCGGTTACAAGTCAATTTGGTATAAATGGAAAAGCAGCTAAATGGAAGTAACAAAAGGATTACAATAATTATATCTCCAGCATTTCCTTTTCATCCAAACTACCTGAGTATAAGTGCAGCACCAAGAACAATGAAATTCAGAAAAAAGAATTAGCTTTAAATTTTATTTAAGTATAATACTTAATTTGATTAAAAGAGGCTTTACCTTGATGAAAACAAATATTAAGCTATACCTACCCTAGCTATATCACAGACTTATAATAATTATATAGAATAATGCATGTAAGAATATTTGGAAACCATAAAAAATTTTAAAATGTCACATATTCTATACAGTTTAACCTACCATAAAATGACCTTTTCAGTTTGTTTAATATTCTTCCAAAGATTTTTAAAATGATACAGCTGAACTTTTGACCCAAGATAGGCTGATAATTTAGGTTCAATTGATCTAAGCATTTAGAAAAGCTGAAATATTTTATTTTATTAAAAAGAGATTTCCTGCATTTGATGATTTAGAAATTCTTTCTTAATATATTTTCATTTCTAATAAAAATAAAGGGATGAACATCATATTACTTTTCAGTCCTCAAAATGCAGTGACTCATACCACTGAATATGAAGTATGAAAAACTGGTAATTGAAACTTCTGATTTTGCTGAAACTATTCAAGATTCATGAAGAACTTAGTAGTTAAGTATCAGGTTCATTGATATTCAACTGTAATGATTCCACATAAGAAAAGTTCTCACAAGCTTTAGTTCTTTCATTACCTTTATGGAGATCTTGTCTAAAGTGATAAAACAATAAGAAATAATAAAAGAACACATCATAGCTAATAACAAAATAATTTCATGTATCTGATTGAATACGTTTATCACACTCACTTTGTTCGACCATACCCCTAATGCGGGCAGAACACCAGGACCAGGGAATCAAACAACGCTCACACTGGATATTTTCTAATCTGTAGTCTCCAACCACGTAACAAGCAGTTTACTGATTTGGAAACATCCACATGTCTGTAAACATGTAAATATTTGTCACTTTTGCCTGAATTGCTGATTTTGCCCAAGTGTTTCCTTCCTTTTCACATAAAGACTTTAATATATTGTAAGTAAGCCTGGCCAAAACATACACGTCAATCACACTCTGCACATGCAAATGTACTAATGTTTAAGAGAAATTTTCCACTGGCCCCATTCACTCCTACATTCACATTTTCCTGGCTGTCCCTCCTGATCCCCCAGAGGTTTCTCAGCGTGAAGAGGCCAATTATAAAACAGGAAAAGCTCCACTCAAAGCCGAGATATGCACTTACAAAGTGCTCTGGAGAGGTTAAAAGACTGATATGAATTTGGTCAACTGAATATAACCTGCAGCAATATTGCCAGAGAAAACAAGAATTTGAATGGGTCGAGGCTGAAAAAATAAATTACCTTATTGCCTTGAAGGTGATCTCCATCGGTCAAGGCCAAGGCCTTGTACTTTGACGTTCGTTGTATGAGAATCATCTCTATTACCCTCTTCCCCTCCCCCACTCCGCAGATAACTAGGGGTTTTAAATGTTTGTGGTCAGTAATTTGATATTTTTTCATAAATTGCCTTTAAGAAAATGGAAAGTGCTCTCATTATTTGAATGAGGATGATTGATCACGCTAACAAATGTCTTCCTCAAATTCCATCATAATTTTAAGTCAAGATCAGGGTATTAATAGGACTATTACCTTCCTCATATTTATTTTTTCTCTCTGTTTGTATGTCAGTATGTGTTGAGCTAATGTCAACAGAAGATGAAAATACATAATGGTTCAAGAAATGTAGTCTTGCTAATATTTATTTAAGAGGTACTGGCTAGATAATGATGATCAGTAAAAATTTCAGTCAAAAAAGTGCATTTGTGTCTATAAAGATATTGAATTATCATATCAGAAACTTCAATTCAATGACAAAACCACACTAGCCCTGAAACTAAGGGCAGTAGCACAAAAGATAATAATTGTAAAAATCAGTACTATTTACTGATTAGAGTTTATATGTCAAATATCTAGCGAAACAATTTACGTTCATTATCTCATGTCATACTCTTACCAACACTATGAACTCCGTGTTATTATCCTTATTTCACAAGGGATAAAACTAAATCTGGAGAGATAAAGAAATATGTCCAAGGTCACCCAGCTAGACAGACAGGGACACAAAAGAGAACTGAAGTCGAATGAATCTCCATTTGCTAAGCCGTACAGTCTGTCAAGGAGTTACATCTGCAAGGATTGAGTTCCTTTTTTCCACACGTAAGTGAAATCATACAGTACTTGTCTTTCTCTGACTGGTTTATTTCACTTAGTGCAGTAATCTCCAAGTCCACACTTGCTGTTGCAAAAGGTAAGATTTACATCTGTTTTATGAGTAGTATTCCATTGTATAAAAGTATTCCATGGTGTAGAAGTAACACAGATTTTTTTATCTACTCATCTAAAAAACTAATTTCTTTTTTCTAATTTGCTTAGAGTCTGTCTGCTCTCTGAGTTGTGTGCCTGTGACATGGAGTGAGTTTTTCCAAATACACAAGGATGTCGGGTGGCCTGGTATTAGGTCCTGCATGTTGCCAAATGTCCTAAAAATTCAGAGAGTTTGCTAGTAGCTCATTTGACCAGGGATGGGAACATTGACATAAGAAATTTAAACTTAGTCTGAACAACAAATAGGATGTTAATAGGGAAGATGAAGAATATAGTGCGTGTGGTCGGGGGGGGGGGGAGGAGTAAAGCAGGGCCTTTTGGAAAATGTGAAGGATCCATGAGTGGAAAAAAATGAAATGAAATGAAATGAAATGAAATGAAATGAAATGAAATGAAATAAAATAAAATAAAATAAAATAAAATAAAATAAAATAAAATAAAATAAAATAAAATAAAAATAAAATAAAATAAAATAAAATAAAATAAGGCACACTTGATGTATAGGAGATATTCTGAGGTGGCCAAAGCATACATTTTTCTAGATGGACCAGAGACCAGATGGAAAAAAGCCAACTTGTAGAATGGTCAAAATGTTAAATTAGCCCTGGCTGGTGTAGTTCAGTGGATTGAGTGCCAGACTGTGAACCAAAGGGTTGCTGGTTGGATTCCCAGTCAGAGCACATGCCTGGGTTGTGGACCAGGTCCCCAGTAGAGGCCACGTGAGAGGCAACCACACATTGATGTTTCTCTCCCTCTCTTTCTCTCTCCCTTCCCCTCTCTCTAAGTTAACAAAATCTTTAATAAAAAAAAGTTAAATTAAGGTATGTGGTTTATGGTTATTAAGATTTGTAGAGTAATAGAGGCTTTTGGAGGGAAACAATAAAGCCGTACATAAGATGATTATTCTAGCATTTGGTGTAAAATTTTTGAGCAGGTAATATGGCAATAAGAAGACAATTGAGAGACCATTATACTAGACCTGAACTATGCTGGTGTTAAAGTAATGGGAATGAAGAGGAGGGATGATTTATACTAGAAATGAAGTTTTGCTCTGTCTTCCTGTAAACATTAGTTCTTTAAAAGTTCTCAGGTCTAATATGTATTCATGTGGACATCAAGTGGAAACACTAAGATCTTTTGGAATTTGACATAGAGATAATGGCCGTGACAATTATTTAAAGACCTTGAATTGTAATTTAATAGAATGACTCAGTCAAAGAAAGAACTTTAATAACCATTGTTCTCTGCATTCTCTTAATCCCACAAAAAAAGATACACCAACACAAACACATACACCCACACCCACAACAGAATATATCTTCAGCCCGCAGTTCCTATAAGAAGCTGTACAAAGAATAATTGTCTACAAAGAGATGTTTGGAGTTATTAAAATCCTGTGTGGACACAGACAAAGGTCTTCAAGGAGTCCCATTTTTAGAGTCTTTTATGAAGGACTCATCCTCAAGCCATACTTTCACCAGCAGCCACGAAACCCCAGTAGGTTTGAGTGGACGTTGAAACCCTAATGCTTTTGAATTCTGACCTATTAGGAATCAGTGCAAGATCTCTGTATTGTATCTGCGATACTAGCCAATTCGAAATCATTCTGTCTACCAACTCAAGGCAACACATTCTGCAGGGTGATGCTGTTTCACGAGATCAGTGTCATCTGACGTTGATAAGCAATTTTCAGCTAGGCGTTATTTAGACATTCTTTTATTTTTGTTTCCATTCGTAATTCAGCATTATGTATTTTTAACAGACCTATTGGAAAATCATCCTGCAGATTATTTTTACTGTAAATTTCATCCACTCTTAACCAAATAACCCCATAATTGCTTTTAACAAATTAACTTCTAACACGATGATCAATAGTATCAGAGACCTGCCACCTCACCCAAAATAAGTTAGGAAGTCTTATATATATTTTATAGATAAAAAGTGTTGTTAGAAACTTACAGCACATGGATTTGTCTCAAATTGTTTGTATCTCAATAATATAAATTGTGGGGTTGTTTTCCATTTGTCACAAAAATGCCTGCGATGATAAGGTCACTAAGGGTCACTAGACATTCACAAGACCTTTCACAACACCTTGAAAACTATATACCCCTAACATATAAAGCCAGAAAAATCATTCCTTCTGAAATGATCATAGAATATGTGGCGGTTTTAGTTCATATGACTCATAAAACTCAAATTATAGTCAGTAGCATATTAATACAATCATTTCACATATGGTTTCCTATTTCACCAGCTCCAGTACATTTGCATACAAAGATCTGTATTAACATTTTAAAGATAAATTAGCACGTCTTAATACTTAATAAGTAGAAATTCATAGAAAAATGGACATTAAGCTTTCCTTGTAAAAGGGAGCAAAGGTGGTTTTGTATTAGGTGTTCATAACAGGGGAATACATTAATCAGCTTTCTAGGGCTAAATTTGTCACAAGCTCATTATTATTCAAAGCAATGAATTTTCCCTGGTAACTTGTCACAGAGGGAATAAGGAACGGAAGTTCTAATGATAGCACAGAAATTGAGCACAGAGTTTTAATTCAGTAATCTGGAGTTTATGCATATAAGACTAATTATATACACTAAAGTTCAATTTTATGTGCATTTCATAAATTAAAAAAATGCTATGTGTGCTGATAATATACAATATGATTCAATGTATACTGAAGTTAAGAAGCAGTTGAGTATTCTGCTTTGCCAAACATAAAACAGGCATTAATTTTCCCCACACTGAGGCAGGCAACAAATGCATTTATACTTTCTCATTATGCCCAACATTGAAAAATTACAACAAATTGGTGACTTATAGAACTTACATTGCAGAAACTGGGCAAAGTCAGGAATAAGCACAAAGGAACAGTATTAAGCCTGAGCTTCTGAGTTTAACTCTATATGGAATAATTTCTCAGAAACCATTTGCTATCCAGTGCTTATCTTCCTACAGATACTTGTTTCACAGCAAACAAAAAATAATACTGGGCAACTGCAAATTTAAAAATTCATATTTTTCACAAACATGAGTATAACCCTGCAACCAATAAATCTAAAGGATCTGGTTACAGTGCATAATGCTCACTAACTCCTTGAAATAAATTGAAATAACCAGAAAAGTTGAGCAGATTGGAAGGTATAGTCAGTGTTTAGGGGAACAAAGATGGATAGAATTTGAGAGGCAGAGTGCTACAGAGGTGGGAGCCAGAGGGAACTCCAAAGGTCTGCAGGGGTTCCCTTTGACAGACCTTTGACTATATGCTGATCAGCTCATGCATGAGGAAAACATCCCAAAGCCAGAGAGAGAAACATCCATAAAGATCTGAAACATAAACTAGGCTGAGAATAGTCTGTGTCCACACGCCTGAGCAGAAAGACCTTGTGATACAATGTACACCCTTGAAGAATACTCAGAAGTGTATTACTTTAGTTGTGATCCTAAATCTGCCCTTTCGATTGCAAGTTAATCTAAACCTACCCAAACAATGCTTAAATCAAGCCTCAAAGGTATCTTACTGATTCCAGTAACCTGTCTGTATGCTAGAGCAAATTTTAACACTATTAAAAGAAAGACAATAAAATACAGCAACCTACAAAATGTCAGGCATTCAGTTAAAAATCATCAGGTTAAAGAAACAGGAATAAATAACCTATAATGAGAAGAAAACTGATCATTAGAAATGGACACACCAAAAAAAGACAGAAATGATGGAACTAGGGTAAAGGAAAATATTTACGTGGTGATTAGAGAAATGGAAAATTTTAATAAACCCAAATTCAACTCCTAGAGATGGCTTGACTCTAGAAAATTTGGCAAAATTTTTCTTAAAGGGCCGGATAGTAAATACTTTAGAGTCATGGGCCATATGGTCTCTATTGCAACCACCCAACTCCGACCTCGTAGCACGAAAGCCACCCTGGACAATACGTAGATAAGCAGGCACCACTCTGTTGCAATAAACAGTGTTTTCCAGAAGGTGTGTGGTCCATGGGCAATGGAGCACTAAGCCCTGACCCGGACATTAAAATACCAGAAATAAAAAGTGCCATAAATAGGATCAATTTCCGATGAAATCTTGTAGAGGAAAAGATCAGTGGAATTAGCATAATAACTATTTACAATGAAACACAATGAAAAAAATTTAGATAGGGTCAGGTACATTCGGGACCATATCAGGCAGCCTAGCATACATGTAATTGGAGTCCCAGAACAAAGCGGGAAGGGGACAGAAAAAATATTTGAAGAAATAATGGCTGGTTTTCCCCCACCCCTAAAATTTGTTGAAAACAAATTCAAAGATTCAGAAAGTTCAACAAATTCCAAGCAGGTGAGAAAAACTAAGGCTTAGAGTTGTTAGGTTATTTTCTGGAGGCATTTTCATAACCAGCAATGGTTCAAATATGTTTCCTGAATTGCAGCCCAAGTTTTTAACCTACTTGGTGTACTTCCTCTCAACCTTGATAGAATGAATCTACTCTTTAAAACAAGAAGGAAAATCATATTTATTGAGAAACCAGCCACATACCAGGTGCTGTGCTACATGTTATTTCATATATTCTTTTATTTAATTACAATATCTCTTTTAGGTAAGAATAATTTCCCCCATTTGCAGAAGGAAAAGCTTAAAGTCACAGAGTTAACACAGAACACTTACATAGCAGAGAAAGACACAAACTTGGGTCTTCTGGATTTACAGATTGTGTTCTCCTATGCAATGTGGCTATGTGGATAGACTATCTGAAAAAGAAATAAGGCAAATGAATTCTATAAGTAGAAATCATGTAGTTTAGAAATATTTGAAATATAAACTTACTCATAAAGGAAAATGAGGCCTTTGATTTTACCATTAGTTCAAGCAATTACTGTCACAATACAAATTACTGACAATAAATTTCAGAGCTAGTACAATAGCTCCCGGTACGGCTATAATACTTAGAATCATGAAACCATGGAATTGTGAAATTATTTACACAATGTAGAATCCAAGCTATTTCTTTGGGAGAAGTGGAAATGCAACCCAGACGGTTATACCCTTTGGCTAAAATAACATCATTGGTTATTGACCCTTTTTCTAAGCAGTACCCAATTTCATTCCAGGAAATATAAATTATTCATGCAGAAAGACAAATACAATTTTGGCAGGTCAGAGATTTCAATGAGATGTGAATTGGCTAAGGACTTTGATTTATGACTTGAGGCAGCTCTCCAGATTGCCTTATCTTTGCTGCCCTTCTGTGAAACACACTATTTTGAGTACCTAACTTGATATCTATTCCATCCCATTCAACACTCATTGGCTATCTCACGAAGGAGAAGGTAAATTACTGAAACAACGCAAAGTTCTCAAAAAATCAAAGAATGTTAAAGAGGAGGTTTATATAGAGATCATTTCCCTGTTTTGCCAAATGTAAAATCAGCCAAAATAGTCTGTGACTGTATTCTGAAGGATTAAATATAAATGCTCATTTTAAGCAAATTCTCAACAGTATATGTCAACCATATGCATACTTATATACATACTTATATATGTATATACATGCATACATACATGTACATGTATACATATACACACATACAGGTACATAGGCTTTTCTATAAGCTCCATGCGGACAGGGGCTACACTATTCTCGCACATTCCCAGCATCTACAGAGCAACTGGGCAGCTGGTTCTGTAGGTACTGAATATTTGTTGTGTGGATGAAAAAAAAAAGAATGAATAAGCACAAACACATAAAGAATTATAACTCTAAAAGCAATACATGGAACTATATTTTAAAGTACTAATTAGAAGAGATTATAGACAACAGGAAAAAATAACATTTATGGGTTGATTTTCATGTATTAGCCATTTTGTGTAGTGCTTCCATACTTTTATTGCATTCAGTCCTGTCTTGGGTTCTGCACAAAATTATAGGTTTATCCCCTTTCTGAGTTGGACCACAAGTCTTAACTGTTTTTAATCTCAGAAATTTTAGGACACCAAGAATAGCTGTTCAATGACTACTTGTGACTTTCAGGGTTAGGAGTAGTACTGGAAGATAGTGGGGATCAATAAAGTCAGTAGTGTGTGTGTGTGTGTGTGTGTGTGTGTGTGTGTGTGTGTGTGTGTGTTCACAGTAGTGGTGGTGGACCTGAACTCACCTTCTTTCCCCTATCTGAAAGTAAAAGCTTTTTGCAAGTTTAAGCAAGCAAGTTGATGTGGTTGCCTCAACTTCTAGGTCATTTACTCAGGAAATTGATGGAAACACCCTGGTCATTTTTTAAATCTTTGGGGCTGAGAAAACAGAAGTAGTTTTTTTTCTTTTTTCATTTTAGCTGTTTGTATTTCTTTTCTTTTTTTATTGTTATTCTATTACAGTTACCTCATTTTCCCCCATTTACCCTCCTCCACTCAGCCCACCACCTACTCTCAGTCAATCCCCACACTGCTGTCTATGTCCACAGGCCATTCATACATATTCTTTGACTAGTCCCTTCTCCTTCTTTCCACCATTATCCCCCTCTCCCCACCCTTCTGGCCACTGTCAGTCTGTTCCATGTTTCCATGCCTCTGATCTATTTTGCTCATTACTTTATTCTGTTCATTAGATTCCTCTTATAGGTGAGATCATATGCTATTTATCTTTAACTGACCGGCTTATTTCGCTTAGCATCATATTCTCCAGTTCCAGCTATGCTGTTGCGAAAGGTAGGAGGTCTATCTTTCTGCTGCATAGTATACCAGTGTGTACATGTACCACAGTTTTTTGATCCACTCATCTACAGATGGGCACTTAGGCTGTTCGCAGCACTTGGCTATCGTGAATAGTGCTGCTACGAACACAGGGGTGCATAGGATCTTTTTAATTGGTGTCTCAGGATTCTTAGGGTATATCCCTCCCATCAGTGGAATCACTGGGTCAAAAGGCAGCTTCATTTTTAGTTATTTTAATAAATTCCATACTATTTTCCACAGTGGCCACACCAGTCTGCATTCCCACAAACAGTGCACTAGGGTTCCCGTTACTCCACATCCTTGCCAATACTTGTTGATTTATTATTGATGGTCATTCTGACAGGTGTGAGGTGAAATCTAGTTGTGATTCTAATTTGCATCTCTGATGTTATGACGTAGGGAGAAGTAGTTTTAATGATTAAATTTCCTTGAAGTATCCCTGGGGTTCAGACCCACTAGTCCTTGCTAAACAAAAGTTCGTGTCTTGGCATCTTAATAGACTCTGTAGGAAGGGACACCTCTTCCCAAAAAGATTAAACAGAGATAGAAATAAGAGAGGCTATAAAAAGATATAAATTGTTCATATTCTACCAACACAAAGATTCTTTACATTTAAGAAGTGGTGACTCAGCCTTGCTTAAGAAAGAATATTAATTTTTAAATTGCCTTTAGTCTACATAAAAATGGAAAATTAAAATAATAGATAGTTCAGGCTCTCATTAACAGGAGGAATGTTCCCTCAAATGTTTCAATAATCCACATACAGCAACCCTATGAGGCAAATACTATTGTCATCACCCACTGGAGAGACAGATCAGAGATGGTAAATGATTTTCTTGAGATCTCAGATCAAGCCAAGAGGTAAAACCAAGGTTCAAACACAGTTTCTCTGATTCCAGAACCTGCCATCTTAAATACCATGTGGTCCTTCCTCCTCACACTGATGCCAAATGAGGAAGAACCATTAGCTGGATTCACTTCTGTGAAGTCTTTTATGTTTCTCAAGCCCTGTCCTGGCATGTATTCTGTTCAGTTAGTCCTCTGCTAGGCCTTTCCTCTTCACATCAGACCTGGCCAGGAGTATGGGGTAAGGCCAAGTTCTGCAGCACTGTCCAGCTGCTGTGTGCCTGATAACACCCTGAGCTCTTCCCAGAAGAAAGGGAGGCCTGAGCTTATCTCCCTTTAACTTCCCAGGTTTTAGGGCCCCAGCAATCAACCTAACAAAACTGTCATGTGCCCTGCAGCCTACCAGTTAACAACGAGCAACCCGTTCACTATCTGTCACTGCCTGGTTGTGCCACTTACTAACTGTGACTTTGGATAAATTACTTAACCTCCCAAAACCTCATCTCCATAATAGAACTATAAGAGTGCTTACTTGAAGAGTTGTAAGAATGCAGGGAGATAATTTGTTTAAAATACTTATTAACATATGAAGGCACTCAATAAGCATAATACCTTATTAGATTTTATTATAGAAAAGGTTTTTTTTTTTTTAATTTCTTTCCCTATCTGCTCTAGTAGAGTATAGTAGACTAGAGAAAGCTCTTAGGGAATAGAACTGTGGCTTATTCATGGATCACTCCCCTCCCTCCAGAGTAGGAAGAACTGGCAAGATCTTTCCTGCAAGATTTCAGAATTATTATGAACTAATGACACAAGCGTGCTTCCTGTTCTTCCATTTTTGAAGTGGAAGTATCTATTGAAGTCATCTCACCCCTGTATCACCATCATACATTGATCTTGTGTGGAAGATAAATTTTCCTTCTGTTTCATTAGAGTCTGGATTACAGGGAGCCTCAGCTGACTCATATCCAGATTGGCACGTGATGCAAATAACAATATCCTGAACTTTAACCCTAATATTATAATTAGATGAGAGTTTTGACATCCTGAGATGAGGATGAAGACATGTGGGGGAGATATGAATGCGTGTGATCAGAAGACATGCTGTGTGGTAAGATATGAAATTAGCTGCAATTTTTTTTGAGTCCTGCACCCATACCCCTGCAATGTGCCTGCAAGTCCATTAAAAGGTAGAAGCTACTTCTTAAATCTGAGTTGGCACTAACTTGCTTTGCCTAATGAAACATTACCAAACATGAAACAAGCAGAGGACTTAAAAACGCTTGCACGTTAGCAATGGCCCTCTTTTTCTGCTTTTAGAACTTGCAACTGTTAGCATTTAAAGAAGCTCAGGTTGTTACCCTGAATAACAGCCCTACCAATTGCCATACATGCCAGGCCAGCCGCACTATTAATTGCTAACTTCTGTGGTGAGTTTACCTTACATTTTGGAAGGTAAAACTGGGCACACATCATTTATTTCTTAACACTTTACTGCATCTAAGAATAACACTTTCCCAAAGAAATAAGCCAAGTCTGTCCTCCAACATAATCTTAGCGGTAATAAGAGCATAATTGGGTGATATTTTGGCCTCTCTCTGCCCTATTCCTTTATCTTACAACTCAGCTGGGTCACAACCTGTAAGGGGAAGACTGGTATGGTTTACTTGGCCTGCCAGAGATACCAACAACGAAAATGATACTACTTTTTCCTCTTCTGCATGTGCAATTATAATTCAAGTTTATTTTGTCTCTGAAAGAACATAGGAAGACTGGTGATTTTTTTACATGCCTGACACTAGTATATATTTGTCTACACAAAAATATTTATTGCTGTACAATAGCAGAAGTCAAAGCAGAATCCCCCCGCCCCATGCCAGCATTTGCTTCGGCTTTTAGATGCCACTTTGAAGAACTCAGCACACAGCAAACCTGTAATTCTGTGCTCTGAAGGATTATTACCTTGCTCATTTTTTTATTTTTTCCCATCCAGAACAACACTGATCCAACAAGGCCACTGTCCTTTGCCCATAGGTTACAGTGACATATGTTAACGCAGTCACTTCTCCTGAGGAGAACAATGACGTTGCCTGTGGTCACAACTTACACAGACCGCAAACAAAACAAAGACGAGAAAGGTGAAGAAAGCATATCTGATCCGCCACTGGCTGTGTCACAGTCCGGGTGGACGGAAGATGTTAAGCAGATGTGTCCATCTGAAGGCCACTACTCGTCCTTCTTGATCCCTGCCAGCCATCGGTGCCCATAACAGTGTCTAGTGAATGCTGTATACCTGATGCAGGACAAAGAAAGGGAGGAGGAATCGTTCACATGGTTTGTGCTAGATCCTGGTTTCATTTTAGGGTAGATTAGCGGTACCCTATCTTTTTCCTTGGAACAGAGCTCTAACCGCAGATTTTTCCAGGCCTGTGGTAAGCATTTAGCCGAAAGACAAATATAGCAACACGTCAATAATATTCAATAATGTAATAACTATCATAGCCTATGTTACAATTTTTTAAACTTCTCAGAAATTAGTTCCATTCTAATGGAACTAGGAAACAAAAAAGAATCAGGAATATTTCCCATGTATGTTTTCATTCACAAACATGTAAATTGAAGCAAAAAAAATAAGTCATGACATTTTTGAGAAAACTCTAAGCTGGAGTTCCCTGATTTCCATACAGGCAATTCTCAGATAATTGAGAGCCACCCAGGGCTCAGAGCCCTTGTCCGGCCGGCCTCTTGCTTTGCTAGCACTCCTGCCTGGCTGGCTGTGCTGACTCTGTAGTTGATTGACCACGTGTTCTAGGCTTTTGTTTCTTTGTTTTTGTTTTGTTTTGGGACAGAGATAAGAAAGTTGACTGGGGCCCCAGAGATCTATGGGGGGAAAAAGACAGAAAAGAAGGAGGAGGGGAGAGAAATGTGCAGGGGTGAGTGATTCCTACTGTAAAAGTCAGGACACAACATTAGTTTGATCCCGGCAGAAGCAAACTGACAGGGTGAGTCAAGAATTAACCTCTTGGGATGCCAGGATACCTTCTCCTGAATCATGTCTCTAAATGACATCAAAAACTTCTATGAAGGATGTGTAAGTATTATAAAAGAAACTGTATGAGTCCTGTCTGTGTATTTTAACCTCATTTTTGTGAACGTTGATGAACAAATTCCTCTACATATGGAGAACACGACAGGGTCCAGCGGAAGCAACGCCTTCTTGAATGTGGTTGGTAGGGTAATAATATGGGTGTAATAATCTATAGTTTTAACTTGAACATTTCACTAAAATGTCATGTGGTGTGCTTCAGTGTGCTCTTGTTATGTTACAGAATTGTGCGCTTATGATTTTGTAATAAAAGATTTGGTAATAAAAAGGAGCATAATTTGTGCCAGACCTTGTATAAATATCAACCATATACCTTATTTTTTGGGCCATAAGATGCACCTAGGTTTTAGAGGAGGAAAAAATTTGAAGTAAAAAATGTGGTAAAATACTTAATAACATAACACAGTATTTCACCAATGTAAATGTAAACAGAACTCAACAGCAGCATTAACAACCATTATTCCTCCCAAATTTGTGGAGGTGCAGGGAGTGAGTCTTATAGTCCGAAAAACGTTCTGAATTTAAAACTATAACTAGAATATTTCAGGAAGTACTTTTAGCTCCTGGTGTTTTAAAATAACTCACTCTCTCACAATTCAATAAACAAGTAAAAAGTAGACTGTAATGACAATTAAATATACATTATTTGGTTGTTAAGATAATATGTATGAGTTTAACATTGGATTTCTTTTTCACTTTTCCAAAAGAGAACCTAAGTATTCTAAGATTTTCTTAATTTTATTACAAAACAATTAGGGATATCCAATGAATTTCAAGCTTTTTAAGTATTTCCAAAATTATACATTTGATTAGCTTCATGACACTATTTGACTGTTGTATTTATATTTTCAGAGTAAAAAGGGATGAGGAATCTCACAATGCAGGATTTGCAATGGGCTTGATAATCTCTAAGGTTCTTTCTTGCCTCAAAACTTTATGAATCTTAATTTTTTTAAATGTAACAATGCAAAAAGTTCTATAAAATATCCTTCTTTAACATTTGCTTTCAAAAGATTTTTTTCTCCTAAAACTACAACAGGTGAAGCCCCCAACTGTGATCGGTCAATTCCATACCCTTTTCTTGGGATCCATCCAAATGTTCTTTCTTCGGGTGCTAGGCTTTGCGGTCTATGGAGATGAGGCTTTGCACTTCAGCTGTGGTCCAGATGAGAGGGAGATAAACCGCTTCTGCTACAACCAGTTCAGGCTAGTCACTCCACAAGTAGGTTTTCCTGTGTGCCCATGAACTTTACACCAGATAAAATTTCCTTTTAAATATAAGTTAATATCATAATAAGATAAAGAATACCTTAACAGATATTGTTTCTAGCATTTTACTATTTTTTAACTAGCTGTTTATTTCAGGTAAGTTAATTTGAGTTGGTTGAGAGTTTCTTCCAACCCCAATATTCTATTATCTATTCATGTTATCAATATAATGATACTGCAAGCCTGTGATTAGAAAATGGAAATCAGCTGGCTACTAATATAAAGTACTTCATCATTATTAGTAATGGTAGCTGATGATAGTAAAAAGTGACTACGTTTTCACAATTACTAAGATGTTTAAAGTTGAAAACATCTTATTAGTAAAAGAGATATGCTAAGCATTACTATCTTCATTGCATTATTTTTATTGCTTCTAAGACTTATAAAACTTGGAATTTTTAAGCTGGCTTCTCTTGAAAAATCATTAATTTTTTAAGAGTATTTTTGCTTATATGTTGCTATATAGATATTAGATGTTTCTGACCTACTTTAGGTGTTCTGGGCTCTACAGCTAGCGGTGTCCTGGACCCTGGTGCTACTTTCCATCTCCATGTTGCATGTAAAAGCATCACCAAGAAGGCCTTCTTCAAAAGCCCATCTATACTGATTTATATCCCGTCTGTCTCATTAAGAATTAGAATGTAGAATTACTAAGCATTAAGAATCCAGAGGTGATATCATTTTGGCTTCAGATTCACCTCTTTGGTTTCCAAACCAAACCTCTCTCTCTACCTGTGTGATACTGGATCTCTTGGGGAAAAAACTCACTATTATAAAATGCATGGGGCCAGAACACTTTGAGAAGACCAGTTTTCTCACTGCAATGTATACATTTACTGAAATTATGATGATATTATGTGTTACTAAGGTTTTTGAGATCATATTTCCATCGTGCTTTCTAATTAAGCAGTGACCCAAAGGTTGATTCCCTACTGTCATGCCACAGTTATTTAGCCATCATTTTAATTTATTTTTACCTTACTCAGTGAGCATCTCAATCTCAAATATAAATATTTATTCCTTAAACTTCGTGTGTCTAAAATTTAGGTCTAATATAAAATATAATGCTAAGTTCTAAGTCAGGGATTCTTGAACAAACATTTCATTCTATTTTAATTTTGTCATGCATTAGAAAATATACATAGAACTAATGTTAACTCATGTTTAAATAGTACTTTTACAGAGTTCTGTCATATACAGTATCTTAATAGATGATAGTACTGTGTGGCCAGAGCAACTTTTATTACCCCTTTTATACAGAGTGGAAAACTGAGACTCAGGGAGGTTAATACATGGCCCAAATTCATACAACCATACTGGAAGCCTGATCTCCTAATTCTAAAGCCATTTCCCTTTCCACTGAACCACGCAGCTTAAACTCTGAGGATGTTAGTATATTTGCAGTCAGGTGAAGTGTAACTTATTTAAGAACAAACATTGTAAGTTAATTATTGAAAGAGTCATTGTATATTTGATCACTAAATTGAAGAAATGGAGCAATTACATTTTTAATATTACATTCTACTTTTTTCTGAAAAATATAAATATTAAATGATATGGTAATATAGTCTACAAATAAACAAAAAATGTTATGAAAAATATTGCGGGAGATATCTTCTTGTTTCTTGTTGAAAAAATAAAACCTCTGGCTCATAGGTATAACTATTACTCTTATATTCAAGATTATTGAAATGGAAAATTATATTTACAGTAAGTTAGAATTTCTAAATAGCCATGAAATTATTTCAAAGACAATTTTATATCAATTTAATGCAGTTCTTTTTATCTGCCTGCATTACTAATAATCATTGTCATTTGATGTCATTTAAGAACTCTATGAATGACAGACTTATAGTGGTACCTTATTAGAGGAACGAGTTGAGTCAGCCAAATACTGAGGTTTTCGGTCCTTTCTCAGTATTATTCAGCCTCTGTTTGATGTGGTAAATTTTTAGATCTAAGATTTTTAAATTAGTGAGGGTTTCTCCACATGAGTACACAGGAGAGAAATCCAACTCACTTTCTTTAAAACAGTGTGGATTAGTATAGGAGAGGTATGTTGATTACAGGAACACAAGAAAGACCAGAAATAGTTCTACAAATATACAGTTGTGTTTTGTTTTGTTTTGATCTGTTTTAATTTGCCAACGTAACTCAATGGAGCTGGAAAAACACAATGTTCATAAAAAACGAACTGCAATTCTCACCTCCAGACCTGCCCCAGTCATGGATATGTCAATAGGCCTGGCCAGGTCATCAGGGTCTTCTCTTTCAGTCTTCCACAGAAATTTTTAAGAAAAAACTCTCTCTATTTTTCAGGCTTGCTAAACTAACAGACGTGAGCCTCAAGACACTGGAACCCAAGTTTCTACCCTACATCATGTACCCAAAAGATCCAGCAATAGATATGTATCACCTGCATTACACTGTATGAGCCCTGCCATTTGCCACCAAAACAGCTGTGACCACATTAAGAACAGGAAGTTCCACTGAGAGATGACCACACGTGCACTGGTGTCCAGGGAGTGGTGGGAAACAGTCAGCTTTTTCCATCAAAACATTTGTCAGTCTGGTCTCTCTCCCTTTTTATTCTTTCCCTGGTTGCCCCCAACCCCCATCTCTGCCTCACTGGCCAAGATTCCATCTCCATCCTGAAGGGTCATGTTAGATTTTTCAACAATTAATCGGAGCTGGATAGAGGAGAGTTTAGGTCTTTCTTCAGAGGAAAGTATCATAGTAAATTCTTCATTGTAAAACATCAGCAAGATAAATTAACCTAATGTTGTTGATTTGTAGCACAATCTCAATGTACTGTTATGCTCACAACATCTTTGTTACTTTTTCCCCGCATATCAATTATCCCCTGCTGATGGGAGTACTGTGCTTAGGTAAAGAAGAGCTGTGTTAGCAGATGAAGAAAAATGCAATTCTAATGATTGCAATTAATTGGATATTTTGGCCCTCCACTCCTACAATGTATGCAACTGAGAAAGGGACCTTGGGCAACCTATATTCCTGAAGAGAGAGATTAGGAAAATAACAAAAGGGTGCAGCTCTTCCAGAAAGAAAGAACAATGTTTTGGGGTTTTGTTTTGTTTTGTTTTGTTTTCAGACAAAAGATGATGCAATAGAGCAAAGATAAAACACAAGAAGACTATATTGGTCTAGAGAGCCGTTAAGTCAAGTAGTAGTGGTTAGGTTGACATGACAAGCTCTGAAATGAAAGTATCTGATTTTAATGTTGAACACTCACACTTACTGGCTGTGACTGCTACAAGCCACATAAATTCTATTTCTCATTTTTCTCATCTGCAGAATAATGAAAATGATAATACTAACTTCCTCATAGGGTTGTGATAAAGACTAAACAAGTTGATATAAAGCACCTAGAAAATGCATGATACATTAATAGATGCTCAATAAATGCTGGCTAGTTATTATTACTTTTTTTATGGCAGAGGTTAAGGTGAAACAATTCCTATTTGGCAACCTTAATCTCCATAGCAGTGAATACAGCCTTTGACCAAGGCAATCAGGGCAGAGGGTCTGGCTTGAAAAAGAGTTGAGAAGGTTTGAAGAATCAGGTGCATACTGATGATTCATTAGAGCACTTTTCCTTAACCCTAGATATGTCATTAAAATTTCCTGAAGACATTTTCAAAATACTGACATTTAGGATCCAACCCAGATAAATGAATTTGAATGTCTGGTAATGGGACCTAGATATGAATCTTTTTAAAAAAACTTCTGAGATGATCTTTAAGGACAACTGCAGTTGAGAATCAGGAAGTGATACAAGAGAATAAATAAGAACAGAGAAAAGAGACTTATGCTTATCCCACTCTACTTTGTTTCATTAACTTCTCTATCAACTCAGAAACTTCTGACCAGAAAGTCAGGGTAGTAGCCATAAGAGGAAGAAATCATAATGTCTTTGTTCGTTCAGGCTGCAATAACAGAATACCACAGACTGGATAGCTTATAAATAACAGAAATGTGTCACCTCCCAAAAGTCCCACCTCCTGATGTGATCACATCAGGCATTAGGTTTCTACATATGAATTTGGTAGTGGGGAGCACAAATATTCACTTAGTAGCAAATATATCCTCAAGTGGTAGTAAACATGTTGCTGAGATTGGGGACCTCTTGCTGGGTGGAAAAAAAAAAAAAGGTCCCAGAATAAGGTGGTGGACTCTGCAAACAAAAATAAACAAAGGACATAAAGTAGGGATAAAATAAGGACATAAAGCAGCTCCTTTCAGGGGTTGGGACAGTTTAGTGTTGATTGGAGAACTGTATACAGAGGAAAATTTCAGAGCTTGAGATCTTATTTCTTGGAAATGATGTGATTTCAATGTAAATCATTTTAAGATGAACTATCAAAAGTGTGGGCTAAAACAAAATAAAGAAGTAATGACAGCTATTCATGGAGGTAAATAAAGTGAAAGATAATAGTATGGGATAGAGAAGAAAGAAAAAGTATTGAAGTCATTGATGCTAGAAGTAAAAATTGATGCCTACAATGTTATGAGTCAGTAGCATTAAGCAAGAAGTATACCAGGGCATCTTCTCTGTACAATGACAAGATAATGGATGTCCAAACACTTTGCAAAACTGTTCATCATTTTGCAAAAGTACATGATTTACAGCTTATGTATTCGCTAAAGAATACACTGTCCAATTCGGAGCGAAATTTCATGTTGAAAAAATTGCTGGTTACTTTATCCAATGTGTCGACATAAAAGAAGTAATTTAACAATTTAAACATATCATCTCTCATTCAAGAACTGAATGTACAGTTTCTAAGATTAGAAAAGCTTCTGATAGACGCTGTTACCATATCTGAGGAATTGGAAACAACAATTCTTAAATGATGCCCAGGGCAATTCACGACTCTATCCTTTTTTCCAATCAGCAAACATTATGTTATTTGTGTTTTTCACTTTCTAGCCTTCCTTTAGCCACAAAGGTGGCTAAAGGTGAGGGCCATGGTGACCAACCAAAAAAACAAAAAACAAAACAAACACAAAACAAAAAACAAACAAAACTTAACTCCTTCCCACCAGCAGAGAGCGCTAGTATCTCCCAGACTTTAACCGCCAGGAGCCAACAACACTGAGATTGTTCCTGCTGGGAATCCGTAGTTGACTTGTTGTTGCTGAGCAACGGGAGAAGGGGCGGGATTTGCTTTGCGCGCTCTTGCGCGTGATCTCCCCACGGAAGCGGAAGTGCGGGTGGCGCGCGAGTAGGAAGTGGTGAGTCGAAGTGGCGATGGCTGCGCTAGCCCCGCTGCCTCCGCTCCCCCCCCAGTTTAAGAGCATACAGCATCATCTGAGGACGGCTCAGGAGCATGACAAGCGGGACCCTGTTGTGGCCTATTACTGTGAGTCTTTCCGAGTTGCCGCGGCCTCCCTTACCTGCCGGGGCCCACCCACCACGCTGGTTCTTGGGGCAGGCCCCGCCCCCTGGCTTTAGACCTTAGCTTTAACCTCTGCCCCGCCCTTCTTAGAGGTCCTGACCTGCTCTGTGCTCAGTCGCAGATCCCAGAAAAGCAAAACTCCCAAAAGCACCGTGTGTCCACCGCCTCTCCTGCCTTGGGCTTAAATATTCCTAAACTGACTACATAGTCTTATGAACGTTGAAACACAATGACCTGAGGTGTTTTTATTTTTTTTTTTATGTGTATACATGAAAGAGCTTCTCGTCTCCAACAGGGAAACCTGAAAATAACATGGGTAGTTAGTTGAGTAATTGAGTTGGATCATCGAAGGTGACTGTCCCAAAGACAGTAGTGATGTGGACAAAAGGACTACAGACTGATTTTGTGAACACAGTAATGTGGCCACGTTAATTATGACAACTGCAAGCCAATTCAAAAACTCACAAGCGGTAAAATGGAGAGTATCTGCTGCGAAACAGACATTTGAATTTGATCATTCCTACCTCTGCATCCAAACAGCTCTCCTACCAGTGAGAATTTTTAGTCTTAATACCTGGGTTGAGACATTTGGTGGCAATATTCTCACTTTGATTGCTTTGGATAGTTATAATCTACAGTTGATGGAAAACATGGATAAAATTTGTTCAAACTTTTTTCCTTTGAAGCGAAGAGAGTAGTTCCAGTAGCGTTATGTCAACTTTATTCTATATTCTGTACTTGAACTTCACTGCAAATGATAGTAACCCAGCAGCTACAAATCTTTTGAAAGGATTTTTAGAGTTAAGCTTAATGAGTCCTCGGCTGTTACAAGGTTAACTAAAATCTAACCCGCTGTCATCCCTGCAGTGTTCCAGGGGTACTGTCTTCATCTCTCACGTGTGCAAGGCCCTTTCAAACCTCCATGTTCTTCAACTTTTTTGGAATGTCTACCTTTTTTTTCTCCACTTGTCAAATTCCTTATGATCAAAGTTCTAACTCAAATTTCACCCCATCTGTAGTCAGTAAATTGAATACTCTCTAGGCTTTACCTCATTTTGTTCAACTCTTACATTGTCATTTCTATTGTCCTTGTTATTCAAGTACAATATGCCCCTTCAAGCAGGGGGCATTAGTCATTCAGCGTGTATTTATTGAGCTTCTACCCGTAGTTCCTGCATTCATAGCATGAATATACAATAGGGTTGGGAGGTTAAATAATAAAATGAGTATATTATGTAGGATATGAGAAAGTTATGGAGAAAAATAAAGCAGGGAAAGAAACTAGGGAATGAGGAGGGAATTTCACTTGCAGAGTGGTCTGGTAACTGCTTCACTGAGTTCACATATGAGCAAAGACTTGAAGGGAAGAAAAAGTAGGCTTTGCTCCATCTGGGAAAGAGTATTAGCTTTTCTCCATAGAGGGAACAGTAAGTTCAAAAGTCCTGAGGCAGGGGCTGTTTGAAGGAGGATCAAGGAAGCCATTGTAACTGCAGTGGTTAGAGCAAGGAGAAAAAAGAAATGATGTGGACAAAGAGGTAGTCTCTTATAACCATGTGATAGGAACTGTTGTTCCTGCCTAAAACTAATCTCCATTCATGGGCTCTGTGTTGTGTACTTCAGTGGCTACCCGGGGACCCTTTATTTCCTGTGTTGTCATCCTCTCCCTCTACCTTTTGCCATTTCTTTCTAAACTTGTCCCAGTTTCCTTTATTTAAAAAGTGGATAAATAAATAAATAAATAAATAAATAAAAGCTCTTGCTGTGACATTCCCCTGAAATTACTGTCCTGTCTGCCCAACCTCAAAGATTAACTTGAAATAGCTGTCTGCAGTTGTTTTTATATCCTTATCTCATAGAATCTATTCAGCCCATTGAAGTCTGGTTTCCATGCCTATTATTTCAGTGAAACAGCTCTCAGCAGGGTCATGAATGACCATTTGTATTGCTAAATCCAGGTGGCACTTAAAAAATATTTTGTTACACAATATGCATATTAAAGAACATATATAACGTGTACACAGTCTGAGGAATAATAAAATGAACATTAATGTACCCACCATGTTTGATGTTATTGGACTTTAATTTTTGCCAATCTGGTGGACATGAAACAATGTCTTATTGGGGCAAAATTTGCAATTCATTGAGTCTTAATGAGACTGAGCATCTTTTCATATGTTAATTAACCATTTGTGATTCCCTACTGAAATACTGTTTATTGCTTTTGACTATTCTACTTCACCATTTTTCTTAATGATCTGAAGACTATTCCTTTGTTGTATACATTGCAAATGTCTTCTCTATATTCCTAGATCAACTTTTCACTCTGTCAAGTCCTTTTGTGTTCAAAATTTTTAACTTTAAAACATAGCTAATTATCAAGTTCTTCCCTATGATTTGTACCTTGTTTGGGACTCGGACATATTGTGCTTCCTCCATTATCTGTGTTCTCCACTGAAATTTTGATTGGACATGTGTTGTGCTTTTCTCCTTTATTTCTTTGTCTCTAAGTGCTTTCATAGTTTCCATCCCTTTGTCTCTCTGAGCTACATTTGGTGTAATTTCTTTAGGTCTGTGTTCATCTCCATGTAAGTGTCCTGTGGTATAACCCATTTATTGAGTTTCTACCTTAATATTTTACTTCTAAGATGTTCAGTTATTTTTCTTTTGAAATTGGTCTAGCCATTTCTGATAGTCTTTTGTTACTATATTTTTAAACACTCTTATTTCTTTAAATGCTTTACATTTGTTTGTATTCACATGTGCAGTCTGACAATTCCTATGGCGGCTATATTTGTGGATATGAATCTGCTGTTGAACAGAAGGCTGCTCATGGTGACTTCTTTCTTTGTAACTTGTGTTCCAGGCAGACTAAACCAGTGCGCTTCGAACTTCTGTATGCAAACAACTCTATAGGAATCATTTCCCAATTCTCAACAACTTTTATTTCCTGACATGGCACCTTAGGTCACAGTAGCAAAGTAGTATGCTGCTTCTCTTCCCACATCCTGGTCACAATTACCCATCTCCTAGTTTAAAGAAGAAGGGCATACTCGTGTGCATCATGAGTATTTTACAGGTGTATTGCCCTGGAGAAGAAGGTAGAAAACCTCCTGGGTTCAGACAAACAGGACAATTCAAATTACTAGTATTAGTGAAGTCTCCATTGATCAAGATATTAGGTAGAGCTTCCTGTCTTTCCCTGTGTTGTATGGAAGAAAATCAGAGCAAAGAATAATAAGCCTTTGTTCAAAATGCTGGGCCTGAGAAAGGATGTCAAAGGAACATTCTAATTTGGAGGAAGAAGGTGGTGTGTTTTTATCAGGCGGGTGGGGAAGTCACCTGGAGTTTGTCTCCTTTCAGGAATAATTTGGAATGAATCTCAGAAGATAGAGGAATTGTTTTTTGAGATTAGTAGCTATTATTTGATCATTTTGGATTTTATTGAGAGGGATGAAGAGGACAGTTTGGGACCAGTGTCATGTGAAGGGTGGGCAGGGGAGGATTAGCTTTCGGGACAAAAGACAAGGACACAAAGGAGAATTCTGTGTTCAAGTCTCATATTCATATACATGTATGTTCAGGGGTAAAAAAGAAAGAGGGAGGGAGGGAGGGAAGGAAGGAAGGAAGGTTGGTCGGTCACCATCATTGTAGTGTGCTGAAATCCCCAAATGCCAGGAATTTGTATGAAATGACCTTACTTTTTAATTCTCTCTTCATTATTAGAGAATGTCATTTTTGAGATAAGAGAAAAAATGGTAAAAGAGAAATGCTTAAGGGTCCAGTGCCTTTTCCCATCCAAGTGACAAGCTCATGTAAGGCTCTGGCTTATGGAAATTTTAGAATCAGAATTCATACAACATGAGGCATGGGGGACATGGGTTAAGGTATTTATTCGAGTTGGAAAATTAAGTCATATTTTTCTGACTGATTGGTTTGGCATTAACAACAATTTTTGCCATGTATGTAATAAGGTAGACATTCTCCTTAAACTAAATGAGCTGTACTCTTGACATGTTTTTGTTTTTTTCACAAATACAGTTAAAACAAGTGATGAGTTATGTATTTATGTATTTATTTATTTATTTGCCAGAGTATGTTGAAATGAACATTATTTCTGTTTTCCTGACTTCATTTCTAGGATAAACAAGAAGCCTCTGACTTAAAAAAAAAAAAAAAAAAAAAAACCTCTTTGTAGGATTTTTTTTTTATATGCATCACCAGAACTGATGGGGTGCCAGATTCTTTTCTAGTTTTAAAACAAATTTTGAGGGAGACCTAACTGAATCGTCAGCCTAGATATTAAATGATTGGTGATTACATGATTTTTAGCCTATAGCCCAGGAGGAATTTAAAGAGTTGAGTGATTTTTGCTTTAACAGAACTTTCATGCTCATCCGCTACTTTATGAGAATGAATTTTCTTAATGCTGCTTTCATAAAGTGGAAATAGAACCAAACTCTATTACGGTTCATTATGACAAATCATATCGATTCATAGATATGCAATTTAGCTCATTATAAGATGCTTTACTTTATAATTAATGATTATTGAAATGATGATTGAAAAATGATTATTTCAAGGCTTGCGTCCTACTGGGTGCTCTTTATTCTTTTTTTTTTTTTTTTTTTTTTTTTTTTTTTTTTTTTTTTTTTTTTTGGTGCCAGGTCATCCCACACCACTTAGAGAGATTTACACAAATAAAGAACAGGAACTTAAGGAATAATTGTTGAAGTGGCCTGAATTTTAAGACAGCAGTGGTCCCTAGAGGGAACTAATGGCCATGCAGTTGTTAGTAATGAAGAACCCCTCCCCACACACACATCATTTATGTAGCTTTTAGCAGTACCAACGGTACTTTCCTTTAGTATGTCTGATTTGAACCTCAAGATCCTCCTGGCCGTTCTCTCAGTAAGTGAAGAACCAGGACCTGAATGACAGATGCAGGATAAGAAATGATCATATGGGAAATTGTCGATAGCAGGTGGTACTTAGAATACCTGTTACAGAGTCAGGGTAAAGGGACTATTAAGCTGGTGAGAAATGAAACTGGGACAAAAAGCCAAGGCAGTGATCTGGGAGATTCCTAGTAAGTGGAGGGTAGAAATGAAGGCCAGGCTTGAACTCTGTGTGTCTCTCTTTTCTTTCTTTCTTTTTTTTTCTTTAATGAAACCAGAACATTTTTCAGTTTCTACTAAACACGGACACTGTATGATAAACATTTTGATTCTATCAGGTTTGGTGTTGTAGATAAAACCAAACCTAGAAACATTCCTTTCTTTTAAATTTGTTTAACTAACTAAACATTAAGTTTCAAGTTTACTTTGTAAAAGTTTCCTCTAGGGGGTGACATTGTACAATTAATACGTTTTTGGTGACCTCCTATAAATGTTCTTTAAGAACCATTTGTTTATATGCTCAGAAAAGGTAAAATAAAGTTTTTAGGAAGTTGTAAATATGTGTGCTTATTTCAACTCTGGACAATTGTAAAATTGTGGTTGAGTTTAAATAAAGGCTAAACAATACTGGATTTCTTTATTGATGGTGGTAAGCCACATGGATATTAGGATTAATAATTAGTTGCCTATTTATTGTTGTTGTTAATCACACGGAAATTAGATTTTCTAAAGCCAGTCAGACAACCTTAATTAAGCCCAAACAAAAAAAGCAGGTTTTCTTTTTTGCCAATTTCTAAATCTGTAAGACTAATTGAAACCCATAGTCCTGTTACCTAATTATCTTTATTTGCCAATTAAGGATAATTCACTGTAGTGATGACAGCTTAATAATTAAAAAAACACAGAAAGTTGAACCACTGACTTTTCTGTTAGCATTACATTCATTTATCTTACATTTGTTTTTGTAAACATGCATGCACACTTGAATTTTATTTTGTAAAATTATTCATTTTAATAGTTACTCCTTTTTTGAGTAAATAGATCATTCCATCATTAAGAATCTATTAACCTGTCCTGAAGACTGAAGGGATGGGGCGGTGGAATGTGGTAACTTGTTCGCAACTGTCGCTGTCTTTTGGTGCTCATGCAAGTTTAAACCTTTTCGGTAAGGTTCATTCTTTATGACAGTTGTGTTTGATTGTTCAAAGTGAAAGCTTAGTACTCTTGAGCAGCACAGGATTATATAGAATAAGCTTCAGTGCCTGATAATTTTCTGCTTTCATGCAATTTGTCATTTTTCTGTGGCTTGGCACAGTGTTTTGGTTTTTAAATGTTTTTTTAACCTCAGTTAATCATTATTACTGTTTGGAAGCACTTGGATTCCATTGTACTTCCACTGTGGGATTGTTAAATATTCTTTATTTTATTTTTGTAATGGTTGCTGTAGTATTTACAACTAACTTATCACAGTCTATTGTCACAATAGACCACATCACATATAAAGTTAAGAACTTCTTTTCTCCTCTTTTGTTCTTTGGTTATAATTGTCATACTATTTACTTATAAATATGCCAAAAACCTAACAAATTTTTTGAACTTACATTTTAAAGAAATGTGTACAGTTAGAGAATACAATTTTTAAATATTTTCACATAATTACCATTATTATATAATTACCACTCTTCATTGCTTTGCATAGTTCCGAGTTTTAAACATGGTTATCATTTTCTTCTATTTTGAAGAACTTTTATCATTTTTTATGAAGCTTGCTGACAATTCTTTTCATCTTCTGTTGTGTGAAATAAACTTTTATTTCATTTTTACTTTTGAAATGTATAATTTTGCTGGGTAAAGTTTTGTCAATTTATTTGGGGGGGCACTTTTTTTTGTCACATTTTCCCACCCTTTTAGCTGGGGATCCAGTTGCGCATGTGTGAAAACACTTGATATTTTCCCACACCTCCAGCCTTTTGTTTCCATTCCTTTTTCTCACTGCTTTGACTAGCTTCTATTGCTGTATTCTGAAGTTCACTAACCTTTTCTTCTATGGTGTTTAAACTACTATTAATCTTACCCAGTAAGTTTTTTATTTCAGATACTATATTTTTCATCTCTAGAAATTTTATTTATATTCTTTTGCGTGTGTTCTATTTATCTCCTCATTTTATTCATGGTTTCCCTAAAATACTTTATAATGGCCCTGGCCAGGTAGCCCGTCGGTTAGAGTGACATCCCTGTCCACCAAGGTTATGGCAGCTCCATCATACCCAGAATTAAAATCTGTGGTCTCATTTTAATAATCAAATTGTTGCTTAGCATTTGCTCTGAACCAGCACAATTTTTTCTTAGGAATTCAGTAGTAATGTTTTCTTAAAGTTGCTAATTTGTATACATTATGACATTATGAGCTCACGAAATATTTCAGTGAAGGAATGATTGAAGTAAATACTCTTTATTAGTAGACATTCATTAATGCTTTCTTTTTGGCTTTTGATTCAAAAGTCTGTACACAACAGGCAGTACTAACCAGGTAGCAGATATTTACAATATAATCCTAAATAGAATAGTATGTTCAGGTCTATTCATTGGGATAAAATTTGCTTTTAGACATTAATCTATACCATAATGATTCCTATTTGAGCGCCACATTTATTATAATCTGTTATCACTCTTTACAATTGCTTTTAATATATTTTTTGTATATTTAGATCATGCATTTGATATTTTTATTTCTCATGCACAAATAAGGATGTTTTAGAATGTTCATGTTTAGATTTTATGGAACTTTGAATTGCACATACCTTCAGGATTAGTAAATGTTTGTCTCCAAATGCCTCACATTAAATTAAAATTGAGTCGGAAAGTATTTAATCCTTTTGCAAATATGCCTCATTACTCATCTTCAAATAATATTTTTCATAAAAATAAACATATTTCTTTGGTGAAATGAATCAAATATATTTTCTTATAGTTGATTTTAGCTACACATTCATGCTGTTTTAGTGGGTAATTTCCATGTTAGACATTTAATTTTTCATCGTACTGCTGCTGCTACAATGAGTTACTTGTGTTGAACAGAGTTCTATATGAATGTGATCCTTTTTTTCCACCCTTTATGGCAAAAAGATCTTTATTAATTTTCATAAGTAGACTTAAGTTTTTTCCCCTTTTACTAGTATTACAGAATGCATCTTGTGATACATTTTCTATACTTAAGAATTATAAACCATATAAGATATTTAAAGGAGTTCCCATCAGACTGTCAGCTGATTTCTTAAAAGAGACCTTGCTGGCAAGAAGGGGCTGGAAAGAAATATTCCAAGTCATGAAAGGCAAGGACCTACATCCAAGATTGCTCTATCCAGCAAAACTTTCATTTAGAATGGAAGGGCAGATAAAGTGCTTCTCAGATAAAGTCAAGTTAAAGGAGTTCATCATCACCAAGCCCTTATTATACAAAGTGGTAAAGGGACCTATCTAAGAAAAAGAAGATAAAAAACATGTATAGTAAAATGACAGCAAACTCACAATTATTAACAACCACACCTAAAACAAAAACAAACTAAGCAAACTTTTAGAACAGAAATAGAACCACAGAAATGGAGATCACATGGAGGGTTAGCAACAGGGGAGTGGGAGGAGGAGAGAGGGTGACAAGGTACTGAGAACAGGTAGCACAGACGGTAGGTAGAAAATAGACAGGGGGAGGGCAAGAATAGTGTGGGAAATGTAGAAGCTAAAGAACTTATGACACATGGACATGAACTAAAGGGGGGAATGTGGGTGGGAGGGGGTGTGCAGGGTGGAGTGGACTGAAGGGGGGAAAATGGGACAATTGTAATAGCATAATCAACAAAATATATTTTTTAAAAAAGATATTTAAAAATGTAAAAGCCAGGCCAATTTTTATCATAAACCTCTGATTCTGAGATGATCCAGTTCTTTAATTAAAAGTGTTACTGTACAGGCCTGGCCAGTGTGGCTCATTTGCTTGGAACGTTGTCCTGTACCCCAAAAGGTTGGGAGTTCAGTTCCAGTCAGGACACCTACCCAGGTTGCTGGTTTGATCTCTGGTTGGGGCACATGTTGGAGACAATCTATTGATGTTTCTCTCTGTCTTTCTCAAATCAATAAACATTTTTTAAGTTTTTATGTATATAATAACGTTCCTGTGATTGCAAAGAATAAACGTGCATGTAAACCAAGGAAAAAAAAATAATTTGGAAAAACCAATAAGCTATATTGATTGTCATTACACTGTATTTTGGGAATCAGCCACCTCTATTGAGGTTAACTTTTAAAGAACAAGAAGCTGATACTTGTTTATGTTTGTGTTTTGAGGAAGGATGATAATGGTTCTGCTTATAACCAAGTTGGAATAATTTGATTTTGCTCCAAAGGAGGTAGACAGACAGACTGACTCCATCTGTATTGTGAGCAATAGTAGAAATACAGTGACAAATTTGAAACTGAAAATTGTACTTTTTACATAGGATAAATTGCTTTTAAATGGTAACAAGAAAATGCTGATTAATTTTCTGCATGTGTGCTTAATGGTTAAGTTGTGAAATGGTTGCCACTAAAGCCAAGGTAAATCTAGGAATCCACCTCACTGCGTATTACCTGGGCTATTACCGTGACTGATAGCCTTTTATCCCCAAAGTTGGTCTACACTTTGGATGGCAGCATTAGCATAGTGTTCCCTGCCCAGGTTAGAGAGCAAGGAAAAAGGCCTCTGAAGTGAAACCGTCAGCACTGTATTCCATGCAAGCACAGTACTTAATACTACCACGTTTTATCATGTTGGTCATTATATAGAGATAGCAAATAAGCAGCGTCTTAAGTTTTCTGTGTCTTTTGGGGTGAGGTTTTAACGAGATTCAGGTTGTTTGAAATAGTCATTTGGGAGATTGGGAAGACAAGTGTCAAGCTTATTTGTTCATTATGATCTTTTTAATGCTGTTGATATGCCAGTGGTGTCTGCTGCTTGTATGTGGGTGTAGAGGAAGAGCATAGACGGCTTCATGGATGAGCATGCTTAACCACAGGGATGTGAAAAGATTCAGGGGTAGGAGATAGGGCAGTAATGTCTCAGAAAAATATATTGTGAAATCAAAGCTGGTTGCATAGGGACATTAAAGGAGATACGACGGTCACGAAGAAGTAGGGAGACACCAGTGAAGTGGGAGCCTGGTGTAATAGGCATAGCTGAATGTTGGAAAGAAGGATATTTTTTTAAAGTGATTGCTTGATATACTGATGTTGGAAGTTTGTGATGGTAAATTGATTACGGAGTGATGACATGAAATGGAGACTGCTTACAATTATTGGGGATCAGGGTCAATAAGAGAGAACATGTGTATGTATAAGAATTCCATTTGCTTTCTAATCACAGATTATCTAAAATAAAAATAACTAAGTAAAATATAATTTACTTCCTCATTTAAAAGGTTTTATATTGGCAGTACCCAGTGTCAGCATGCAAATTCCATGAAATCATTAGGAATTCACATTCTTTCCCATTTCAAATCGAGAAACAAGCATGTGATTACCATTTCCAAGTTGCTTGTGTCCAAGATGTTCACTAGAGTTTCAGTCATCCCATTTTTATTCGAGGCAGCAGAAGAAGAAAAAGGGGGAAGGATAAGTGAAATCTTGCCCCGGCTATCATTTCCCATTTTAAGTTGACTTTCCAGAAGTCTCTCCCAACAGTGTCTGGTTGAACGATATTATTCTTATTTATATGGCCGTAGGTTGCTTTGAGAATTATTGGGAAATGTATTATTTTGGCTGGGCACATTACACCCCCGCTAAGAATGTCTTGTTAGTAAGGGAGATGGGAAGAATGGATGTGGAAAGGCAGCTCTCAGTCTCTGCCGAAAGTACTGATTATCTGCGTGGACAGAGATTTTGTTGGAAGAACACGAAGGTCTGTGGGTATAACAAGACCAAATGGAAGAGAGTGGCATGAGCCCTAGACCAGCATGTTAGAAGACATTGAGAAAATGCTGGAATGGAAGGAGCTGTGGAGTACAAAGAAAAAGCAGTCGTACTTCCCAATCCTGAGATAGAAGGAATGTAAGAGAATTAAAAACTACAACTCAAAAGGACTGCAGATGATTTCTATAAGTGATATCCAGGTTTTCATCAAGATAAAGAGAAGGAATCTGAGGAGATGCTTATGAAGCAGTAGTTCTAGGGGATACAGTAGAAGGAATGGGCGCATGGAAAAGAGGCATGGGTCAGGTTGGGGCAAGAAGATACCATTTTTACTTAAAAGGAGTGAGAATGCAGTGAACACTGATTCTTAAGCTTTTGGTCACATGATTTAATGACAAATCTCCAATATATTATATAAATCATCTGTAAACTACACTTACATATTGGTGTGCTAATACTGTATGTATTATAAAAGATACAAAAAATTGAAAATTTAGCCCTGGCTGGTGTGGCTCAGTGGATTGAGTGCAGGCCTGCAAACCAAGGGATCTCAGGTTTGATTCCCAATCAGGGCACACACTTGGGTTGCAGGCCAGGTCCCCAGTAGAGGGCACGTGGGAGGCAACCACACATTGATGTTTCTCTTTCTCTCTTTCTCCTTCCCCTCTCTAAAAATAAATAAATAAAATCTTTTAAAAATAGAAAACTTTAAAAGCTAAGATAAAAATATTAGCATTCCTATTGATATATTTTCCCACACCCTAGCCAATTGTTTTGCCAGTTCCTGGGGTCACTTGGGTCTCAAAGGCTTCAGCCTCAGTATCACTTAAGGCAGTGGCTCTATTAGGGAAAGTATGAGCAACCTTGCATGAAATTAATTAAACAGGGAGGCCATTGGACTGATGTGGCTCTAATGGTATGGCAGCCTGTATAAGCAAACTGAAATCCAAGCCTGTAAATGCCTGTTACCAAATCAGAATGCTAAGGACAGGCAGCCAAAGAGGCTTTAGCTACAGCCAATCAAATGATTTTTGTCTCTCTGCTTCTGCCCTTTCTCTGTATAAGTCTCTCCCCTGGCTTATGTCAGGGGAACACTCCCAACCACCATTAGTTTGGCATCACCCTATTTGAATTGGCTTTTGCTGCAATAATTCCTCATTTTGTCAGTATGCCTCAGTGTATATTTTAACAATTCCTACTCTTAACTAAAGCCTTCCTCTTGAAAATAAGAGTAATAGCACTTAAAATTCCTTAGAAAATTGGAAATACAGTAAGACATAGTAAGATTAAGTTAGGGGGAGGAAAAAGCATATTTTCAGTTATAGATGTTATCATATAAGAAGATGTTTGATCTGGGATTTCAGCAAAATCAAATAGGAAACAAAAAGTTAAATTATGCATATTAAGGAAGGAATCACAAATCATTAGGAAGGGTTATTAAGTGATTTTTGAGACAGGTGCCAATAACTTTGGAGGAAATGCAAATTACAAAAGATTAAAGAATTAAATTTGAAAAATTAAACCAGAAGGATAACTAGAAAAATCATATAACTAAATATTAAGTCCCTGAAGATAAAAGAATTTCCCAAGCTTGGAAGTGATAGAGAAAAGAAATAGTAGCTTTGAGTACGTATTCGAAGTCTCTGTGTTTTAAAACAACAGGCAGATTGAAAGATGGCATAGTATTTACAGCCTACATGTTTGTTTATCTAAAGAGCTCATGGTGCACTTTAAAAATACAAATGCAAGAAAAATACTGGAAGAAAAGACCCAACAGGTCACAAAGAAGTGTTGGGGAATTCAGTCAGTGTCAAGAAAAAAAGAGCTGACTAAAACAGGTGCAGAACTTGAACTGGTCAAAGGAAATAGGACTCGGTTAAAAAGGAGAGGGCATTCAACCGTGCTTTGAAAGGCCTTGGGGAATGGGGAAATTGATGTTTAAAACCCAATAGGTAAATGGGAAAACGACCAAGACAAGTTGATAAAGAAATAATGACTAGATAAAGAAAGAGAAAGGGCAGAAAGTTTGGTCACACTTGTGATCAAAGCAACGGGTATTTAAAGTAAAATAAATGCTGTTTTTGCTTGTGAAGTTAGCATTTGCTGTCTTTGTGTCAGAGTGATACCCAGTGCTGGGTGCTGTGTGGGCAAAACGAAAGCGCCGCGTTTTTGTACTGTGCGGCGGTGCGTCTCTGTGCGGTGGTGCAGGTATACTGGAGCTCCATCTTCTTTTCCTCTTGTTAATCCCTAGATGGGTCGGACTCTTCAATTAGATTTGTGGGAATACATACAATAATAAATTTAACCTTAAACTCTAAAACATGAGATAGCTCTGAAAGCTTAAGCATTAAAAAGTAGTTCCTTCAGATAAACTTATTAAAATTAAAAGCACACAGAATATACACAGTATTATGTGTATACTAATACATTTTTAAAGGAGATATGATTGGGTAGACATCATTGAATTGGAAAGTACCAAGCTGTGTTATAAACTAGAATATAAAACAGCAATAGACCCAGTAGACCAGGCAGGCTAAGGAAGCAGGATGAGCAATTACAGAGTTAGGCCCTTTTATCCCATGGAAACTTAATACATGATAATGAATTATAAAAGTGGCATTTAAATCAGTGGGGCAGAATGAGCTATTCTCTTATCTGTTCAGAAAATGTTTAGAGAAGGCCAAGTACTAGCCTAGATGCAAACCAAATATTAAAATTGCAGTCATCTTGGAGTTTAAATTCTAGCTGAAGTAGAGACAGGATAAATAAATAGAAGATAATTACATGATGATAGGAAAAGTAAAATGGAATGAGGGTAGTGTTCACAAGATTCCTTTTGGGGGAAAAAATTATGTTCCTACTTCATACTGTATGTGCATACTGAAGTGCAACTACAAGCCAATTTGTTAAAAAGAGACACCCAGTAGAAAATTTGGTGGAAGTTTTTTTCTTTTATTTTGATAGATACTCCAAATTCATAAAGGAGGATATAGGGCTATCCAGTAAATACCTATTTAGTAGTCAGGAAAATGGAAAACCAAATAATGAGATACCATTTTCAACCCTGCAATTGACAGGAAGTTTACTAATACCAGTTTTTAATGAGTTGGGGGGACGTAGGTTCTTTTATATGTACTATATAATGGTATGTTAGTAGAGTAACCTGTTTGGGGGAACAGTTTAAGAGTAGCTCTCAAAATGAAAAAGGTACGCATACTATGACCCAAGAATTCCACTTCTCGATATCTGCCCCAGGGAACTCGCAAATGCATGCACAAGAAAGTATGGTAGGGTGGCATGACTTGTAATAATTAAAATCTAAGAGTTGCCCAGATATGCTTCAGTCAGAATGATGTATCCATACTGTGGAGCACTGTAGCCCAAACACAGACCTCCAAAACATAGTGTTGCTTGTAAGAGGAAATGACAGATGACATGTACACACCAGTGGTAACAACAGTTATCACCTAACTGTTCACAGCTCTTGTCATTGAAAAAGCTGTTAGAGAAGTCGTGAGCTTTAGCCTTATCTCTAATGCT
This sequence comes from Anoura caudifer, assembly GCA_004027475.1. NCBI lineage: Eukaryota > Metazoa > Chordata > Mammalia > Chiroptera > Phyllostomidae > Anoura > Anoura caudifer. Next base: position 240,153 of record PVKU01000419.1, read on the forward strand.
TTCATTAATTTTTTTAAAGAGAGTATATTTTTATTGGCATGTATAAAAATGATTCAAACAGTTCATCAGCCTCAGCTCAAATCATAGTTCCCTTTATTCCAGCCCATGTTGTATTTTTATCAGCATCACCTGTCTGATGCTTGGCACGTGGTCCTGCACATGTGGGACCACATGTTTTTCTGAGTGACCCAGCTTACCAGTTAAATCACAGGTCCCTCTGATAGCTTAGGACGTAGTCTTCTTTTAACATGCCAAAAGAAAATGCTTTACTTGGTAAAAATTTGTTATTACATCATGAATTTTTTGCATTCTTAGAATGATATTTATTCTTTATACTTGTAAATAAGATTCATTTCTCTTTTTCTGTAGGTCGTTTATTTGCGATGCAAACTGGAATGAAGATTGATAGTAAAACTCCTGAATGTCGTAAATTTTTATCAAAGCTAATGGATCAGTTAGAAGCTGTGAGTTAACTGTGATCATTTATTTTCTGATCAGTGTTTAAAATGCTATTTTATTTCATTTGTGTATTTATGTGTTGTCGTTTTAGTTCTTTCCCTTGGCAGCAATCAGCTATGTTATCATAGCTGAGGAAAAATTAGACACAGTTTGTTGTTTGTTTGTTTTTTATAACTTTTTTTATCATGGGATTTATAAGCAAAATTCAAAATAGGTCCCATTATCTTTGCATATACCATTATATCTTGTTCCGCGTTGTTATAGGTGGCCTTTGAGTCATCCTTTTATAAGTGATGAACCTGTTCTAACCTTCAGTCTTAGAATAATATTTGTTTTTTGTATTTGTAAGTAAGATTCAGATGTGGATGATTGAAATAGATTATTTATTTAGTGAAAGGAACAATGAAGTAGATTATCAGTTGTCTCTCCTCTCTTTCTCCGGCTCTTGGTCACCTTGAATTTCACAGGTTATGGAGAGATATCAGTGTGTAATTTCCCAGGTTATTTATAAATGTTGAAAGTTACTCTGATCAAAGCCTAGTGCTATTAAGCAACATTAAATCCCTTTTGGACATTGATTTATTCTATTGTAATTATGAGAATATTTATTTTGTTGAAATTTTAAAAATCCTGCCCTGGCCAGCATGGCTCGGGTAGAGTGTCATCTCATGGACTGAAGGGTCGTGGGTTCAGTTCCTGGTTAGGACACCCATCCGGGTTGTGGGTTCAGTCTTGGTCGGAGCACGTACTGGAGGCAACCAATTGATGTTTTTCTCTCATATCTATTTCTATTTCTCTCTCTCTCTCTCCCTCCCCCCCCCGCCCCCCATCCTCCTTCCCTCCCCTCCCTTCCCTCTTCTCTCTAAATTCAGTGAGTATGTCCTTGGGTAAGGGTAGAAAAATAATCATTAAAAAAATACCAAAATTTTCAAAAGAAGAAAATCCTAAAGCCTTTTTTATTTTATAATGTCTTTGAGAAAAGCAATTTTAAAAGAGTAATGTGGTGCTAAGGTTTAATGTTTCAGAAGGTCATTTATTTTGGTGTGACAGTCTGAGTAAAATGTAGGAATTTAGCATATTGTTTTTTAAATACTTTATAGTATGTATAAGAAAGTCATATACTGACTGGAAATTTACACAGTTGTAAGTTGTGTTGATTTGAGTTTTATGTTTGTCTAAGTTTTTAAAAACTTTCATAATCCAATTCTCTAAGTTTGTCATCTGTGAGGTCTGTCTGGAAAAAGCCCAGCCATTGTTAATATAAAGAGAACATATCATGCAGTATAGATGTAACCTGGCAGCCAAGGAGAGTGGACTGGAATGCACATGCGTGAACAATGATGACTTCACTGTACTAGTCAGTGTGGTGCCAGATGCCATTGAGTGAGCATGTGCACTATGTGGCCATCACATTCAAAAGGATTGAGCAAGTAGAGCAACAAATCTGCATCAGATTTTGCATGAAACTTGAACATTCCCCTCGGAAACTGTTCAGATGATTCAGAAAGCCACAGCTAACTGGTGATTGGCGGGTTCATCCTGACAGCGTGCCTGCTCATGCATCACTTCCCATGCAGAGCTTTTTTGCGTAACTTCAAATCACCCAGGTGATTCAGCCCTGCTACATCCCAGAACTGGAGCCCTGCAACTTCTGGCTTTTCCCAAAACTAAAATCACCTTTGAAAGGGAAGAGATTTCAGGCCTTTGATAAGATTCAACAAAATACAACAAAGCAGCTGGTGGCAATTGGGAGAACTGTGGGAGGTCCCGAGGTGCCTACTTCGTAGGGGACTGAGACCTCATTGCCCTGCGTGTAATGTTGCTTGCACTTTGTGTCTTCTTCAGTAAATGCCTCTTTTTCATTTTACATGGCTGGGTACCTTCTGGACAGATCTCATATACCTCACTTAGAAATCTCTCTTTACACATGTGCTCTGAGAGATACTCAGAGCTATAGGATATAGTGCTCCTTTTAATCTTATTTTTTTTTATTTAATAAGAAGAAATTGAAATGGGAATAAACTAAAATTTTAAGTTATATATGGTTAGAAAAAAATTTCCAGTTCCAATTTTAGGGTACTGATAGTAAATACATTGGAATATATTATTTTGAAATATGTGTGATGCTTTAAATACTTGGTTGTGGTATCTTTGTATTCTTGGTTATTTTGACTTTTAGAGCTAAATTATACTTTCAGGTTATCATACTCATGTTCCTTTAGAATTTTGTGGACATAGGTTTTGTTTTAAATATTTTGGGCTGAGCCAGAGCAGTTTTTTTTTCTTTGCAAGAATTTATTGATGAGTCTTTTACTGAAATAAATATAAAATAATTTACTTGAAATGATTATCAGGATAATTTGTACTTAAGTATAAATTTCTGTAAGTCCAAAATTAAAAGCTCTGTATTTGATTTTCTTTTAGCTTAAGAAACAGTTGGGTGATAATGAAGCTGTTAGTCAAGAAATAGTTGGTTGTGCCCATTTGGAGAATTACGCTTTGAAAATGTTTTTGTATGCAGACAATGAAGATCGGGCTGCACGATTTCACAAGTAAGTAAAGCACAAGAAAACTAAAAGTGATAATAAGTTTCGTTACTCTGTACCAGAATTACCCAGTTTGGGTTGCACACTTTCTGACTTCCTAAGTAAATTATTCAGATTTTTAAAAATTACTTTTAGAACCTCTTGATGATTCTGACCCAGGGCAGATTTATGTTTTCAGTAAATATGCTCTAACGGGCCATTCTTTCACATTTCTCAAAATCTTGAGAGTTAATTTTAGCCAAAAACAGCCTGATTCTGTGACACTGATTTTAAGAACACCCACTCCACTAATCTAAACAATTTGTCATTATTATAATGATACTTAAATGTGAAGACATTCTCGTGGCTTTATATGCATTAGCTAATACTGTAAGTATATTATCTAAGACCAGATGTTCGCTATAAAGCCTTACTGTACCATATGTACCTTTATATGAGTGTTGTTGCTTTCTCCTAATAGGTTACAGGAGGAGCTTCATTATATTCAAAAATCTGATTTTATTTAAAATAGTAATTTCAGAATGCTTGCTAAACATTGGAATTTTTTCTTGTAGCTACATGACTAATTCTACATCTTAATGTTTTTGCTTTAAACTAAACTAGCTCTCTTTTCTCTTCCAGAAACATGATCAAGTCCTTCTATACTGCAAGTCTTTTAATAGATGTCTTAACAGTGTTTGGAGAACTCACTGATGAAGTGAGTGTATATTCTTTATTGTCTTAATAGCTAAAGATTAATATTGTTGCCATTATTCAGTTTTATTATGACCATGTTTATTTGGAGCAGCGTACCTGTCAGAAATGTAATGTAAACAAAAAGTTGAATTTTAAATTTGCTATACATTTTAGAAACTATAAGCAAAAGATGATATTTTTAATAGTATATATACTTGCTGTAGTAAGTTCTTTAAATTCAAATATGTATTTTACCCTTTAGCAAATGCATGACTACTGTATTGAGCAACACAGATTTTGAGTTTCATGTTTTTAAGTGTTTAAATATTACTAAACGTGTATGCTATTAAGTTTCCTCACTGATAATTGGTAAACATAGTACAGGCAGAGACTTTTTAGGACTTTTTTTCTATTTCATTTCTACTGAGAAATATTGTTTATGATTTGTTTCTGTTTCAAAATACATATAGAACATGATATTGCACAAACTATTAATTGACATGTTTCTCATAATCATTCTAAGGTAAGTAGAGTGCACACTCATTTTATACAGAAGCGAGTGGGGAGACTTAAGTGACAAACGTTGCTGGGAGTTCAGTGTTTTCACTGTTGCAAGAAAATTTGTCCTCTGCCAAGGGAGATGCTAACCTACAAAGAGGTAGGGAGAAAGAAAAGAACGGTAGTGAGACTGATAAAGGCATACTCTATTGATCATTTGAAATCTGTGAAGAACATTGGTTTCTGTGATACAATGTTTTTTTTCCAAAATGTTGAACAGTTCATATTAAAGTTCCCAACAAAACAGTATAATCTGTGAGATATTTGCATTTTTGTAAAACAATTTATCAAAACTGCAAAAAATTCTTTATGTTTGTAAAATGAAGGCTTGATGGTTAAAAGCTGGGTTTTTGCATTGGTAGAGTTGTGCTGGACGTTTCAAAATTGTGCTGAATGAGGGACAACTTTTTGTGTGATTGCTCCTTTTGATTTATATCACCAGGCATCCTGGCCCTTGCCTACACGGCATTCCCCAGCATTCACACAACCAGAAAGCAACCCAGATGTTTCCAAAACTCTGTCTAGCATGTGGGACAGTACCCACCGGGAGTCACTGCTGTGTAGTTGAAACAGAGGAGTATGGGAGGAAACCGAAATGCTTCCCAACGGGTGGCCTCTGCTGTATTCTGAAGGCCTGGTGGATCCACACTGTTTAGTTCCCTTTCTGCTCCCATCTCCTGCTACTGATCCGGACTTCCTTTTCCCTCCGTTGTAGTGGTATGGGGCGCTATACTAGATACTTGAGGATGTCGTGGTGATTTAAACATGGCATTATGGAAAGCTTTAGATAGGTCAGTGTAGTTTGGAGAATATCAGGCACACAAAATGGAATAATGGACCTCAGATTAGAAAAGTAAGTCAGGTTAGATCAAATCCTACCGGGAAGAAAGGAGAAGAAAGGTAGGTAACAGAGTCGGTGTCGGGGTGAGCACACTGAACACCTGAGGCCTTCTCTATGACATTTGTACATAAAGACTTTTGGTCTTCTAATTAAATTCTTTTTAATTAGGGTTTTTCTGTGTGTGTGTGTGTGTGTGTGTGTGTGTGTGTGTGTGTGTGTGTTGTTTTTGTTTTTGTTTTTTTGCAAAAGCCACTGGTTCACCAGCTAGATTACTGCAATTTGCATGATTATTTTCCAGTTCTCTTTCTGTACAACATGTTCTGCGCTGTCATCGTTTTCTGAAGAACCTAGGGACTTTTCATTTCCGTTGCAAATTCATCCTATTTCATGTGTTTGTCAGGCCAGTCTGCTTACCATCCATCCCCCAGCTTTCACCACCAAGAACTTTGTCCTTTTAGCTTGCTTTAAGTTTTACCTTCTCCTTGAGTCTTAGCTACATTGTTCTAGACCTTATATGAATTTCCCTATTCTCTCAACTCTTCCACCTTTAGAGCCTCAACTCTGAATAGGACACAATAAATTCATTGACTTGGGTTTAAGTGCAGTTTGCACACTGAGTAAATATAGTGGCTAGTTAGAATTTCAAAAGTTGTTAATAGTTTAGCTCTTTATTTTTCTATCTGTAGATGGAAATAATGTTCAGGCCTGTTGACACAGAACATTCATAACTCTTCTGAAGTGTAATAGATCTCAACTACTCACAGTATTTTGATCTATTTCCTGAAATTTTTTCCCTTTTAATTTCATGTCATTACTCACAGTTGCACAAAACTAAATAAAGTCTGTATTATCTTTAGTCTTTAACTGTTTATATATGTGTATTTATCTGCCACTGTTCCATTTTTCAACTTTCCAATTCTGTTTGAGGTATACATATTGCACTCTTTTAACTGTGCCTTACATAATTCCATCTCAGTATTTAATTAAATTTGTTGTTATACAAACTTCTAGCATTCCTGTAGCTTCTTGGATTCTGTGTCCCAGTTTTAGCTACAGAGTCACCAGCGTAAACTTTAACTTTGTATTATAAAGAAAGAAATGTTCAAAACATATTTTATTTTCTTACTGTTTTCTTACCTCTTCATTACTCTATTGTCAATTATTGTTAGGCTGTCTTTTGTATTTTAGATTTATATTTCTAGCAATGTCTTCAGGAACACATATCATTTTTACCTTTTTTTCCTTTATAGTTTTTGGTTTAGGCTTAATAGTGCTAATGTAGGAAGAATATGGAAATCACTTATTAAAGATAATGCTACGCCCATCTCTTGAGTTTCTGCTGATTTGAAGGAATCAAATGACTATGGTATGTGTTCCCTCCCACACAGACCTTGTGTTCTGACTTGGAAACAGAAGCAAAATAACTGTAACAATAGGTGGTCTGGTAGTGGTAAGATACAGGGGAGGGGTGCACTTCTAACTCCTGTCTGGCACTGTACTTAGACTCTTTAAATATATTTGTCCCATCTTTTCAACTGCGAGTTACAGTGAGAGAACTGAGGGCCAGAAAAATACAAGTACCTTGTCTCCAGATGCTGTAGCCAGAACAGTTCTTAGACCCTGAGACAAAGATCCAGCTTTTTTCCCCTTAATTTGCAGTCTGTTGCAGACTGATTGTTTTATAAAATACAAGTAATAATTGAATAACTAGAAAGATGAAACTTAAAAAAGACATGCAAAATACAAGCCTGGTTTGCACCAAGTTTCCTAAATACTCTCAATTTCTCTATTGTCATAAACTGGTGAGCAGTGTCACAAACTGGTGAGCAGTTTGCACACTAGCACTTGTTCTGGGACGGTATTTTATTTAACACTGACCTAGATCCCTCTGTGGGAGACCCCGGTGAATCCTCTTTGTGTCCCACTGCGGACTCGTGCTCCTGGAGAAACAGGCCTGCAACCCAGCTGGAGCAGTTGCGTGCATGTGTAGCCATCCGGAAGGAGGTAGTCTGTGCAGGTACCCTTCACACTGTACGTTTCTGAATTACGCACCATCGTACTGCTATCCTAGAAAACCATGAAAAGGTGGGAGAGTTTTATCTAATTACAAAGGCGTGTGTTCACCTGGGTTTAACATGTAATTAATTGTAAATGGAGTATTTTTGCGTGCAATGTTAGTGCAAAGTGGTTCAGAGTACTACAGGCATTGGCCTCAAATTCCACATGCCACTTCATAACTGGGTAAGTTATTTGACGTACATAAGCCTGTTCCCACATCTGTAAAATGAAGAAAATTGCGATACCTACTTCATCAAGTTGTCCTGTGTAGAAAATGAGAAAATGCATGTAAAGCCTTTAGCAAAGTACCTAGCAGTAGCAAATGCTTAAAAACGATCAGATCTTGCTTTTACTAGTTGATAGATAATGTTCTAGTGTAATGCATTTAGAGAGGGCATCAGCAAATACGTGAAAATTTTAATGGGAACTATTCAAAACTGCTCAATCTTATATATTAGATTAATTTATTTAGAAATAGATTTGCATCATATATTGCTATTAACTATATGGAGGTCCAACATGTGCGACTGGAGTCCCAAAAAAAGAGAACAGAAATAAAATGTTAAAGAAAAGATTTTGAAGAAACAGTGACCACAGATTTTTCTAAGTTGGTCAAAAAAATTTGTGGATCCAAGAAGCTCAGTAAACCCTGAGTAAAATAAAGACAAAGAAAACTCTATCTGAGAACATCGCAGTCAAACCAGTGAAGTTCAGCGGTAGAAGAAAAAAGTCTCGAAAGAGCAGCCTCGGGAAACAACGCATTATGCACAAGGTAACAGCGATTTGAAGGATGGCTGTTGACTTCTCCCTTTTTAGAAAAGTGTTTGCAGGAAGGTAATGACATTGACATATTTAAAGTACTAAAAGAAAAAAATAAGCAAATAAATTCTGTCAACTTAGAATTCTATAAAGAGCAAAGGTATCCTTCAAACAGCAAAGTAAATTGAGACATTTTTGGACAGATTAATTCATTGCTAGCAAATGTGCACTAAAGATCTAAAGAGCGGAAAGGGAGTTTTTCAGTCTGAAGGAAAATAATACCAGGTGGCACCTTGGATTCATAGGGAGGAGTGAAGTACATTGGACATAGTACATAGGTAAATATATATTTTTTAAACTATAAAAACTTTTTTATTTTTTAAGATAGGTAAACATATTTAAGTAAAAATTATTATACGTATATGTATATATTTGTTTTTTATCTTTATAGTATTTTTTTCCATTACCATTTAGTCCCATACGCCCCTCTCCCCACAGCAGTCACCACACTCTTGTCCACGTCCGTGAGTCCTTTTTCCTTTTTGCTCAATGCAGAAGAAGGCAAGGTAAGAGAGGGGAGAGGACCAGAAATAGATGGGACTGGTACAAAATGTAGTGCAGATTCTAGACCTGAACATAGCTGTATCAGTAAGTACCATAAATGTAAATTTGGGCTAGCACTACTATATAGAAATGGAGATTTTCAGACTAGATAAAAAATAAGCTCTAACTTTATATTGTTTACAAGGTAACACCCTTTAAGTATTGAGACACAGATATTTTGTAAATGAAAGAATGGAAAAAATATTCAATGCAAATACTACGTAAGCAAAATCCTAAGTGACCATATTAATCTTAAACAAAGTAAACTTTAAGAAGATGTGTTATGGGAGGTAAAGTGGGACGTTTTGTAATGATAAAGAGTTTAGTTCATCAGGAAGATACTGTAGTTGAAAATGTCTGTGCACCTAATAGCAGAGTTACAAACTATACAGAACAAAAATTGATAGAAATAAAAGAAAAATACACATAAATTCATAATCATACTTGAAGATTTAATACCCCCCCTTAGTCATCAGTAGAATAAGTAGTTTAAAAACAGCAAAATTAACTAAAATGAATAGACCAGCCACATCAAATATTGGCTAGAATGTGGGAAAACAAGAGGTTTCATACATTGGTTGGCAAAAATGTTAGACGTTATAACCACTTTGGGAAAAGATTTGGCAGATTTTTGTAAAGTTAAACATACACCTACCCTTTTACCCAGTAATTCCTGCTTGGTGTTTATCCAAGAGAAATGAAAACATATGTCCAGAGAAAGACTTGTTCAAGAGGTACTCATAGGAACTTTATTCATAATAGCCCAAAGCTGGAAACAGCCCTGATACCCACCAACAGAAGAATTGATAAATAAATGGTGCCATTACTAAAATGTAAAAAGGGAACTACTGGTATACCCTACAGCATGATTGAGTCTTGTAGTTACTGTACTGAGGAAAAGAAGACTCAAAAGAATGCCAATTGTATGATTCTTTTCTAGTGTAAAAAAATTAGGTTGTTGAGGGTAGGGTCAAGGGAAAGTTGATCTGGAAAGGGATATAAGGGAACTTTCTTGGGAACTAGGAATATTATATTTTGATAGCATGTTTTACAGAGGCATTTCCATTTGTCAGAGCTCATCAAATTATACATTTAAGATTTATGCATATCGAAGTATGTCATTTTTACCACAAAAAAGTTAAATATTGAACTGTTATTTATAGGCTTGCTTTTTGGTGATGGTATTAGGTTGTCAATTCTAAAACTGCCTATTCTGTGTACTAGGATTGAGCAAATGAGTAAATACTGAGAGCCGGGTTTCTCACTTCTGGAGAAAGAACTTAAAATATGGGATGGGAAAATGTTGCATTTTATTGTATTGGATTGGAGATGTCCATAATAATTTCTGCTTTTAAATATATTAGGTAAATGGAGCAGAATTCATATGTCTATATAGATGGTGTATATGTAGCACTACAAATGTGTGTATAAACAGTCTATGCACGCATTTGTGTGTGTACAGCATATATCATAGCTGTGTGTATACATGCCCATGAAATGCAGCTCCTATATCTCTGTACTGAACGTACCTGGAAGCAGGGATGCATCAATAGCACTGAGCACCCGGAGTGTCTGATTTGGGGTTCTAAATACCCTCACCTATAAAAGGAGCCAGGATTCTTGTAGAAAGGGCTGTGTCAGGACGCGAGTACTAAATGAAGTTGGACCTTTCTGTACCAGAAAGTGAAGAAGTGTTCACATAATCACAGGAACATGTCAAAAGTATACAGAAGTGAATTTGAAAGAGTTTCCATTGTCCAGGTCATAGATAATTTGAGCATCAAAATAAGGATGGTATTAATAGACAGTAACCATTGAGTAAAATAAGAATCTACAGATCTGTACAGAAATGTACAGTGAAATGAAATGAAGGAATACAGAAGGTTCTTTACAGTAGAATTCTAACTGATAATAAGTAAGAAGTAAAAATGAAGTTAGAAATTGTTAGTGGAGTTTAAAACTAGTAAGTTGAGAGTTTGATGAAGAGGATATTTACAGTAGTCTCTCAATATCTTTCCTCAAATTGCTCATTAATTTTCAAGGGGAGATAGAGGAGAATGGGGAAACCTGCCTGACACCACTGTAACCGAGGCGGCATCGCGCCTAGCACAGCCAGTGTGGGACCAGCTGAGAAGGACACACTCCACTTCAGTGCCAGTCCTGCTAACAGTGGATCAGGAGGCACCAGACAAATCCAGACTGATAGACATTTTACAAGGAGGCTGGTATTTATTTTTTTATGTCAGGGTCAAGAAGCACTAACAAAGGCTATTCCAGATTCAAGACTAAGAAGACATGTCAACTAAATAATGCACACTTCCTAAAGTAGACCCAGGGGAGGAGTAACTCCCAAGAACATTATTTGGACAATTGGCAGAATTTATTGGGATGGTGGGTCAGATAGCATTCTTCCCTAAGTGTTACATTTCCTGATCTTAATAACCATTGTGTATGAGGTTGTCCTTGATCTTAGAAAATGGGTAATGAAAGCATTAGGGTCACCGTGACTTCCCACAGAAAAAAGGTTGTGTATAACTGAGCAGATTGCTTATTATTCTATCATAAGTACTATGTTTATATGAATAGGTGGGGTAAAACTAGGTTTACAATTCATTTGGAAAATAATACAATAATTAATAAATATAAGAATAAACTTTGTGTGTTCGCAACTGTAAACCAACTTTTGCCCCACCCTGTACATGTAAATTGATAGATTGATAAAGAAAAGTGCAAACGTTTGGGGAATTTGAGTGAAAAGTATATGGGAGTATTTTTGCTATTTTTAAACTTTTCTCTGATTGTTGTTTCATAAAACACTGGGGGCTTTTTGTTGGTTTTTTGTTTGTTTGTGTCAGCAGATAACATTGGTGCCTTTACTCACCTAGTAGAGTTTTGTATTAAACAGCTAATGTTTCTACCACCTTTGGTTCATTGAAATGTACATTCCAAATATTACTCTAAAAATAGGGTAGTTAAGTTTATGTATTTTGTGTATTACATTAGGGCATTTTGATACAATGTTACTCTAATTTTTTAAATTTGTTCTATAAAATTTTAGTTGCTTTGGAAAATATAAAAGTCTAAAATGCTGAATAAATCTCCATTAGGAAATACATTTAATTTGTGATTATACATACTTGAACATTTGAGTCATTATGTTAAAAAAAACTTGCTGAATATGTGTTCTTCAAGCATCTTTCATTATATCCTGTGTTCCTAGGAATTATAGAGGCCTTGTTGTTCGCTTAATATACTTGGCAGAATTGGGGTACTAAGAGTATAAATGTGTTGTAACCACCAAGTTAGAGATTATTAATTTCCTTTGTATCATTAACTACTTTGAAATGTTTGGAAGCTATGGATTCTCTCCCATGTATGCGTATGTTGCATTTTTTGCATAATTCAGGGAGTTTCACTGCCACCCTCAACCCTGTCCACTGACCCTCCCCTGAAAGTCTAGGTCAAAGTGTACTCAAGACTACTAGTCACATTTCTAGATGCAAAAAAAAAAAAGTTTTACTCCAGTTAAGTGTTTTTCATCATATAGTTTCAAGACAGCCACCTTCACAGGGTACTGAATTTTCTTTTCTTTCTTCCTTTTTTTTTTTTTTTTAAGAAAATCATGAAATCCATTCATTCACCAAATATTTGTTTACTATAAATCAGGCATGGTTCCAGGCGCCACTAGCAATACCACAATGCATAAAGCCCCTGCCTTCGTGGGTGTCATATTGCTGTGGTGGAGCTAGACCATGAATGTGTAGTATGTCCTATGATAAGTGTCATGGAGAAACTCAAGGTGGAGATAGAAGAGTCAGTTTAAATAAGGTGGTTGGGGAAGGCCTCACTGAAGAGAAAACATTTTTGCAAATCTCTGAAGAAGATAGGGGAATGAATTATACAGAGCCAGAAAGAGGCAAGAGAAAACACAGAGGTTTGAGACGGTCAAGATTACCTGTTCAGGAGAGAGCTAATGCTGTAGGAGTCTGGTAGGTAGTTAAGTAGCCCACTGGGAGGCAAAGAACAAAAATGGCAGCTGGTAGGTAGTCTTTGTGAACTGGAAAGAGCGAGTGAAGGTGAGTGGATGGCATCAGCTGAAGGAGACCGCCTCTTTAGTGCGGGTGGTGATTACCCAGTAAACGGGGGCCCCGGGTTTCCAGAGCTTCCAGTTGTTACAAGAAGTTAGGAACTTGGATTGCCCTTGACTTGTCTGGTATTTAATTCTGTGGAAACAGTTCCTATTTAAAATTCTATGTGAGTCAGCACTGCTTGAGTCCAGCAGTTTAAAATCTTTGTTAGGACAGGGTATGCAAGGATATTTGGAGTCAGAGGGTTAATAAATAAAGGACGTAGGAGGGAAACCAAGAGACAGGAGTGTCATAAACACCAGGAATAGACAGTGTTTCACAGATGTCAGAATGGTTCAGTGTTTAGTGCGCTACTGACAGGTTTGGTAATATGATGCCTGAGAGATGTCCATTGGCTTCACCAGTGTGAGCAGGTTGTTGGTGAAATTCGCGAGAGGAGTTTTTCAAGTGAACCGATGACTTAAATGAGGAGGAGACTTGCACATGTCGGATCCCCGCATTGGAAGGCATGGGCACACTGAAATGCTCTGATTTTTTCTTTTTTTACAAAAATAACTGAACAAAAAAGAATAAAGAGAAACTTCTCCCTAGAATGAACTGAATGAAGTGAAGACTTTAAGTATGGATACTTCTTTTGAAAAGCTTCTTTGTGAAGTACAACAAATTATAATCATACCTGGAAATTGGAAATCAATGTATAGAACCTTTTTTAAAACATGATACATAAGCGTTCGATAAGAAAAGGGAAGTTAAGTATGGCACAAATTCATTAATTGGGGGGGGGGGGTTAGGTTTCCGTATAGTACTTAATGTGTAGTGTCTAGGGAATCTCACATAAAATAACTAAGTATCTGAACTGTATGCTGTATTTGTAGTCATAGGAGACTTAGTGGATCTTTGCAAAAGGCAAATTACAATTATTTTCAACATAATAAAGCTGTTCTCTGAAACTCAAAGGTGCAACAGATCCTCTGGGGGTCTTGTTACAGCACAGAATCTGACTCAGGCTTGAAGATTCTGTATTTCTGACAAGCTTCCAGTTGATGCCAGTACTGCTGGTGCGAGAGTATCACAAAGGTCCAGTAACTACATGAACTAAAAATCACTATTCCATCCAAAGTTCTGATGGTTTTACTCTTGTATTTTTTAAACAATTTTTTTTCTTATTTTATGGCATATAGCATAAATTTTAAAAGCAGGAAAGAAGCAGCTAGCAGATTCTTCACTGATATTTTCAGTTCTTACAACAATCCCATGAGGTACTATTTTCCCCTTTTTGGAGCTGAAGTAATTGAGACTCGGAGCTGGTAAATAGTGTGCCGCAGGCTAAAGGTGCAGGTTGCCCAACTCTCTGTCTGGTGTTGGTTTGCTTGCTCTAACCACCACATCTCACTTTTCCTAGACTTGTACAAACCAGTGTTTTCCTCTCTAGTGAAAACAGTTCAATTTGTTGTTACCATCTTTCACATTTCAGTTTAGAATCTCGTCTAGCCTAGTTCTCTCTCTCCCTGTGCATAAAAGTTGTGAGTTTTACTCAAAGGACACTCCCATGTTTCCATTAGAGACTTTTCCTGAAACCCAGAACCGTCGGAGAACTGGGCATGCGTTTTGGGGAAGACAGCTTTTCATGAAGCCTGTCGAGCCCTAGACAGTTGGTAGAATCCGGCGGTAGGTGGGGCGGGTGCCAGCTGCTTTCAGAGCTGTTCAGGGCAGAAACGGGTTTTATTTAAAAACTATGATACAGGTTATCATAAGTGTATGTACATTTTCTTGACTTTTTTACTGCAGTCTAACATACAAAAATATGTCTTTTAGAATGTGAAACACAGAAAGTATGCAAGGTGGAAGGCAACATATATCCATAATTGTTTAAAGAATGGAGAGACTCCTCAAGCAGGGCCTGTTGGAATTGAGGAAGAGAATGGTATGTATTTATCTAAGTAAAATCATTTAGTAGAATCATAATTGTGCATTATATTCTTATTTAAGTTTTCTAAAGGAACTGTACAATTTTGTTTCCTCCATCGGTTCCAAAATTCATGAAAATTGGATATGAGATTGTAAATTTCCAGACAGATTCCTCTAATGTCAAACTTTATTGACAAAATGGCTGGCTATCTCCTACCTCTGATGAGATCTCATTCCTACATGGAACAGACCATCCATCTGTAATTTAAAAAATATTTCCAGCCCTGGCTGGTGTGACTCAGTGGATTGAGCCTGGGCCAGCGAATCAAAGGGTCTCCAGTTCGATTCCCAGTCAGGATGCATGCCTGGGCTGCGGGCCAGGTCCCCAGAATGAGGTGTGTGAGAGGCAACCACACATTGATGTCTCCCTCGCTCTCTTTCTCCCTCCCTTCCCCTCTCTAAAAATAAATAAAATCTTTTTAAAAATAAAAATAAAAACCAAAGGACACTATATTATATTTTCTGGATTTGTTTGAGCCTTTTTAGGGGATGGGGGGGTTGATAATACATTCATATAGTTCACAATTTATAGAGTGTGTAAAAGATAAAATGAATTTCTCATTCCCACCATATTTCTCACACTCCCAGATCCTGCCGT
This sequence comes from Anoura caudifer, assembly GCA_004027475.1. Lineage (NCBI taxonomy): Eukaryota > Metazoa > Chordata > Mammalia > Chiroptera > Phyllostomidae > Anoura > Anoura caudifer. The sequence continues at coordinate 255,306 of PVKU01000419.1, forward strand.
AACCCCAATCACTAAATACCTCTTTTTTAGAGTGTCGTGTATCTTTACAGAGATGCTTTTTATGAATTTACAAATAAGTAAGAATATATATCCTCCTTTTTTCACATAATTGGTAATATACACACTGTTCTACACCTAGTTTTTTTGTTGTATTAACTTTGTTAATACAAGAAAATTTCACTGTCTCATAATGAGTGGTGTTATAAAATTAAATCATGAACAAATAAAGGTCTCGTTATTTTATTGGTCTTTCAGTTAATGAGTAATGAAAAAGAAAAACATTTTTTACTTGTTTTCAATGATTAAACGTATAGGAAATTGACTTAACAATGGAAACAACCACTGTTCTCTGAATTAAGAAAATGTCATGATTTTTGCATTTGTTATATAACTTTTAGGCATTTGTGAAGATTATACAATGCGTGGGTTAGTGAACTTTCTCTTGTTAGACTGTAAATTTTTTTTTTTAAGATTTTATTTATTTTTAGAGAGAAGGGATGGAGGAAGAGAGGGAGAGAAACACTGATGTGTGAGGGAAACATCAGTTGGTTGTGGTTCGCTGGTACCCCAACGGGGGACCGAACCCACCACCCAGCCCTGACCAAGTGAATGAGTAAACCAGCAACCTCTCACTTTGCTGGAGGATGCTCAACCAACAGACCCATGCCGGTCAGGGCAGACAGTAAATATTTTAGACTTGTAGGTGATACGGCCTTTGTTGCAGCTGCTTGACTGTACTCTCGTACCAGAGAAGTAGCTGCCACAGACAATATGTAATCAAATGAATGTGTCTATGTTTTGACAAAACTTTATTTACAAAACAGGCAGCCAACCCACTGGCCATAGTTGGCCAACTCCAGTCTAATCCATCTCCTCAGATCTGTTACTATAGTGAATTCTATTAAATGATTGTCTTATATCGAACCAACTTTACATCGTGTAATAAGTAATAAACCCTACTTGGTCATGATGTAGTTTTCTAAATTATACTGATGAGTTTAATTTGCTACTACTGTATCATTTAGGATTTTGTATTGACATAAGTAAAACTGGCTGCAGTTTTACTTTGGGGTATCAGTTTTATACTTCATAAATATCTGAAAGTTTTCTGACGTTTTCCTGTGCTTTGGAACATTTTGAATACCCTTGGAATTATCTTTTACTCAAATATTTCCTGGAATGTGTGTGTGTGTGAGACACCAGCTGGCCCTGGCACTGCGGGGGGCTTGCTGGTGCTGTTCTTCTATGGAAACTCGCCCGCTCCGATTTTTTTAAATTTTCTCAATCAGTGCCCAGTGAATGAATGTGTACCGATGAAGTGAATGATATTTTAGTTCTTTTAAGGCCTTTTGATAATTTCTGCATAGGTGTGCTCCCCTCAGAATTGTTCAGATTGCAGTTGTTTTGCAGTTCTGCTTAGAGGTATGTGTTCATTTCAGTGTAAGTGTCCACTTCCAAAATACAACAGCTACGTTGAATATTTTCAAATATCATTTTAAAATAAATAGATAGCAAATGAAGTGAAAAGATGCTGAAATCTTTAGTATTTAGGGAAAAACACATTAGCTTCTGGAATCTAAAATTTAATAAGCTGATAGTACCAGGTGCTGACAAGATTGCCAGGTGGCTAGAACATTGCTCTTGAGAAAAGGAAAGCAGGTTGACAGTTTTGTATAAAATTAAAAGTACACTTAGCATATGATCTAGCAGTCCCACTTCTAGGTATTTGTTTACCCAGGAGAAATGCAAACATGTCCGTGCAAAGACCTATACATAAGTGTTCATTTATAGCAGCTTTATTTGTAATTGCCAGAAACCGAAAGTGACTCAGGAGCCATCAATTTGTGAATGGGTCGACCAATTGTGGAACATCTTTGCAGTGCAATACTACTGAGCAGTCAAAGGGAATGAACTGTTGATTTATGCATCAGTGTGGTCCGATTTTGAAAGCATCATACCAAGTTAATAAAGCCGACTACAAAAGGCTGCATACATATGATTGCATTTATGTAACATTCTGGAAAAGGCCATGTTCTAGGGACATTAATCAGATCAGTCGGTGTCCGGGGTGAGAAGTAGGGATTTACTAGAAAGAAACAGGAAAAGGTTTGGGGATGACAGGAATATTCTGTGTGACTGTGCGGGTGGGGTACACATGACGTAAGTTTGTCAATACTGGCCCCTAGAAGTGTACATTTTACTGTATGTCAGTTAAAAGACCAAGAAAAAAGAAAAAGTTGTAAAGACAGGAAAATCTTTGTGTTTTATTTATTTATTTAGAGGACTATTTAGAATTTTTAACACCACTCAGTGTAAAAGGCACTCTGCAGTTTCACATATGACTACTCTATGTAAATTATTTTGCAGTCCATCCTCTAGAGATGAGACTTTCATGCAACATTTCAAGTTAACTTCTTGCTATCTGTTCCTGAGCATACTTCCTAATATTTGCTGTCTAATCTCTAAACAGCCTTTTTCACATAGAATGCCTCATATAGTTATATAATAAATGCCTTGCATTCATATAGTGTCTTAAAGTTTATAAATCATTTTCATATATCCCAGACCTTCAAAGGTCCCTAAGAGATAGTTTAAGTAATTCCTGTTTTACAAATGAGGAAATTGAGATTCCCCATGGTTTTTATAGTTGTTGACTAAGTGTTTAAAATAGAATCATATAAAGCATGGTTATGTTTCTGGGTTATAAGTAAATTGTCCAAATACAATTTCTCATTTTTTCATTTAATTTTTGAGAATGTTTTACATCTTTTCCTCCTTTAATACCAACTACAGTCAGGAATGTTTTATGTCAGTCCTACAGTGGGCACTTAAGTGTCCACAGGAAAAGATCCCAAGATTCTTAACTTGCTAAGGAAGAATCTCCGCAAGCTGGCACCAACCTTCTTTACCAGTTTACTTCTTAACTCCTGTCTGCTATTGTCTTAGTTGGCTTAGGCTTCCATAACAGAAGACCACCACCAGGGTGGCTTAAGGAGCAGGCCTGTATTTATTTCCTCCCAGTTCTGGAGTCTGAAAAGTCCAAGATCAAGGGTTGTCAGGGATTGGTTGGTTGTTGGTAAGAGTAAGCTTTCTGGCTTTCAGGCAGCCACCCTCTCTCTCTGTTCTCAAGCTGGAGAGACACAGAGATCTTTTTCTTATAAGGCCATAGTCCTATCAGAGCAGGGCTCTACCCTTATGAGGTCATTTAACCTTGGTTGCCTTTTAAAGATTCTGTCTCCAAATAGTCACATTGGGGATTAAGGCTTCATCATATGAATTTTGGGGTGGAGGACACCGCATAGTTCCATAGCAGCTATTTAAACCCTTTATTACAACCACAGAAGAGCCAGAAAAAACCTTATTCTCTTTCTTTAGTTAAAACTGTGCCGTCCTCCTCAAATGCTGTTCTTTCTTTACCTGTCTGGTTCTTGCCTACCTGATGGTCTCTCTTTCTTCTGAATTTCTGCAGAGCTACTTTATGTATGACTGTACGTATGTCTGTAAAGCCTTGTAAAGTATATACTATTTAATATAGTGAGTATTTACTTGTTCTGTTTTTGTTTTATTTGACACTTTATTAGGTACATACAGCTTTGTAATTATTTTATGTTAATTACCTAACCTTACCATTATGAAATATCCCGTTGTATCTATTAATATTTTTTGACATGATGTCCTGATTGGTGTGGCTTAGTCATGCAGCAGAGCAAAAGGTCACGGGTCCAGTGCCTGGTCAGGGCATGTGCCTAGGTTGTGGGTTTGGTCCCTGGTCAGGGCGTGTATGAGAGGCAACCAATGGATGTGTCCGTTCCTCTCTTTCTCCCTTCTTTCCCTTCTAAAAAATAGAAAATTTAAAAGAAAATATTTTGACATGAAATCTGTATTGTCTGTTACTGAAATTAACCCTTCAGGTTTTGTCTGCTTGGTATTTCCATAGTATACCTGTGTGTTTATCCTTTTATTTTAAACATATGAGTCTTAAAACATATAGGTGTCTTTTTTTCAGTCTGTCAACATCAGTCTTCAAAATACTGTCTAGTCCATTTACATTTAGTGTAATTATTGCTGTAGCTAGATTTAAGCCTAGTATTTTTGTCATTTGTTTTTTTGTTGGTTTCGTTTGTTTCTGTACCCTCTTAGAGTTTTATTTGGTGAGTTTTTCCTTTTCCATTCATTATGACCATATTTTTCTCTATGATACAGTACCTAGTTTTAAGTTATTTTCTATTCATTTCAATGTCTGGGTCATTTGAGGGGTTTTTTTCTGTGGACTCTTTTTCTCATGACTCTGATCACATTTTTTCTCCCCTCCTTACAGATTTTTATTAATTTTTATTGCTGATAAATAAACAATCTTGTAGTTCCCTTTATTTTTCTCTGTGAAGTCTTGATTCTTCTTACAACAGGCAGTTAACTTGCCTGAACTCAAACATTGCCCCTCTTCTTTCATCTTTAAGGCTTTGCTTTTTCAAGCTCCCTAGAATCCTCCCCAAGTGTACATGCGTAGTTGAGGGCCGTACAGGCATTTAGTTGGGGTTCACATACACATTTTAAGACTCACTTTTCTGCAACACTTCCTCTGTACAGACCATTGAGTACCCTCCAGTGAAAAGACACAGAAAAGGAGTTCTTACCTGGTGAGATTTCTTCTCCCAAGGGCCGTCTTCTCTCCAGTTTCTACCAACTTTTCGTTACTCCCCATGCCTTTAAACAGTGGGATTTTTCCCTTTCCCAGAATGTATAAATCTTGGAGTTCTCTAATATAAGAGAAAATTATTGTATATATGGTATGAATATATCTACAGGGTTACTTAGTAAAATGAGTATCTCTGAGTAGTAGGTAGATTACTTTTGTTTATTTATAAGTATCTGTATTGGTCCTGGTTGGTATGTCTCAGTGGATTGATTGCCAGCCTCCAAACCAAAGGGTCGCTGGTTCAATTCCCAATCAGGGCACATGCCTGGGTTTCTGGCCAGGCCACCTGTGGCGTGGTGCATGAGAAACAGCCACACATTGATGTTTGTCTCCCTCTCTTTCTTCTTTTCCCCTCTCCCTAAAGGGAAATATAATCTTTAAAAAATAAATTTTTAATAAAAATTTTTCAAGATTTTTATTTTTTTAAATCTAAAAAAAATTATCTATATTGAACATCTAATATTGATGATCAGACAAAAAATTATTTAAAAATTCAATAGGAAACCAATCTGTTTCAGAAATCTATAGTTCTAGCTTGCATTTACTTTATTTTGAAGTGCTGAGATTCCAAAAAGTGACTCATTGTCATTTTAAATAGACTGTCAAAAGTTAATTTCCTCAAAGTAGTTTTCAAATTCAGCTAATGATATATAGAATATTTTAAAAGTCTTCATTTTAAAGCAAAGTCTCTTATTACTCCTTTTTGTATAGATAGCTTAATGTGAAATTTCATTTCTTTTTGTTGTTGATTGACTAGATAATTTGGACAACAAACCACAGATAGTCATTTAATAAATAATTAATAATAACTATTGAATAAAAGAGGCAGCTTCAAATGATAGACTTCTTATAGGGTTGCATAAAAGTGACATGTTTTGCCAAAAATGTCAATTTTTTATAAGTGTAAGGAATGGATTTAAAAAAAATATATATTTTAGGAAAAATTTACTATATGCAAAGATTTTATAGAATTGGAATTAGAATTAACAGAAGTGATAATCATACTGTCAGGCATAACTGTTTAGAAAATACTTAAAACTATTACTTTGAAAGATAGAGCCTGCTTATCAACAGCATTAAATAGATTTGCATTTGAAGATCTGTCATGCCTGCATAGCAAAATAAGAATATTCAGCACTTTCATTTCAAAATACCTAGTTTAACTTTGCGTGTATGTTCTTTAACAGATGTTGAAGACAGTGAAGATGTTGGGGCAGCCTCTCTGCCCACTCAGCCACCTGCGCCGTCGTCTTCAGCTTACGACCCCAGCAGCATGCCCCCGAGTGGCTACACTGGAGTCCAGATCCCCCCCGGGGCCCACGCCCCGGCGAACACACCAGCAGAAGTGCCCCACAGCACAGGTAGGGGGCGGAGCTCAGCGAGTGTGGGGCCCTTCTTTCAGAAGGAAGAGCCGCACTGCTTATCCTGTCTGTGCCTCATGATAAGGCGTTTAAGTTCCATTGGCACCCACAAAAAAAAATTAAATTATTTTCATTGAAATTTTAGTATCAGTTGTACAGTGGAACTTCGGCTCTCAAACTTAATTTGTTCCAGAGGCCTGTTTAAGAAGCAGTTTGTTCAAAAGCCGAATCATTTTTTCCATTAGAAATAATGTGTTAGCATGAAAGGTAGTTAGGTTGAGAACCAAAGTTTTGTTCGACAACCAAGACTTTTTTCCATGAACAACTTGGTTGAGAACCAAATCATTTGAGATGGGATATGTTTGAGATCCAAGGTTTGACTGTATTTTAGTTTCATGAGAAATGACAAACATTTACAGATACCGATTACTATTAACCTCCTGTTTTATTAAGAAGAACAGCTTCTGTTCTGTTCATGTGTGGCGCTGATTTCTTTTTCTTCCTCTCCTGTTCTTCCCCCTCCACCGTTGCACAGGAACAGCACTGTAGGGGGGGGTTTGTTGTAGGATGTGTCAGGCAGCGCCTCACTTTGATGGCAAGATTCGACCTTCCTGCCTCGTTAACAGAGGAGGCTGCTCTGCCCTCATGTTATTGATGAAGGGGGGGAGGGGGAGGCACAGGCCAGTGAAAGAGGGTTTGTTTTTGTTTTTCTTTTTTAAGATTACAAATATGTGACTAAAGACAGGGACATGGTATCTACCATCTTGGAATACTGCAAGACTATTGAACTATTGTATTGAATAGTATATCTGTGTTTTCACAGGAAAAACATCTGATAAAACTAGTCTCCAATAGATTGATATCAGTAAAGATGTTTTCATACATTGCAAAAGATGCTCTTCCATGTACTTGTATTATTAACATAGAATAGCATCACCCCTACTTCCAAATAGAAGGATATTTAAAACCATAATTTAACTCTTTAACTTTTAACTTTTTAAAATTTTTTATTGTTAAAATTGTACCTTCCAGCATAAGGGTAATATGCAGTAGTAAACTATACAAACATTTCAAAATATTTAATTGTTAAAATTTGAGTTCTGATTTCCAGCATTTCTATTCTGTAACACGCTGTTACTTCATTGACTTTCAGCTTCAGTTTACCGAAACCATTTAGGTTATTTTTACATGAGTTAATGACATTTAAAAGTTTGAGTCAGTAAAAAATCTGTGGTACATTTAGACAACTGAATACTATGCACCGTAAAAATGAAGGAAACCTTACCCTTTGTGACAGCATAGATAAAACTGGAGAGCATTATGCTAAGGGAAATAAACCAGTCATAGAAAGACAAGTACCATATGATTTCAGTGGTATGTAGAATCTAATGAACAGAGTTAACAAGCAAAACAGAGACAGACTCATAGATGGAAAGCAGGCTGTCAGCTGTAGGGGAGGAGCTGGGAGGGGGTAGAGGGCTTCAGCAAAAAAGAAAAAATCTCATGGACGTGCACAAGAGTGTGGTAAAGGGCATGGTGGGCATAATGGTGATGGGCGGGGGCTTGGGGCGGTGAACACACGGTACAACGTAGAACTGTGTGCTGCAGACCTGTGTACCTGAAACCGGCGTGATTTCGTGAGCCAGTGTCACTCCAATAAATTCAGTAATAGTAAACTATACAAACATTTACTCGATAAAACGAGTCATCCTTTGAGTCCTGATTTCTGCCATTTCGGTTCTGTAACACCCCATTACTTCGTTGACTTTCGGCCTCAGCTTACACAATCCATTTAGGTTATTTTTACATGAGTAATAGTTTTAACACTGATCTGTTGTGGCATCCTGTATATGGGTGTCATTCTGTATATTTTACTCAGCCATTTTATTACTTTATTGTTAATGTGATGGCATTAATAAGCAAACCAATTTGAATTAGTTTGTAAGTAAAATTTTATAGAACACTGTTTTCGGTATTTTATCTTTTAGAAATATTGAAAATGTCTGTAGAATGATATAAGCAAAACCAGCTACTTAGGGCCATTAGTCTTAAAGGAATATTGTTTGAGTTGCACTACTAGATTTACTCACTAATCCAGAGCTGCACACACAAGCATCCCTTTAGACGAGTGAAGTCGGAACAGAATGCATTTTGGAGTCAAACAGTGTGAGCTGCTAGTTTCTGCCCCTTGCTAAAGCACGAGCTCAACCTGTTACTCACCTTCTTTTGACCTAGGTTTTTCCTCTTTCTAAAATGAAATCAGTCGTAATTAACTTCTCATGGTTGTTTTAATTATTAAAAGGGAAAAAGAATGAAAGTTGACTGGTACTATGCCTGACACAAAATAGCAAATCAGCAAATTAGCTTCCTTTCTTTTTTTTTGTCTCTTCCTTCCTATTTCTGTGCCAAAGAAAGACAGGGTATTTATTAGCAGGTTAATGAACACTTAAAATCATTTTGTGAATCAAAGGAAGTATCGCATCTGGAGATAGGATATGGCCTTAAAACCTTGCCTGGGGGTATTGCTTTAGATAATACATCTTAGAGCACAGCAGTGGTATGGCCATATATTCACGTTTTATATGTAGATATCCTCTATGTACATATGTCAGGGAATGTATACTTCCAGTAAAAGGATTATGTCGGCCTGAACCATATGAAATTGCTCTTTTTGTCCAACAAAAGTTCGAGAATATTGGTAGTTTTATACATTCAAATTAACAGACAATATCTCCTGCTTGGAAAATGCGTCACATGCAAATAGGTGTTAGGAGGTGATCTTCTGTTAGGAGATTTTCTGGCATGAACAGTTCATTTTCGTCCAGTCGTGCTCTGACACCTTATTTTTTTTCTTTCTCTTTTTTTCCTCCCAGTAGAGCAATAAAACTAAAAACCTGTAACCTTTCTTAGGATAAGGTCCTATCTTCTTACTTTATACACTCTCATAGACTTAGCATTTAAATATAGCTATTTTATAAATATTCTTACAGAATCTGTATTAGATATTTGTTGTCCTTAATTTACAAACTCAAAAAAGTAAAGTAATTAGGCAGTTATCCCAAGAAGATTAAAATACAAGCTTACCTAGTAAGTAACAGAACTGGAGTTTGAACCCAAGTCACTCTGATGTCATGTTCTTGGCACCTTCCTTTTCCGTCCCTTCCTCTCAGGCACAGGTGGCAAACACACGGCCCACGGGCCGACTCCGGCCCTCCACCTTGTTTTATCCGGCCCGGCACCTTGTTTCTGCCTGGCGGCAGCGCCAAGATCCTCCCCCTAGTTAAGGAGTAGTTACATTTACACAGCCCTAAAATTACATTCGGCCCTTTGAAGGCACCTGGGAGGCTGGTGTGGCCCCGGTGAAAATGAGTTTGACACCCCTACTGTAAGGAGCTAATATTCCCAAATCAAAACCTACTTTTCTAGTATGTATTCCCCTCTAGATTGATTTGAAATGTTGGAATCTTCTCTTAGCTGGCAGATTTTTTTTCCTATTATATTTAAAACAGTTTTTTTAAAAAATCAGTTTACAGTTGCCTAATAGAAAATGAAATAAGATTTTTAGTTTATAAATATAGCAGATGTTTCCCCTCTTACTCACTTTAAGAATGATTTACTCTCCCTCATATAAAGGTCCAGGATGCACTTTTATCAAAGGGAAATCCTTAAGATAGCTGAAAAGAATAGTGTGTACCAATACACAGTTTTTAGCTCTTCCACAAGCAAGTGACGGGGGTGCAGCGAGAGCAGGGGTAGCGACTGTTTGAAGAGGCCATGGGTTTGCTCTCGTGCTGTAACCACTGTAGAAGCAGGTGTGAAGAATACGGTGTGCTGATGCCTTTCTCTTGAAATACTTTCACAGTTGGTAAATACAGAGGAAGGTTTCAGGGAATAAGCTAAATACATTAAATAATAATTTCATAGTTAATGCTAGCCTTTTCATTGTAAATGCAGCTCACCTCACGTATATATTAAAAGCTTTTACTGTTGTTTTTCTAAATGTCAGCAGTACTACATTTGCATTCTACACAGCTTTGAAATTTGCTTATATTCTGGCCTAATCATTTATATTAGTCCTGTTTTCCGTGATTACACTGAAGTTTTACTCAACCAAAATCCTCCTATTTTCTTACCTTTACTTAGAGTGTTCCTAAGAGATAGCATGTCCTGCTGCCTGTTTGTCTGCCTCTCCAAATGCTACTACCTTTCAGGGTTCTGTTAATTATACTTTCTTTGGATAGTCTTCTCTAGTTTTCTAGCCAATACCTATTTTTCTCAACACTGATTAGTCAATAGAAATCTTGCCGTGGTTAATTAGAAACCTTGCAGTGTTTAATTCTTAAGTGTGTATTATTAATCCCATCTAATAGGATATGTAACCATCTCCTTTAAAATTAACCAAAATTACTTTTTAATATTTCTTTTTTGTTAATAATAGAAAGAAAAACATTGCCAACTCCCAGGAAATCTTTACTCCAACCTATTGAAGTATAGGGGGCTGCAGGCCATTTGCAAACTGACAGATGAGACCTTTCCAGATCAGAAGAGAAGGGAAAAAAACTAGATTTGTACATCTCAAAAAATAATGAAAATACATTGAAAATAAGTTTTAGAAATCTGGCTGGTGTTCACGCACTTGCGGTGAGCCAGCACTGGTATGTTGGGCCCCGTGACAGCATGCTGTGATGCTTGCCAAGAGCACAGGCCTTGGCTCATGTGGCAAGACAGACGTGAAGCAGCATCTTCTGCCTGCTGTATGAGGCATATTGGACAGCCTGTGTTGCTGGTTCAAGCTTTAGTTCAATGACTGTGACCAGAATTTTTAATTAAATGCAGACTACCTATTGTGTAAATATTGCTCAAATAAAATTGTACTACATAACTACATTTTTTCCTGTGAATTCTATTTGTTCTTGTTAATTCATATCACATGTCCTATCATATGGAGATGTATAAATATATATATTTAAAAATTAGTGCAGAGCCCTGGCAGGTGTGGCTGAGTGGATTGAGTGCCAGCCTGCAAAGCAGAAGGTCACCGGTTCGATTTCCAGTCAGGGCACATGCCTAGGTTGCTGGCCAGGTTCCCAGTAGGCAGCGCTCAAGAGACAACCATACCTTGATGTTTGTCTCTCTCTCTTTCTCCCTCCCCTCCCCGCTCTAAAAATAAATAAATAAAATCTTTTTATAAAAATTAGTGCAGAATGCTGACCGTAAAAAGTACATATGCCATCTCCATAAAGAAAGACGTTTGTCTGGAGGATTTTAATTTGGGCAGACACAAGTTACTTAGTGAGGAATAGCATTGATACCTAGATGGATCTATGAAAGGGTTATAGAACATTCATTTTTATACACATACATTGGTCCGGACATACACCTGCTTATAGGTGCATGGAAGGGGCCCTAGAAACTTGTGATGGCCCTAAAGTGGCCTTGAGTAGGAAGAAAAAGTAGGCTGTTCATGTACATTTTTTTACTATTTAAAAATTCTACTTGACTCTATCTGTATCCCTTTGTACTTTTAATTTTTTTAAGATTTTATTTTTTTAGTCATTCATTTTTAGAGAGGGGAAGGGAGGGAGAAGGAGAGGGAGAGAAACATCAATGTGTGGTTGCCTCTTGCACACCCCCTACTGGGGACCTGGCCCGCAACCCAGGCATGTGCCCTGACTGGGGATTGAATCGTGACCCTTTGGTTCTTAGGTCAGTGCTCAGTCTACTGAGCCACTCCAGCCAGGGTTAAATTTTTTATTCAATTTTTAGTTAGAAAGTAATATTTTTATGACTTAATAGTTCTAAAGTTATACAATGGAGCTAATTTGCCCCAAATCAAAATTATACGAGATAAAATGGTATATACTTAAGCCGTTTTGTCTTTTGGTTGGTAATAAGAACGCCTTCCTCAGGTACAACTTCGAACCGCAGACTGTAGTTTACATGTAAGTCCACCTCTTTGAAACCACCGTGCTAGAGCGCACGTTGGCTGTGTTTTTGTTTTCCTGGAAACATTTTGTTTTCCCGTTTGTTTTCTTCCTTCTACTTCCTTCTTTTTATTTCATTATTTTTCCACTTCACTCTTACTACACATTGCCTATTTGAATTTAACCTGTTAGCTGAGAGCAAATGAATCCTGTTTTCTACCTTAATGCGTTGATTTAGACCAAGCAACTTTTTCATTCATTTGCTTTCTTGCTGATGAAATCATTTAAGTCTCTGGGAAGTTTTAATAGTGTGTGTTAATTTTTTAAATGATTAGTAATCTTCAACTCATATCACTTAGCATTAGTCAAGAGTGCTTAGTAATTTACTGAATATGACAGTCATAATAAGTTCTAATAATGTCCAAAGTAATTTCTTACTGGATATATAAAAATGCCATCTTAAAAACATGTTAACTGGGAATTCAGAATGTATAATTTTTAATTTAATGCAAAGGGCTGAAATGAGACTTACCCTGTAAGGTAAATTAAATCATGATTGTATCCTACCTTGACAACAAATTATTTCATTGACCAGGAAATTAATAGGTGAGAGAGGAGTCTCATTACTTCTACAGGTACTCGAGCTTTAATTGACAAACAGAATGCATAATAGGAAGTGTGTAGCCAATACATGTATGTAAACACTTAAAACATATTTTCCTGTGTATTTTCCTTACCAGTCTCCAACATCATATAACTATATCTAACTAGGAAGCATTAAGGGTTCAAGGAAGTGAAGTAATACAACTCCTCTGTGACGCTTTAAGTGCTTTCCTACCATATAGTTAAAGAGGTGTAAAATTTTAATACCCATTTGTGGTTTTCTGATTGGCAGGTGTAACAACTAATACCATCCAACCTACTCCACAAACTATTCCGGCCATTGATCCTGCACTTTTCAGTACAGTTTCCCAGGGTAAGTCAGCTGTGTGTTTTATGAGAAATAGTGTATCTTGTTTGGGGTATGGTTTTGTAATTTTACCTTTGCGGTGTCTAGGTAATTTGAAACATTTCTTTGAATGTTTATGTTCACTATATTCTCCAGTAAACCAAGATAGTTTCATACTATCAAAATACCTAAATCTAAAAACATTTTCTTTTTTTCCCGATCCTTTTTTTGTGCGCTGCTGTACATGTGTGTAGTGGCACAAACCTGCAGTCAGAGATGTGGAGGAAGCCCAGATCACTCCAGCATTACCGCGTGTTGCGATTGTATTTCTCATCTGCACTGAGTGATTAGATTGTCCAAGAAGAGAGGAACTGAGTATAATTGAAAATAAAAATCTCTGAGAGTAATTGGGCTGATTGGTTGGTCCATAGGCCAGGTGACTGTTTTGTTGATGTTAATCTTTCTCAGTTTTCCAACTTTTGTGTTATTTTTCACCCAGTCCACTGTTGTATTTATTTTGGTATTACTCAGTTTCTTCATAAGTCTGAGGGAATATCATTCTTTTTATTTAGAATGAAAGCTTGCTCTGTTATTTTTAGTTGTGTCACTGGGTCTGTCCTGCCACTATGACTGCAGGTCTCTTTTCCCATGTGATTGTTCAGTTCCATGTGATGGGAACTGGACGTTAAGCTACCTGCCTCTCAGTCATGGAAGGAAGAGAACTTTTTTTGGAAGGGGAATGGAAGGATGTACCACATCTACCTTGCTGATATCATTGTGAACATAACATGAACTGCTTAAATTGTGCTTTTCTAATTTTGTACTAGTTGGCTTACTGGCATGACAGCAAAAAGATTTATCTGTAGTTGGTCCAGAATTTTATGAAAGTTAGGGAAGACAGGCTGGAAATATGTGCTTGTGTGAAGTGGAGCTCAATGCACTCTCTGCCGAAGGTAACAGTGTCTCTATGCACCAAGGACTACATTGGTGACTACACATTTAAATAGATGCAAAAAGATTTTAAAAGATGTGTAAGCTGCATTGGTACCGAAAACAGGGAGGGACTTCTGTGTGCTGTTGGTGGGACTGTTAATTGCAAAGCTTTTCTCAGGAGCATTATGTCATTATCAGAATCACAAATATGACTTTTTTTGGCCCAGCTATTATACTTTTTAGAATCTATCTTTAAAAATACTTAGACATGGGCATAAAGTGTATTTACAGAGATATTTATGTCAACATCATTTGTAGTAATAGAAAATAATCTAAGTGCTTATTACTGGGAAAGGGGTTAATTACTTATGACCTATCTGTACTATAGGAATACTGTGCACATATTTAAACAAATGTGGTGACTCCATGTGAAAAGATCTAGACATAGTAAGTGAAAAAGCAGTTCGCAGAACATTATATAGTATGACCCTATTTAGGGAAAAAAACATTTAAAACAAAGCCACATTCTCCTATGTGTACATATGTGTGTAAGTGCATAGGAAAAGTCGACAGAGTCCACAAAAACAAGTAGGGGTTTCATAACCACCTTCTCCACCATCACCACTGCCTCTGGTGCTTCTGATACTCCCTCCCTGTTACATTGTCCTGCTTAGTGTTTAGTACTTACTACCTTTTAACAATACACGCATATGTGTATATTAGTATTAATGTATTTTAAATACTTTTGTGGTAAAACTTGGCCTGTCTCTGGAGAGTAGGATGAAATCGGAAGGGTGGGTATTTGAGGCACAGTATTTATGTTTTTACCTTGTGTACCTCTATATCGTATCAGAGTATTAACAGCAGCTCGTAAAGCTTTTTGAGAAGTAAATGGAATATTTGAAAAGCTTTTAGTCTGGCAACTGATGTAGTAAAATTCTACCTCTAATAATTGCTACTGCTGTTGCCATTATTAAGTGACATGTCTTGGCAGTGCTGGTACAAGGTACGATGACAGTACCATGCATTTACCTCCCAGACTGACTGGGTCAGATGGTTCACCTGTGCCTCCTTTAAGTCACAGAATAATAGAATGCATTAGAATCAGATTATCCAAGGTCCTCAACCTGAATTTCTGGAGCTACCTAGTTGAACAGGAAAACATCTCTAAAGACCCATTTTGCAAATGTTTACAATTAAGTGTTACTCCTTGGAAACTGGGTAAGTCAACCTTGGAAAAGGATGCTTATGCCAACTGAGCATGCAGGAATTTCTCTTTACACCAAATAATGTTACCTTTGATCTGGTGTGGACCAGGGCTGTCTTCACAGTGGAGTACAGAACTTGATTGGCAGCTCTGGCTGTCTTCTGCCCCTGATCTTGTCCTGCCCTGAAAAGGCAGGAGGTAGGTCTATGATACAGACAGTCTTGTCTGGAGCCATCTGGAACTTCAAAGCACGCATCTCGTAGAAGACCTATTGTGTTAAACAGTCTCTCTAATCCTTTACACACCTTTTCGGGCCGTAATATTATCTCTCTCTGGTTCTGATTATGGGTTCTGATAAATTTTAATGATAGAAAAAAAACAACTTTTATTTTTGTGCATTAATCAATGTTTACTTTTCTGAATATAGATAGAATCAGATAAAATGAAATTGAACTGATTTCCCTTCCTATGTCTTTCCTACTTTCTTTATTTAGTTTTTAAGTGCTAATTCAAAAGAAAAATAATTAGCAGACATTTTATTCTTATTTAAAAATTATAATTAAAATGCTTTATTTTAATGACCTATACATTATATTTTTTAAATGAAGGAAAGCCTGAACTCTTACAAAATACTAGAAGTAACTATTTGACACAGATTAAGTTCTTTATACTTCTGATTGTTGAAAACAAATTACATCTCTAATTCTATATAACGTACATTTTTTATCTAGATTATAAGTTATTATCTAGTTATATTTTAAGTTACAAAATTTGTCAATACATGTCTATTATATTTGTTACATATCTGTAATTATATTTTTGGTAAAATACTTTCATATTTTATAAATACTGAAATACTTATTTTATAAGTCAATATTTCTGTTCTAAAACTTTTATCATTAGTGGATAAGTTTAGTTTATGAAATTGAAGTAATATGTAAGTGACAGGTCAGCAAAACAGCGCTAAAGCTGCTGCCGTGAAAGTGAGTGAGCCTGAACGTGAGGGCTCTCCCCCAGCACGTCCGGTGAGCTCTGGGTGGGCGCTGTATGTGTCTGAAGGGTATTAAAGCACAAATGAGCAGTGTTACGGTAAACTAAAATTTTAAAGGTTTCTCAGTGTCTCACTTACCTAGGGTAGAATATATATATCTCGGTGGCTAGAGCCTCTTAATATATGTTGAAAAAAATATTAAGAATCTTGTAGGTATTTTGAAGTAAAAAAAAAAAAAAACTGAAGTAGGCCAAAATTGTCCACAGAACTGCAGGGTAATTTTTTTTAGATTTAATGGGTAACAAAATATATTATCAATTCTTTATAGTCCATGCCCCTAGCTTTCTGATCAGTTCTCGTAGAATCCTCATAAAAATTTTAAGGAAAATGGCATTTCAGAAAACAAAATACAAAGTCAGCATTTAATTTCATCTTTAGAATTATGTATTGAAGTATATTCAAATCTTAGATTCTGTGAAATGTTTTTAGTGTAGTTTGCTTACCACATGATTTAGTTGGGCTCTGCACATATCAGTCACATGTGTAAGTGGGAAACTTGTGGAGAAAAGAAATTTTGGAGAAATAATTTATAAGGGTGATTTGCTTGTCTAATTGTGTAGTTTAATGATATATAAACTTTGTTAAACCTTAGAGTTTTTTATATGGGTGGCACAAAAATGTAAAATCTTTTTATGTTTAAAAATAGTTAAACAACTTGTGTAATACTTTCACGTAAAGTTGTTTTTTAATTGAGGGTTCTATTTCCAGTTCAAATAAGGGCTGAGTGATTGAGTCCGTGTGTGTTGTTCCATGAAAGAACAGAGGCAGAGTGATGCCAGCATAAATAACCTTGTCCTACGAGGGTATGAGTTTTGTAATTAGTTTGCCAAAATGTAAAGGCTTCTAGTTTATTACTTCCGAAAGGAAGATCTCGCTCGTAGGCGTTACTGTGTATTGGTATATGTATTGTTCATATTAGGGTTTTGTTTTGGTTTTTATGATTGATTGATTGATTGATTGATTTTTAAAGAGAAGGTAAGGGAAAGAGAGGGACAGAAACATCAATGTGTGGTTGCCTCTCACACCCCCTACAGGAGACCTGGCCCGCAACCCAGGCTTGTGCCCTGACTGAAAATCGAACTGGTGACCCCTTGGTTCTCAGGCCGGCGCTAAATCCACTGAGCCACACCAGCCAGGTGTATAGTTTATATTAGTAAAAAAAAAATTGATAGCATGAGAAAATGTATTTAAATACAACTGGAATTCAAAAAAATCCTTTGTGTTGTTACATAACCTCTAATATTTTCTATAATCTTGAATTTAAGCATTTACCCAACCTAAACAGAGCGCTTTATATTCTTATTAATATCTCAATTCTTTCTCTTCCAGGGGATATCCGTCTTACACCAGAGGACTTTGCTAGAGCTCAGAAGTACTGCAAATACGCTGGCAGCGCTTTGCAGTATGAAGATGTCAGCACTGCTGTGCAGAATCTGCAGAAAGCCCTCAAGTTACTGACTACAGGCAGAGAATAAAGCCATTGTGTCGCAGATCCACGTGTTGGGCCTAAAGAACTAACGTCCATTACTCTGTACCTTCAGCCTTTCAGGGGCACGGCACAGTCTTAAGGAAGACTTCCGTTCCATCGACTGTAACAGTGAAATCTGTGTCTGTCTCTCAGATTCCTGTGAAACATTCGTCAGCAGCCTCCACCGTCTCATCACCCTCTCAGAGGGTCCAGTAATCTCTGGGAATACAGGGCTGATGTTAGTGACCCTAAAAATGCCCATTGAACCCTGCTTGGAAAAATGAAAATACAGTTCTGTAGACTGTATTGGGAATGAACTTTGTGTCTTAATTTACATAAATTAAGGGATATTTTAATCTATAATTTGGACAAACAGATTACTTTGCTATAAAATTCTAAATTTAACTTTTAATAAAGATTGTTAGACTATTCTAGATGAGACATGTTTTTTGTCTTCCTCACAAATTATAAAGCAAGTATGAACATCCTAAACTGTTAGATGAATCTGAAAGAGATTATGTTCAAAATTCAATTTATATTCATGTTAAATATCACTACATTAAAAGTTTAAATTTTTATGGAAAGAAATAAGGTAAAGAGGTAGAATCATGTTTAGACTTAAGAATAGTGTTGGTTTCCCATCTGCTTTCCCTTACCCACTGAAGCTTAAGGTGGATTGGTATTTGTTCCCTAGGCAGTTTGACTGCATGTGTTAGAGAATGAGAAAACACGTTAGTGATGCCTGGAAATTTGGTGCTTTAAGTTAAGATTCTCCTCTGCTGCTATGGAATGGAATCTCTAGTGTGTATAGCTATGAAGGATGCAGAAGACTATAAGAAATTAGATTCTCAGTTGTTACATTTATAAGTTTTGTCACCTGCATTTGTGCTGTGTAAAAAAATACAAGGATTCTTTTTACTAGTTCAGCTTACTACAGAGCCAAATGTCTGTTTTGATTTGCATGCTAGAATTGTCATATTTTTAAGTCATTACTTTTAGTTACAGGAATATGACATTTCTGTAGTAAGATACAATTTTCATTATAAGAGAGATAAAGTTGGCAAATTTACCTGTAATTTATCTGGTTCATTTCATTTATTCCACAAAGATTGAAGTACTTTAACCTATGGGTCAGCAAACTACGGTCCATGGATTGGCCATCTGTTGTGTAAATAAAGTTCTGTTGCCTCAAAACCATACTCATTCATTCATTGTATCTGTGGCTGCTTTCCACCACTGCAGAATTATATTTCCTACAAGCCTAAAATATTTACTATTTGGCCTTCTAAAAAAAAGTGTGATGACCCCTGATCTCATAGTGTATCCAAAAGAAAACAAATTATTAATTCATAATCATTTGTCAGTTTTTCTTCGCATAAGTGTAATGCTGTTGTATAGGTTTGATAAAATGAGTATTCAGACAGCATAAACTGTTATAAATTATTGCAAAAACAAGCCCCAAATAACATGCCTCCTGACAAATGTTTATATAACAACTGAACTCCTGCAACATCTGTAGAAAGCCAGCGCTTTGACCCACTTCTTTAGAACTTCGCTGCCATAGAAAGTGGCTGGAATGATCATGAGTGTTGTAAGAGGGAAAAATTTCAATACAAATCTTAACATGCTGCACACTAGGAGGCAAACAGTCACCTCTTATTTGGCACTCGGTTTGTTGCTCGAATAGGGAGAGCACAGAGAAGGAAGAAGGCAAGGTGGGAAGCCCGGAGGCCCTGGTGTGCCCGCCCTCGCCTGTAGACGGAGCAGTGCCCCTGGCCACCTTGGTTTGTTGTAAGAACTGAAGTGGTCGGCGCACAGCAGCATTCCATAGAGGTTCAGTGTTGTTAAATTGATGCTACATTAATGATATAAATTGTTAATCATTTATTTCCTGAGTATCAGGAAATCCCAGTTTTTACTGGACCCTGTTGCTTAAAAATCCTCTCTTGCTTGAGGATTTAACGGTAAAGACGTTTTTAACTTCACACTTCTTCATATTAAAACAAGAGGAAGTTAGAACCTTACTGACATAACACTAGGATAGCAATTTTCATTGAGCCATTCGACCTGTATTTATTGAGCAGCTACTTTGTTCCTGACAGTGTCCTGTGCATGAAGAAAGTGTAGAAAACAGGAAGAAAAAAAAAATCTTGATTCATAGACTTTGTATTCAAATGAGAAGAAACAGACAAATTTAATCGAAACTGTATCATGATTTTGAGGGGTAATTATTAGAAATGAAAATCTCAGGCCCTACCCCACCCCAGTCCTACCTAATCAGAAACTCTTAAGGGTGGTGCCTAGCTTTCTAAGTTTTAAGAAACACTGTAGGTAGTCTGGTGGTCCCTGGAGTAGAGTTGTTCAGCATCACCCAAGTCAGAAGCATCGAGAGACAGGGATAAGACAGATTCCCTTGAAGCAGTGGTTCTCAAAGTGCAGTCTCTGGACCCCCAGCATCAGCATCACCTAGGAACTTGTTAGAAAGTTCTGGGGACCTCACTTTAGGAACTTCTTTATTAGTCACAAGTGCTATGGAGAAAAATAGAATATAGCATAGGAAATGCTTAGGTATGTGTAGGTAAGTGCATATTTACATGGGATAGGCCTCACTGAAGGGCACTTGAGCAAAGAAGGAAAGGGAGGTAGAGAAGAGGTCGGAGGAAGTAAGTGAGGAAGCCTTGTGCAGTTGCTACAGGCTTAGGACTCGCTAGGCTTTTTGTAGGAAACGATTTTTACTCTAAGCAAGATGGGGAGCTACTAAAAGTTTTTGAATGAGAGAACCTGATGGAAACTAATGTTTAAAAGAATTATATTAGCTACTGTGGGAGACCAATTAAAAGTATTGCAGCCCTGGCTGGTGTGGCTCAGTGGATTGAGCACTGGCCTGCAAAGCAAAGGGTCACCGGTTTGATTCCCAGTCAGTGCACATGCCTGGGTTGTGGGTCAGGTCCCCAGTAGGGGGTGTGTGAGAGACAACCGCACCTTGCTGTTTCTCTCCCTGTTTCTCCCTCCCTTCCCCTCTGTCTAAAAATAAAATCTTTAAAAATATAAAAGTAAAAAAAAGTATTGCAATAATCACGGTGAGATATTCTGATGGCTTAAATCAGGGGTAGCAGTGGAGGGAATAAGATGTCATTGTTTCCTGGCTACTTGTTAAAAATACACTCACAGTATTTCTAATCAACTGAATCTGAGGTTTGAGCATTGGAGGCGTGAAGGTTAACGTCCACGTTTTAACCTGAACACCGGGAAGGAAAGAGTAGCCGTTAGGAAAAGTTGCTGAGTTCTGCTCACATTTAGGCTGAAATACAATAGTCCCAAGTTCTTGTGACCATCGCAAGTAAAACTATTTGATAACGTTGTTCTGTCAATGTGCACAGGGGAAAGAAAAGATAAGTTCTATCTGCAGTGTTTGTCAGACATCTCACCGAATCACTGATGAATGGGGGCTTAGAAGTCAGTGGCCATTCCCATGATTAACATGGCCAGGGAAGTTTGCAGGCTTGAAGATTATACCAAAAGACCCCAGCTACAGGTCTTAAAAATTAACATCCTCAAGTGTTCATAGAATTGATGTATATGTGACATGTTTCTAGAAATTCAAGGTTACTATGTTCTGTATTAAGGTTATATGCTGTTCTTTCTAAAGAAATTTACACTCGAAGAGCAGCATTGTTACAAATAATCTTCAAGTCTGAACAATAACCAAGCAGGAGTTGACGGTTTTGCTTATCTGAACGGCTTCCTCTGTCTGCCCATCCCCCCACCCCAGCCCCTTTTTAACTTGACTTATATTATGTACCAAAGCTACTGGATCAGATCATCTAGTTTGGACCATAAAACCACCAGTAGAAAAGTTCTGTTCTAAAAAAGACCACAAAATATTAAGACACCCTCACGGAGGCATGCTTACCTGGTTGGTTGTAATCTTTGAGTCTATTGGAATTTTGAGACTGAAAGCTCATCCATTGGAGTACACGTAAGTAGGAGTAATCCCAAGGAAGCAATACTTTAGTAGCAGTGAACATTAATAGCTAACATTTGAGCGCTTACTAAATACCAGTCACTCTTGTAAGCATTTTACATGTATTCATTTAATCCTGCCAATATTCCTGAGAGGTGGGCCCCTAGCGTTCCTGTTGTACAGATAAGGAAACAGCAGTAGGGTGATAAATTTGCCTGAGGCTGCACAGATAACATTGAAAGTTCCTAAGCCCAGACTGCGTATTTCAGACACGAAGTGTCATCCATGTAGGTAGTCAGTTAGCCAGAGGTGTAACAGCTGCATTTTCCTATCCCCTGGTTACTGTGTTCCAATAACTGGGTGCTAGACAGTGAACACAGGACAAAACACACGCTGGAGCCCATGGCCTGACAGCAAACGGACTACAGGTCCAGGGAGAAAACAGGATTTGAATGGCTGCTACAAGGGATTAATATGTCATCTTGGAGAAGTTGTACCGCTAGGGAGTCCTGAGTTTCCCAGACAAGCGTGTTTTTATCCTTTTTGTTCTAAGTAACACTTCTATTTTTACTTTAAACATACAATATTTATTTTAAACATTTTTATTTTAAAAATACACCAGTCTTTCAAGAAAATGAATTAGGATATAGACTTCAACATAAATAAAACAATAATGTTTATCATTAGTTATTTCTTCAATTAAAATGTGACTAAAATACTGCAATGGTCCTTATGACCCCTGAATAAAACCAATGTACCAATGTTTTTGTTTCCTTTTTCTGCAGTGGGTCTATTTCTCTCTCTCTCTCTCTCTCTCTCTCTCTCTCTCTCTCTCTCTCTCTCTCTTTCTCTCTCCCTGTCTCTCTCTCTCTGTCTCTGTCTCTCTCTCTGTCATCTCTCTCCCCGCCTCTCTGAGTTGAAACTAGAAAAGTCAGTGTTTATGCTGCCTTTCACCACCAGAACCAATAAATAGAGGCAAGGATTGAATCTTTATGGGCATTTCATTCAGATGCCAGCGATCGGAGAAGACAGCAGGTTACGTACCCTCAAAAACTATCTTAGCATCTCATCTCAAGCTGACCTTTATTACAGGGAGAAGGAAAGGGTAGGTAGGGTATTTGGAAAAAGGTTAATCAGATAAGATTTGCAGTCCTGTGGCCTTTTCCTCATATTTCTTTATCTGCTGATCAAATTCTTCATCACAGTCATGCCTTCCCTCCCTGGAACTCCACGTCGCAGACACCATCTCATTGCCTGCAGACCCCTGGGGCACAAAGGCTGACTTGCGCGTCCACCTCCTGGAGTCAGGTGGATCAAGCTTTCCAGTTCCTGGAATAACAGCTTTCCACATGCATTCATCACTGAAGCCTATCAACTGTGACTGAAGCTAAAGTCGTTAAACCCTTGAGTTCCCCTATCAGAGTGACTTCTATATATGGGATGATTTGAAAATAATCTATGGACTCTGTTTTTTTCATGAATGGAGATTTTATTTCTACATGTGTGAAGATTACAAACAACATGACTGACTGCCTTTTGTGGTGCTGAATTTAAAGGGAAACGTGTTTAGTTATTTACAAATGAGTAGATATATTTACTGAGTATATATACTTATTCTCTTTTAGTATACTTGAGATACTGTTTATAAACATTTCCTGATATTCTAAATATTCCCAAAATTAATTAGCCTGACAGGTTTTGCTGTAAGTGACTTAGAATAACTTTTTTCCGAGCTGCTTGATTGGCAAATTAATTTATTATTTATTGGTACTATTTATTTTTAAAATCCCAGTATTGCAGTAGAGTTACATAGAGAATCATGTAAAATATGTCTGTGTACACACACACACACACATGCACGTGTTTGTAACATAGTGGTGGGCCAAAGTAGGTTTACAGTTGTTCATATTGCAAATAACATACAGGTTATGATTATTACAATAGCTTTATCAACTCAAAAGAATGTCACGATGCAACTGTCAACCTGGCTGGTGAGGCTCCTCCTGGCTGGTGAGGCTCCATGGATTCAGTGCTGGCCTGCAAAACAAAGGTCACTTGTTCAAATCCCATTCAAGATTCCCTGCCCACTCCTGTATTGTGATTCATTTAAAAATAACCTTTTATTATTGCAGAAAATTATCTGTGCATTGTGGAAAATGAGAAAATTTAGACAGGTAAAAGCTAAGTAAAAAATTATAATTGAACTATAGCAAAATCAGCAATAACATGGCGATACATATGCTTCCTGTGTGTTTATGTGCATTTTAACCTAAATGAGATTATACTTTTTATACTGTTTTCTAACCTATTTGGGTTTTGGTTTGGTTTTTTTTGAGGTAGCGAATCTCCAGTTTCCTTTTCAGTAAATCTTCATCTCGTCTACTAACCAGAACATAGATCTCCTGAATAGATGCCCAAAGCACCGTTACAGCTAGTTCATCCTCACATTTCATCTGGTTATGTCTGCTAAATTTCTTTTATGATCAGCCTAGTCTTTTTTTTTTTTAATGACACCAATTTGTTTAAGAGACTAGACCCAGTTTTGCACTTCTAAATACGCAAACTAGATATCTCTGGCTGTTTCTTTGGATTTGGGGCATTTTTTTTATCCTCAGTATTTTTGGCAAAGGAGAAGTTACATTGCAAGGCTGGATTGGTGTTCAGATTTTGGTGTTATACAGCACAGGTCATGTTAATTGCTTTCACTGGATGTATGTTGAGTCACAACAGTAGATCAAAAATCTGGTTGGCCCACCATTAATGATGCTAATGGTAACAACAGAAACAGAATAATAACTTTCCACTTCCTCCTTTGTTCATTTATGTTTTACTCCTTGTTGACAAAACTTCACTTTGGTGTTATTAACAATCCAGCTTCCTGTCAACCATTAAGCTAATGTTTGCTTTTTTGATGCAAATTGACAGGTACTGTAGTTACCGGAGCAGCAAGTGGGGTCCTGCTGCTGGCCGCAGCCACCCTGGAGGCAGAATTGCAGAGGCAAAAAGGTTTGGTGATAAAGGAAAGGAGTCTTTATTCAAAAACTACCCAATTTTGTAGTAACAGCTTTCCACCTGCATTAGTCACTTAAACTTACCAATTAAGGCCAACATCTTTAACTCCTGAGTTCCCCTATCATTTCCCTGGTTAGTTTTTTGGTGTTTGTTTTTTTGTTTTTACTTTATTTCTATAGGATTAGTTTACAAACTAAGGCAATGTAAGATACAAAAGTTACAGTTTTGGAAGACTGACAGGCTCTGCGTCAGAGCCCATCCACCACTTCTAGAACAGCCAAAGAATAACCCTGCCACCCTCGGCCAAGCCAGCCTGATCCCGGGCTGTGCCCGGAGTTTCTTCTCCCATCCAAACTACGATCCGCTGGGAAAAACCGGCAGCTACAGCAGGATCGTCCAGGCATCCTCGGGAAGAAGGGAGCCCAAGAGCCAGTCTCTGCACTCCTTTTATTTTAAATCTTCTGCCCCATAATTCCATGTGCTCCAGGACATTCAGCCTCTCAGCCAATTCCATCCTAGGCCGTTTACCATTTTCCCAGGCCACCTCCTCCTGTGGCCCCTTCCTAATCCTCCCCGGCGATCTGATCAGATCTCTCCCTATCACTGAGATAATAATTAGGGTTTATAAAATCATATTTTCAGTTCTGTCTTCTATATTAGCTAGTGTTATTCTGTAAAGGAGAGTTTTTTGTTTTTCTGTAAAGGAGAGCTTTTGTTTTGGTTTTTTACTTAAATGGCAAGGCAGAATAAAGGCTCAACTCTTTCTTTAGTTACAATTATCAAAGGAGAAGTTCTAACACCACCTCAAATGGTGACAATTTATTTCTTCTCTTTTGAATATGATTATGTGGTTGTGTTTTCACCAATTCAGTCCATCACCATTATTATCTTTTTTATTCTCAAATTTTCACACTTTTGCTGGTGGAACAATAGTAACTCTCCCATCTGACTCCTCTGTTCCCCCCACCTTTATTTTTTCTTTCAGCTAAAACTTTTTGAATTTTAATGAAGTACAATTGACATAAATTTCATGTGCTTAGAGTGTACAATTTGATGATTTTTGACATATACAGGAGTGGGCAAAAGTCATAAGTAAGGATACAAAATAATAATAATAACATTAAGAAGAGGACAAACAATACAAATAAATAATACAATAATAAATAAATAAATACAAGAATAAATTCTGTCTCATGTACTAACAACCGCAAACCTACTTTTTCCCACCTTGTATATGCATATGTAATCTTCTTGAAAATAATTTTAGAATGATGCAGAACAAAAAGCCAAGAAAATCAGAAAATAATTTTCTATTCGAGTAACCTAAGGCCCACAGTTTCATTAGAAGTCTCTGCTGCCCGGGAGCTGAGAAATCTACCTAGGGATGCTGATAAGCACAAATAAACATAACTGGAAGCATAGTTTTAATTGCCAAAAGGAAGACATTCATGAGTTGCTATTGGAACATAGTAATGTATTTGCTCCAAACTAGGGAAGCTGGAGCAGGACATTGCACTGAGATGGTGGCATTTGAGTTGCACTTTATACCAATAGAATGAGGTCGATAATTAGTACAAAAAGGAAACATAAAAGGAAAATATGTAATGTGTGTTGCTACAAATGAGTCTTTGACAGGAAGGCATGAATCTTTGAGGAGTGGTTTTGATTTGGTCACTATATATCTTCTCAGGAAAGTCTCAGTGTTTGAGCATTTAAATTTTTAAACTACTTGGTGAAGCTGAATAATAATGGAAACTTGATTTCAGTCCTAATGAAGTGTTAAAATTTTTTATTAATGCTGATGAAGGTGACATAAACTCTTTGGTTCACAAACTCTTTAAGATGGAAGGACCCTTAGAGGGGATTTAACCCAATCCTTCCGTTCTGCAAAGGGTAGAAATGAGGTGCAGGACAGAGGCAGAGGTTTGCTCAGGATCTCAGAGGGGATTATCAGAAGAGAAAAACAGGAAAAATTCCCAGTCAGACCAAGAATCTTTCTTAGAGTAAATCTTGTTGTGAGACCTAGTTCAAAAAGACTCAGCTACCCCTGGCTTGTGTGGCTCAGCAGATTGAGTGCCAGCCTGTGACCCCAAAGTTTGCTGGTTGAGTTCCCAATCAGTCACATGCCTGGGTGGCAGGCCGAGTCCCCAGCTGGGGACATGCGAGAGGCAACCGATGAATATCTTTCTCACATATCAATGTTTCTCTTCCTTTCTACCTCCCTTCCCCTCTCTCTAAAAATGAAAATAAAAATCTTTTTTAAAAAAGACTCAGCTAAACAAGCACATTCTTGAAATTTACCATATTACCAAAAAATATATATGTGAATCCACTGGTCAATCACATCATAAATATTCACTCATTATTACCCTAAAAAGCCCTTAAATTCCACTACAAAACAAAGATGTGTATCATTTCTACTTACGGAAAATTCCAAGCTTTTCAGCGTGCCAAAAATTCGCATGAAAACGCAGGTAGCATCCCAAGACAACATATAATGAAATTTCAAGTAATTGAGAGAGAAAGTAACAAGGGTCTAGGCCCTTTCTGGTGTGGAAAGAAGGAAAACATGCTAAGGAAAACCCAAGTTGGAAAGAGAGCAGGAGGAGCTAGAAATATCCAAGGAGGCTTCGTGAGAAAAGCAGAGCATGAGGACCATAGAATTCTTCTGGCGTTGCTGAAACTCTCACTCAGCCTGCTGTCTTCTCCGGGCTTGCTGCCCGAGGGACTGGCCTCGCTGGTGTGAAATGGCCGTACTCTTGCCCCAGCTGGAGTTTCTCGTTTTGTGGTGTCTCCTTAATCAGAGAGGCTCTTAAGACAGAAAAGGGTCTGTGATTTTGAATGAGAAAAAAACACATCTTTACTTTTTTAATCTCCTGCTAAAATTTAGCATGCCCTGCAGTTGTGAATATAAACAGCAAAGCACAGTAGTATCAGCAGTGCCTGTGACCCTGTCACCAATGAAAATAACAGATATTTTCATTCCTCATGACAGTGTTGTAGTCGTTACTGATGAATTAGAAAGTCAGTTGTGCTCGGCACTATTTTGAAAGTATGGACATTATTAGATCTGCTTCAGTTATTATTTATGTGTTAATAAAGACAGACCTATTACATCAGAAATTTGCACTTTGACATATTTTTGTACTGATTTCCACATAACTATTGTTTACCCATTATCCTAATTAGGTAGAATAATGGCCCCCAAAGATGCCCTAACCCCAGAACCTGTGCATATGTTACCTTACCTGGCAAAAGGGGCTTTGCAGGTGTGAGTAAAGTGAAGGACCACGAGACAGAAAAGTATCCTGGATTATCTAAGTGGGTTCCACCTAATCACCGGCATTCTTCAAAGCAGAGACCCTTGCCCAGTGTAGTCAGAGAAGAGGCTGGGGAAAGGACTTGGTCAGCCTCTGCACACTGTGAAGCTGGGAAAAGGAAGCCATGAGCCAAGGAACGCCTGGGAGATGTATGTGTCTCTGAAAAGGAATGCACCCCTGCTAACGACTTCAGTTTAGTCCTGTGAGACCTCTGTCTGACTTCGAGCTTCAAAAGTGTAAGGTAACAAACAACTTGTGCCGTTGAAGCCACTAAGTCCGTGGTCTCTATTATGCAGCAAAACCAGCGCGCTATTTATTTTATGCATTCAAAAACATTACTTTGAGAAACTTCACCAAAGGTGTTCATGCGCATCAGGATGAAAACTCCTGCCTAGTAGCGTCCATTGCTGTCCTGAAAAAGGCAAACCTCGGGTAGTTTCACACTAACAGTCCATGTCTGTTGGTGCCCCAGAGGCTAATCCAACACACTGTTTTGACAAGTGGCCAAAGGTTCCAATAAAAATTTTTGTAGCAAAATCGCAAATACAGTTCTCATCCAAGCTTGGCTTTTTCTTCTCACTTTCTTTCTCAGCGGTTCTTATTTTTTCTGGCTTCCACCTTTTCAGAATCTGGATTGCGTTCCCACGTACGACTCATTCATACAGGAAAGGGAGCCGAAAGGAGAGTGATTTTAATCCTTTTAATTGATATTATTACTTTATTAGCTTCCAACTGAACTCAGCATCTACCGACATATCATGCTAGGGAACTGTAGGAAAACAAAAGCCCAATAAAGAGGCCCTGTGCGGGGGGAGACGAGTTTCCCATCACCAGTAGTGATAGCCTCTGGTGATTGCTTTACTGAGATTCTTGGAATCGATTCTTAATTTGTTAAAACATGTTAATGCACAAAAGACTTTAAGAAGGGCTTCAATTTTCCTACTGAAAATTGAAATGTTAAGTAGCACATTTTGAAGTATCTGGTTAACTAAAATTTGTAGTATCTGTAAAGTTCTAAGGAAATGCCTCATAGGACTTTACCAGCACATTCTTACTATTTCGTTTGGAACCTAGCAGAAAAAAAAATTCTTCTCTGTAATCCGGAAGAGATGCTTCTTCTGCTGCGGAAACGACAGCCCTGCAGGAAGCCAGGTGTGCCTCGCTTTGCCTGGAGAGGTGCTACCTGACCGCTCTCACGCACAGCGTACAACGTGCTTGTCAACATGTCCACGTCCCTTGCGACAAGCAGTCGTGTTAAATATGTGCAAATAAAAGGGTTAAAACTACCGAAGAAAACATCATAAAATTATAAGTTATCGACCAATGTGCATTTAAACATATGATAAAAACAGTCTAATAGCTCTTGGACAGGACTAGCTCCTCTAAGTCGTGAAAGACCGAAGCCTAGTTCCGCGGAGGGCGAGAACGCACGGTGTGCAATGAGGTATGCTGTCCGGACGTGGGGCAAAAGGGAATGTCCAAACTAGGGTGTTGCCGGGTTTCCACTGTGCAAGGTCTGGTTGCGTCATTGCATCTGCTTTCCATGCGTCGTGAAACTCAATGCACTTTCAGAAATTTAAAGTTAATATTTCTCGTTAGTCAAGATGCGTAAGTATGAGGTACTTTTTCAGGTGTGAGTATGCACTTAAACACACTATGGAACACATCTTAATTTTTACAGATTTTTCAGCTGAATTTTTGCATCACCTTGCTTTTTTTATATTTTAGAAAACTCTCTCCAAGGCATTCTAAGGATACCCCATGTTAAAATAGATGTCATTTAACACCACTTTACATGCCCAATGCCATATTTTTAAATATATTGGCCATCTGCTTCCCACTGCACGTACCACTATCTCGTCCCACCAAGGGCATGTGAGGGAGCCCACTTCCCAATGCCCTGTACATTGTAGCCCTTGGTGTTTTTTATATGTTACATCTGCAAAATGACAAGTGAAGTATATTTCATTTTTAACTGACTTTTTTCTTATTAGTGAAACTACTTTCAGTTTTCAAGAGCCATTCATCTTTCATGTCTGACGAATTCAATGTTTCTGTCCATTGCCAATTGTTTATGGAAATTCAGTTTTACTACATTGTATAACACTCATTTGCACATGTTCTTTGCATAGGGATAGTAATTCTTTGTTTTCCACATATATTGCAAATTCAGTTTGTATTTCATCCTTATTTATGTTGTTATATGTACACATTAGAAAGAAAAATTTTTGATGAGTTGAACATGATGGATTTTTTCAATACCAGTTGTATTTAAATAAGTTTTGTGTCCCCCCTTCTCAGACCTAGATGAGGAAGGGAAGATGCTCAGCTGACAGGCTGCCCAAGGCCAGCTGGCCAGCAGTCCTCAGAGAGCAGGAGGACACAGGAGGGGTGTAGCCCAGAGCTCCGGTGGGGCCTGTGTGGTTTGAAAACAAGAAGGCCAGCTCCCAGGAAGTTCTGAGAGCTTTCCTCTCACCCCGCTCACCCACCTCATTTAGCATCCCTGTCTGTTTATAAGGAGACATGTTAGTGTCTGTTGCATTTTTAAAAGGTCTATCTAAGTAGAAACGAGGTGTCAAAAACTCCTGTACTACCTGCTTTTCTTCTCCTTTTTAATTTTATTTATTTATTTTTAGATAGAGGGGGAGAGAAGAAGAAAGAGAGGGAGAGAAACATCAATGTGTGGTTGCCTCTCACGCACCCCCTACTGTGGACCTGACTTGCAACCCAGGCTTGTGCCTTGACTGGGAAGTGAACCAGCAACTCAGGCACTCAATCTACTGAGCCATACCAGCCAGGGCCTAACTTGCTTTTCTTAGCAGAAGTCCTTTCCTCTGTGCTGGTCCCTCCGCTCAGGTCCCCTGACACTGTGAATAGATGAGAATCAGAACTTAAATACTCAATACCTACAGAGTACATTGTTTAGATTTTTCAGAAAGAAAATCAAGTACCCTTGACAGAGTCCTCCTCCACCACCATTAAAATGGGGTCCCTCACTGCACTGCTCTGGGTTCTTCTAACTCTCCACTTCTCCATTTTATCTGGCACCCAATCTTGACTTAACTGTTTCCTTGCAGATGACTTCAAATTTCATTACTTAAGCTCAGTTCTTTCCTCTGTACCCCAGACTTTACTTGCTAATTCTAGTGGGATGACCCTTAAGGTACATAAATTAAACATGCCCCAAACTAAATGTTCTCACACCTTTCACCAACTGATCCTCCACCAACATCTCTGGCAATTCTCACACCATCTACTCAGTTTATTCAACTGTGTAATCCAGAAGTCATACCTGACTCCTACTTTCCTTACTGTCCTCATCTAATCCTTAAACCCATAGCTTTTAACTCCAAATATCTAACTTGTGTGTGGTATGTTCTTTGATACCCACTACCACGACTCTAATCCAAACTAACAGTCTCTCTCACTTGGACTACCCAATAGCATCCGATGCTTCTCCCTGCATCCTCTCCTTGCCTCTCAGTCTACTTTGCACCATGATCAGATTCTTCTGTACGACTGTTGACATTTCCTCGGTATGATTCCATTGTCCCTCTGGATAAAGACCAAAATCCTTCATATTTCCTCTAAAGTGACACACACACCTCTCCGGATGCACTGATATCATACTCTTCCTTGTTCTATGTGTTTAAGCCACCCTGGGCTTCTTACAGATCCCTAAAGTCATTGCTTACTCCTGCCCCAGGACTTTTGCACATACTGAAGCTCTGCCTAGAAACATTGTCTTTCTCATCCTCATTCTATACTTTACCTAGTTCAATCTTAATCACTTTTTAAATCTCAGATCTATTGCATATTGAAACATGTTCTTTAAACACACTTTTCAAGAAGAGATCTCTAAGTTTTAGATTTTATAGTTATTTGAAAAGTTTCTACAGAGCATATATATTTTATTATTAGTCTGTTTTTCATACTTTTGTATGTATACAAGTAAAGTTGACATTTCATTATGAGAATTAAAAACATTAAGAGTGTATTTGCCTAAGGAAAATACATCCCCCACTGTTGCAAACCAGCACTAATTTATCAGGACCCTACACAGGGCTACCCTCAGGAAGAGGGCTCAGGATCATATATCATAGAACAGAGGTCAGCAGACTATGTCCCACAATCCAAATCTAGCCTACCACCAGTTTTTATCAATGAATTTTTATTGGAACACAGCCATCTTCAATCATTTATGTATTATCCATGGCTGCTTTCATGATGAAAGGTGAGTAGCTGAATAGTTGTGACCGAAACCATATAGTCAGAAAGCCTAAAATATTTTCTTTCTGACCTTTTACAAAAAAAGTTTCTTGACCTCTGCCATAAAATATAATGACAAGGATTTTAACTTAGAGAGTTCAGTGCCAGGTAATACCAGTAATTCTGTAAAATGTTCAGTATGAATTCTTTAAAACATCTGGTTTAAATTGCATTCTATTCTGATAGACAGATCTACCTGGAAGAGTTATCTTCAGATTGTACTAAAGTAACAGAATCCATTGGTTTATCTGACGAGTGACTTGGAATTGTACATTAATTGAACATTAGAAAATATCTGCCAATTGTATCTGTGTGTGTGTATCTGCAGAAATTAATGTTATGATGTTGAATTATTCTACTGGGGAGTACTATGTCATCAGGCCCCGTTCGTAAGAACATCTTGGATTATGACAGGAAAAAGGCATCATCATCATCATTGAAGAAGGGAATGTTTTTGATTGCATGGGCAAGTCGCCAGTGTCCGACATATCTAATGTCAAAATCATTTAGATTTTAACAAGAGGCAGGCTTGTGCCTCCCTCTTTTGCACCACTTAGCATTAAGTTCTGATCTGCCAAGAGACTATACCTTTCTTTACTGCCAACTATAGCTGTAGCATTTCAATACATCCTGTGAAACATAGTTGAAATGAGAATGTCTTTTTCCTGTCTTTTCAAGCTAAATATAATCAGTAAGTGCATGCTTATGTGTATAAACTAACCTCTAATTATGTGTTTTTGGATGTTTGATAAATGTTGATAATGATATCCCCTTGTTGATAAATAAAAATAATAAAATGCACAAAAATAATACACATAATAAAAGTACATAAAATAATAAAATACATAAAAAATACAAATACTAAAAATACAAGCCCTGAGGTCCAATCACTGGAATAAAATCAGGCTCAGCAACTTACTGGCATGTTGGCACGAACAAGATCCTTAACACAACAAAACTTTCATTTCCTTATTCATAAAATGAGGTAAATAAGAGTACGAAATAGCACAAAAGCTTTGCTTAAATAAAAGCAGAGTATTTGTGAAGTGCTTACATGATGCCTAGTGTAGGGTAATGTAAGAGGAAGCGTTTCCGTCTATGCTGATGCTGAATCGTGTAGGTGGGCCGGCCTATATACCTTTCCATCTCTGGATGTTTAAGTTGATGATAGGCTAGCAAACGATATAGAAAGTCCTAATCAACGAGTGGTGAAAAGAGTATTACATCTGCTGAAACTGCTTCTCAGTGAGAAGAAAACCACAGCAACACTCAGTAGTGGGAGAGCTGCACCTAAAATCTGCTTCCTCTTTATTCAAGGTATTGAATTGACATCCAAAACTGCAGCATCTTAAGAAAAAGATGTTAAAATATGAAGGAATATCTAAATGAAGTGGGAGGTACAACTTGTAAAAGATAGAGGGTTAGGCTTTTGAAAGTAGAATAGATTAACACCTCTTGAATGCTGCTCTGCAGAAGGCAAAGGGGAGTGAGTGGAGCAGAGACACATGACTCTTTCTGAAATTGTGCAACATGACTCATGGCTCATCGAAATGATATGTCTACCTCTCATTGGTTATATTCGTTATTGGAAAATGTCCTTGAAGTCTTAATGAAGAAATGCACTTTGTAAATACATTTGAGAGCTTCTTGCCACACTGGTACTTACCAGTTATGAAGCACAAATAACAGGGGTGTGTCTATGGTCTGAATGCATGTTGAGGGAATTATCTCTAAGGAATAAATTAATTTATGAGGGAACAGAACCTATCATCTTGAATGGCATCCAAACAGTCATAATGATATTTTCCCCTCCAGCCTGCAAAGTTAGTGAAATGGGAGAAACACTATTTCAGTAACTCTTTGAGTAGTAATCATTTTGCAATATAATTGTGTAGCAAACCCATACTGGGTACACCTTAAACTTACCCACTGTTATATGTCAGCTCTATCTCAGTAAACCTGGGGAAAAGGAAAATAATAATCCTTCCAGAATGTTGTTAGATTTCTCTTTAAGTCAACCAGAAGCAATCTTGATCTTAGGGAACTATTTGTATAACAGAAAAAATGAAGACTTTGCAGTCAGCGTATTTGAAACCTGAGTCTGCCTTTTATTGTCTGAAGTGTGGGTCTTGATTTCATCATCTGCAGAAGAGAATGACAATAAGCCATTGTTTAAATGATCAGAAAAGACAGATTTAAAATGCCTAGCTTGGTAACTGCATGAAGTACATCTCTGTGACAGAAATGGTAGTGCCTTATAAGGCTTCATTTTATATTCTATAAGGTTTTACTCATTTATTTATATATTCACTTCTTCCTTTTGATG
Source organism: Anoura caudifer (assembly GCA_004027475.1). Lineage (NCBI taxonomy): Eukaryota > Metazoa > Chordata > Mammalia > Chiroptera > Phyllostomidae > Anoura > Anoura caudifer. The sequence continues at coordinate 289,786 of PVKU01000419.1, forward strand.
GCTGGTATGTTGCAGGGACAAGGAGAAGAATAATAAACTGAATACTGCTTTTGACACATAGTTTATGAATGTCTACTGCAGAGGTCTCTCCCTATAAAAGTATAGAAGTCAGTGTACACTGCCCACTAAACAGGCCAGAGCAGTCTGAACAAGTTGTTTATCTACCAAGCCATGAGGTTACAATTCCATCAGAGTCAGTGTGCACATAGGTCCATCTAAAAATAGTTAGTTATTGAGCTTTCACTATGCAAAAAAGCATCGAACTAGCCTTAAAGTGCAAAGGACTGGCATAAAATGGAAGAATAAATTTTGAAGAGAGCAAAAAAAATTGCTGTTCTTAACTTCTAAGGAGCTCACCTTAACATAAATGGAATACTTGCTAGATTATTCTATACGAAACTTTAACATAAACGGGAACACCCAAATGGAAGCTCAGCAATGTCCTCTCCAAAATAACCATGTTTTGGGGGCTCAGAGAACATCTGGTGGGAAGGAGGGCCAGGCAGACTTGCCTCGATGCTTGGTCTATCGGTACTAATTTTATTTGGCAAACCTTTGGTGGTGGTGAAGAAGATTATGGAGCAGATTTAACTGTAACCCTCCCCATCGCTCCCACGCAGTGACTCATTAACACCACCTCTGACGTCTGGGTTTTAGAACTGGTTTTATCCTTATGTTTGGAATCTGCACATAACTTCCGTTCCTTAAATTTACAGTGAGTGATGGATAAGTGCTACACCAAGTGCCAGGCAGAGACACAATATCTTCTTTTCAAGGGGCTGAGGGACTGGTTACGGGACCGATTCCTGGAAACAAATAAGTGGAGCAGTGGGATAAGCACGCCCCTGGACTTCGTTGGTTCTTACTAAGGAGCTATAAATGGTGTGGAAATCCGGCCTCCATCCAGGACAGGCAGGGTAATCATCACAGAACTGGGCTTGTTGGGCACAAATTGTGAAGGAAATCTTTCTCCACAGCACTAGTTTTGTTAAATAAAATGTTTATTTTCAAAACACATGTTTCTTATAAATATTATCTTCATTAGTGCATTTGTTTAAATGGCTCAAAATACAAAGATTTGCATAGAACTCTCTAGAGGAAACCATGAATTGGAAAAACAAATTCCTTAGTGCCTTGCCATGGCATTGGGAGAAAAGGAAAGTTACTCCGATCTTTGCTAATTGAGTTCTTTAGTGCCCAGTGAGAGCGGAGCCTGGTTTCATAAAAAGTTGAAAATATTGAGAGAGTGCCATGAGCCACAGATATTGCTGGGTGATTTACATATATTCTCTCCAACAGATTTCTTCAAAATAGTTCTTCTTGTGCAAATTTATATCTAAAAGCCTTGAATTCACTCTTCCCAACAATAATTTTGACTTCGAGGAATAGCCTTCCCTACCAAATATCACTTCAAGGACAGAGTTTGAAAAGCAAAACCCTAAAAATCTTAACTTCCTTTGATTTTGGTCTGTGTGGGATCACAGATATTTGGTTTAGAATTGATAGCTTCTGTGGCACCTTAAAGGAGCCAAAGGCAGATGTGGGTCTGACTGAAATGTTTGCCAAAGGCTTGAGGCTGTCAGTATAATATTGACTTTAGTAAAAAAATGAATACCACCGAAGTATAAATGTGCTCTTCTCCTTTGCCCAAAGAGTAGTTAGTTCAGGAGGAAAACATTTAATAACATGTTGAATAGAGCGTTTCTTTGTATCTCAAGCTTATTCAACACCAAATCACGTACACTTCAGATCACGTCATGTAATGAATAGACATAGATAGGGTACAACTAGCCCAGTCTGCTCACTTTATAGAGGAAGAGGCTCCACGGACATCACGCAGCTGGAGAGAAATGCAAATAGGGCTCGAACACGTTTCACGGCCTTCCCCTGCCTTCCCACCGCTCCTCTGCTTCTCCTTTGCCTGGTACTTGTGGTGCTTGTGTACACGCAGAGTTCCCAAGGAGCTGTCTATCCAGATGTCATGCTTGTTCTACGTCTGCAGCCCTGCAGCCGGTTATTTCTCTTAAGGACCTTTAAACTTAAATGAAGGTCACTCGAGAAAATAGTCTTTCATAAGACAATACCCAATTGTAATATCAAAGCATGCTGACAGTTTTCTACATCAGGAATTCTCTAATCCTATTGGATGTGGTGAAATGCAAATTTGTAGCAACAGTAAGAAATAACTTATTGAAAAACCAATGTAACACATAACCAGAGTTTAGTTTAAAGGGGAGAGGTCTGTCAACTGTGGGAATGGCTGAGTTGATAACAGAAAAAGCTCAAAAGAGTCCACTGCAGTTTCTGTTAATTAATAAGAGCACAAAATTAATAAATAATACAAAATAATTAGTGGCTTTCTAGTTACCAAACGTCAAAGCTTCTTAGCTTTCTTGTTTTTTTTTGGTACCGTTTACATCGTCGATTGTCTGCTTACTGACAATGTTTTCCATTGGCTTCTAGGACTCTGTTCTGTGCCTGTTCTCCCTCTGCCCACTGATTGTTCCCTCGAACTCCCTCCCTTCGGCCCTTCATTTCCTGGATCCCTGCTGAATGTCATCTCTCTATCACACTCTCTTTCTCTCTCTTTTCCCCGTATATCTCTCTATCTCTCACTTTCTTTCTTTTGCCCTGATTTCCTATGGATCTAAAATTTTTCGTGTTTTAGCACTCACAGAACTTCCACTACATGTTTCTGAGGCATCTCAAACTCCGTGTGTCAACCGTGGATGCATTTTACCAACAAACTTCCCCCTCAAAGAAGTGGAGCATAATTTTCCCTTCATTTATGCATGAGCTTTGAAGTGATTTCTTTCCAAAGAATGCAGCATGAAAGGAGGGAAAAGAGGAACTTTATGGTGGATAAACCCGACAAACATTAGCTCAGCCAGATGAGCCAGATCAAGACCCACAGTGAACAGGTCATGTTGATGCTTTGTGCCCTTATTGTGATGTGATGAAAAAGGTGCTTGTCGTCTGTGGTCCTCCTCCCAAAACTTACAATCTTAGTCTAATCATGCCAAAAACATCAGAAAAGTCTCCACTGAAGGAAATTATACAAACTATCTGACCAGTACTCTGCAAAACTATCACAGTCATCAAAAACAAGGAAAATGTGAGGAAACACACAGCCCAGAAGAGACTAAGGAGATATACCAACTAAATGTAATGTGGAGTCTTAGAAGGATACTAGACCCCCCCAAAATTAATAACAATTAAAGAAATATGAACAAAGTATAGACTTCGGTTAACAATAATGCATATTTGTTTTTTAATTGTGACAAATGTACTATACTAACATAAGAAGTTAGGAACGGGGAAATTGGGTTTAAATATATGAGAACTCTCTGTACTATCTTTATAATTTTTCTGTGAATTTTAAACTTCTAAAATAAAAATTTTATTTAGAAAATGAATTTAACATTTTCTTTTTTAATCATTTATTATCAGTATTCGAATACAGTTTTATCCATTTTCCCACATGCTTTTCTCTGCCCCACCCGCTCCCTGAATTTAACACTTTCTTTCCCCAAACAGTTTTCTCCTGTGTTCCCTCCTTGTGTGAGTGTAATTATGGTGGGCAACCAATGCTTTGCCTTGTGTTTTCATATTTATTAGGCACATAGATTTTAGTTAATGATGTTTTATCATTTTTAATATTTAATATCTAAATTAAGCATCTGTAGATTGAGGAAAAATTAGTTATGATAAGAACTTCCAGATAGCCCTTATTTGTTAATGGCACCAATCTGGGCACCGTACCAGGAAACACAGTGCTGATTTGAGGCAATCTATAGTGAAGAGGTCAAAATGGACCCACTATGATGCAGATTCAGGAAACTGTAAACTTATTTTTCTGTAACTTACCTAAACTGTTTTATAGAAAGACCACTCCATAGGACTTTCCTGCTTTTTCTGTTAAATCCTAGATCTCTCTTCTTGGTTAAGTCAGTACTTTGGGAGTAAATACTTAGCCCTCAGGTTCTTCTTCCTCTTTCTATTTGTCTGACCACAGATGATGCAATGTCTCAAGTAGCCTATGTGCCTTTGCATGAGGAGAGAAGTAGCTCCTAGTCTGCCACCACCCCCTGTCCCTAGTGGCCTTTGCTGGGGTCTACAGGGACACCGTTGGTCGGTCACTAACATCCTGAGCTGCTATCTACACCAGGAGCACAGCTAGGCCCACCTTTTCTCTCCGGATCCGCACGTCTCTCACGCTGACTTCTCTGCCGTGGCCTTGAGTGTGGCTGTTGTCCTTTGCTTCCTGACCTCTGACCTCTCCCAGTTCTCTTACCATTTCCACATTCCTTTCCAGGACTTAGAGTAAGTTCTTTTTCCCGTGCCCTCTACATACAGGACCTGAGACCCAGGAATGGTATCTAAAGGCCATCTACCCAACCCCCTTCTCAATCATTGGTGATTGCTGTTTGTTCACTGCTATATTCTCACCGTGTCGTGCTGCTCAGGTATATTACTCTGAATGCAGGCCTTCTCGAGGGGCCATGCCATAGGCAAGAAGGAGCAAATCCTCTGGCATGGGGATTATTCCAAAGCTATTGGGGTATTTTTATCCTGTGCCTAACACCAGATCCTGGCATAAACCAGATACCCCGAATGGCTTATCTCGTGCCCTTCTCCTCATGCTCTGTTGAGTTAATTGTGTTTCTGTGCTCTCCTTCCTGCTGTCACTTTCTCTCTCTCCTCCACCCACTTTCCCACCAGCTCCTCTTGTTAGACGTAGAAAGAACTTTTTATTTCTTTTTTCTGCCTAATCGAAACTGATGGCCCAGCCTCATTCTCTCCTATTCTATAGTTTATATTAAAGCTTCCCATTACATTCCTCTGCATATGGTTCTTAATATTTAAAGCCTGGATTTAGAAATTCCAAGAAAACCCTTTAACTCCCATAAGGCAAGGCTCTTGCTAAGCAACAGTCTTTTTATTTTTTCAAACTATCACCTCATCGTGGACTTCAAAAATCTCTTTTTGGCATTCAGAGCAGCACCTTACTTCCTTTTGATTTCTTTATGCAGCCTCTGCAGCGCCTGCCCTCTGCTGCCCTCGCACAACGAGAGCAGCCTCAGGTCTTAGCCTTCCAGGCAGAAGAGCTGCTGTGAAAAATTTTAGTTACTCGGAAAAAACTTACAACAGGTTCTATTTCAGGTATTGTCCCAAAATAATTTTTTTTTCTCTGTTCACCTTTGATTCCAACAACACCGGCCAGGACTCTGGACAGAACATCCACTCTCCGTAATCACCAAGACTTATCACAGTAGCTCTGTCTTGACTTCTTTCTTTGTCCTCAGATTCAATAAAATGTCAAGCACTGTCAACTCTGTCATTGCAATATTTCTATCATTGTCCTCTCTTCTCATTTCCCAATAATTCACCCTGTACTTCTCACCTAGATTATTTCTGTAAACTTGTCTCACTGCCTGAAGCTTCTCCTCCTTCAGTTTCTTTTAGATATTTGTTCCTTAGGCTGGGAACATAAACCTTGGTGGAAACCTGAAATGCAACTCTACTTCTTCATTTGCTTGTTTGTGAACTGGAGCAAGTTTTTAAAGCTCTGTTTCCTCAATCTCAGAAAGCTGTCATAGGCATGACGTAAGATAATATATGCAGAGTGATTAGCCGGCTGTCTGACTGAGGCAGAGCAGGGGCAAACATTTGTTATTCCTGTTGTTGTTGTTGTTGTTGTTGTTGTAATTCTTATTATTCTGATTGAAGGTACAGAATATTTCATGAGGTTCTGGGATGAGCTAGACATTGAAGGAAAGGTAGGCTTCAGGACCCTGGAGCAGTGGGGGAAGATCATGAGCACAGATACGAAAGTGGGGAGGCACAGAGCAGCACTCAGCGACTGGGAGCAGAGCGTCAGGGAGGGGGGAGAGAAATGTTGGGGAGGTTACTTACAGAAAACTTAGGGATGATGTTAATCTCTGAGGTTAAGAGTCTGTGTTTTCTTTCATAGGCAAAGTTGTGTGGGTACTCTGAGCACATGGGTAATCATGCAAATTCTGAAAATAAATGTAACAACTGAATGCTCAAAAGACAGCCAAAACTAACAGAAGTAAGAGAGAGAGAAATATATGGGAACAGAGAGACAGAGAGGAGAAAATTACCAGTGTAATAAGACATGAAAAAAACCCAAAGACAAAATCTTAAGGATGAGTTTCATGGGAAGCAAAGCTGCCTCAGAGAAAAGGGGCAATCAATGAACTCACATACCTAGCAAAAATCATTCAATAACCCCAGCAACCAATAACCCAAAGAGAGGAATAAGACAGACAATTAGGCAGATAAGTATCTGAATCTGTTTATCTTTAGAAGCAAGGCTCCAGTGCAGGCTCCTGGCTGCACTGCCAATCATGTTGGCAAGAATCCATGATTCAGCTCATCAGGCGACGTTCTTAGCAGGAAGCAACCATGCCTTATTCATTGCATCAGCACCTGTCATTAACACATCACTGGCTTTCAGTAAATTTATTGAACTGAACTGAATACCTGAGGGCTGGAGAATATGGACTCTGGCCATGGAACGGGCTGATGTTTTCCATCTTGCACAAGGAGCTCTGTATTATCCCCCTTCGGCTACATGTTACCTGGCCTGTAGAACTGGTTGAGTCAAGTCTTGTTTAATTTTACATTCTGTCTGAGGAAAGTTTTATGGCTTCCTCACTCCCGAGTTGCCCATCAGTGTAAAGAGAATTTATTTATCATGCCTTTAAACTCAAGGATGCAATTGTTTCCTTCTACCCAGGTCCTCAGCAGTTGCACAGAATAGGCGGGACCTTGGACCACTGCGTTGTCCAGAAAAACGATATTCAAAGAACAATCCTTATTAACTCCATTCTCCTTCTTAAAAGGCCCTGCGATGTTATCCAAGGAGTTCAGAATTATTAATGGTAACAGAGGAAAAGGAAACAGGTTAAGAATGCTAAGTTGGTGGATTAGTAAAAAATTAGAAACTTGAAGTAATGTTCTATATCTTTTACTCCATGTCCTTCAGGCTCTTAATTACCCTCTTCAGGGTACAAGAAAAATAGGACCTTAACTCCCGGTGGATAGGAGTTCTTTGAACCTTTATGGTGTTCTTGAATTACAGCTATTAATAATGAGATCATGGAAGAATGAGTAAGACATTCCTGCTCATTAAAGTTCTCCCAAATGATACATTTCAAAATTTTCAGTCCCTCAAGTAGCTGTAACTTTCCATTAATAATGACGAAAGTTTCCTTATTTTAAAATTTCTAGGATGTGGGGCCTTGAAACACACCTACCCTGAAAAAGATCAATTTATTTGTTATGAATTATCTAGTATATATCTCCTTTCCTTTCCTTCTTTCCTTCCTGTTATTGGGATGAAGGGAGGGTGATTAGAGTCCTATTCTTTATTACCAGGCCTCTCTAGGTGGTTACACGCAGAGCAGTTAAGGACTCAAAAGTCTGAAGATATAGAAGAGGTGGATTCTATTATTATTAGCACTTTTGTTATTGTTAGTACTCTGCTAACTTCTACTTCGCCTGTTGTCTCCTTATTCCCAGTCGGTAGTTTTATCCTGCTTTAAAAAAAGTCACAATTTTTATCAATGTTTGCTTCTTAAATATCAGGTAAATAACAAAATTTCCCCCTGAATTTTGAAGAAAACAGAAATAAAATAGCAGAAAAAAGTGGGGAGCAACGAGGAGAAAGGTGACCTTTGAAGAGTTCTAAATGCATTTGTGGACATTTGTGGTCCAGAACAACTCTGAGTAGCTACATTTTTCACACACCAATTTTTTTCTTTTTCTCTTACTTGCGATGAGAACTTTTAAGATTCTTCCTCTTAGCAAATTCCAAACATACAGTAGTCACCATGCTGTGCATTATATTCCCATGACATATTCATTTTATCACTGGAAGTTTGTACCTTTTAAGCACCTTTACTTGTTGCCTGCTCACTCCCCTCCACCTCTGGCAACTGCCAATCTGTTCTCTGTGTCTGCAAGTCTGAGTATTTGGGCTTTGATGTTTTGAGGGGTATGTTTTTTTTTAAGATTTCACATATAAGTGAAATCATACATTTTTTGTGTATCTCTGTCTGACTTATTTCACTTAGTAATACCCTCAAGGTCCATCTGTGTTGTCACAAGTTTTCTTAGTTTGAAAAGAGGCTGCATAATTTTATTTTTCAGCTTGAATGTCTGCAACAGTTTTCTTAAAAGGATGAAAGTGGGTTTTTTTTGTTTTTTTGTTTTATTAACACACATGAAAACATCTAATCTACTCAGGTCTTAAAAGAGCCCCAGTTCAATTTGCTTTTCCCACGTGACTGAGGCCCTTCAGACTTGCAGGGGAAATAAGATTGAAATGAACTGAGAATGGTGTTGATTGTAAAGGAGAATTTTCCAGTTTTACTTTTACTCAAATTCCTGATGCATGAGGCTGCAGCACAACCTGAGAGGGGGAGGAGGCGAGGTTGGCCATGGCTCAGGCTGACAGACTCCTGCAGAAGAGGGAAAATTAGAGGCCACGCCAAGTCCATGTGTCTTCTGTCCACCATTTCCCGGGAGGCTTACAAATATAATGCACGTGAAAAAAAGTAACCGAGTAGCTATGAATTCCATCATAGAAGTTGTCCAGTGGGAATAGGCAATAAGTCAATTAAAAATAAACCACAACAGGCATCCTTAATGGTGGAAAACATTACAAAGAACTCAAAAGCTGGCAAGAAATTACAACAAATAGGCATGTTCTAAGAATAGTAGACCAGGAGAGGGAAGCTATCTAGAATACATGATTTCCAAAGGAAATTCTAATTATTAGAAAAAGCCAGCCAAAGAGGTGGAGATGGCCTGAGTTCTAGCATACAGGCCTCTGTCTCTCTCCACTGACTTAGATTATTAGCAAGATTTTTTTTTTGTATTTCCCCATTACAATTAGTTCCCATACTTTAGTATAGTTGGAGGATTTACATGTTTTTCTACCATATAAACAGGGGCCTCATTCTTTTTTTTTAAGACTTTATTTATCTTTAGAGGGGAAGGGAAGGAGAGAGGGAGATAAATATCAATGTATGGTTGCCTCTCATGTGTCCCATGCTGGGAACTGTCCTGCAACCCAAGAATGTGCCCTGACTGGGAATCGAACCGCGATCCTTTGGTTCACAAGCCTGCGCTCAAGCCACTGAGCTACACCAGCCAGGGCGGGGCCTCATTCTTTATGAAAAGAATGGAAATTTTAAATAATTCTTACCACTACTGGGTCTGGAAAGGTTCACATTTCTGTATCTTGAAGAGCCATTGATGGAGTTTGCAGATGAAGCCAGATGGTGGCCGTAAGTACTAGCCCTTTAAGAAATGTAGGCATATACAGTGCACATGTGTCAGTGGTCCACTGAGAGTAGGCACTGGGGATTGGGAGTCAAACGAGACCTTGGCCTTTCCATCAACAATTATGCTTGGGTGGAGGAGATGGACGAAATCAGCAAGATCACAGACCAGACCACGCCAAACAATCAGTTAAGTCTGTGGCTCTTAATGCCAGATGACTATGAGAATCACTGTTGAAACTACAGTGCCCTGCTCCACTCCACCGGCCCCAGTATTAATATTTAAGTTTCCAGGTGATTCCAGTGTGTAATTAGGTCTGAGAATCACTGGCTCGGGGCTGTGCTCCACGGGGCAGCCCAGAGGGTGCATACAGCTCCCTTTTCAACAAAGGCTAGTACCAGAGCTGGATTCGTTTGGTCAAAGGATTCAGTTAAATATAGATGTCCCTGAAGGAAAAATATTTTGAGCGGCCATTAGTCACACTTCAGTGCAGACTTGTTTAATAAATGGAACTTTCTGTGATGATGAGAATGTCCTGCATACAGTGTGACATCTGCTTTGGTAGCCCACTAGCCACATGTGGCTTTTGAGCACTTGAAATAGGGCTAGAAAAACTGAGCCACCCAATTTTTAATTTAATTTCATTTTAACTAATTCAAATTTAAATAGCTATGTGAGGCTAGGAGCTCCCATATTATAGATCAGTGCAGGTCTGGTGTGAATGGCTGGTGAGTAAAAGGAGAGCAGATAGGGGCCTGGAATAACGAGGAAAGGAGTGGGAAGGAGCCCTGAGGATGGAAGGATGGTAGAGAATGTGGTTAGAGCTCACTGTGAAAACTCATTCCCTAGGAAGGGTGGAAAGAGATTCTGTGGGAAAATGTGACTTTAGGAATATCTGTCACTCTCTGTTCCACATTCAAATAATGCTGAAGAGGAATCTCTCAGGAGGTGACTGGCTGTCAGATGTCCTCCCTCTTCCACAAACCACAACTATAGAAACAGAAAAGCTCACAGCAGGCCTTGCATCGTGACTGTTACTGGGAAGGCAGTGAAGTCTGGTGGAAAGAATAAGGCCCCTGGAACCATAGGACCTGGCTCTGCATTTCAGCTCTGCATTTAAAAGCTAAAAAGTCACTTGGTGTCTCTGGGTCACCATGTTTTCATTTATAAAACATGAGTGATAACGCACAAAGATCTGTTTGGCATCATTTAATGTATCTGATATTGTAAAATTAAGTAAGCAACTATAAATGGAGGCCTTTTGGACCCTGAAAGAACCATTGAAATATTATTATTTGAGTGTAATGATCTAATCCCACTTAAACACCATCCCTTCCAAAGGTATTTCACGGAAGACTTCCAAAGACACAAAGAGCGTAATGTCTAACAGCATCAAGACCTAATCAAAGCATAAGTTTAGGGCCTACAGCAGGCCAGTCAACCACACCTCATAGATGACTACCTACTCTATTAACCCTTTTCTTTCTCTGTCTTATTCCAATGGGTTTACTGAGACAAGTTTCATATACAAATCCAGGGCAGAAGGGATGGGGCTTATCATTGGAAAACTGGAAGAGGGCCTGAGGGCACAGGGTAAAACCCCCCAAAAGAGAGCAAAATAGAGAGTGGAGGTTCAGGAGAGGACTCAGTGATAACATGATCGGGAACAGGGCTCCATTAAAATGTTATTTACTTATACAGATACACAGGGAGTTATAGGGAACCCAGGGGGCCCCACTCCACTCTTACTGTGGGTGAGCCTGTTGGGGCTGAGGAAAGGGGCTGCCTCAGGGGTGTGGGAGGAGAGCGGGGGTGAGTGCCTCCCCTTCTTTTAATTCTTAAGAACTGTTGTTTGCCTTCAGTCCAGAACTGGGGAGTTGACCATACTTGTCTTGTCTCTGAATAATAATGTTTTTCTTGAAGTTGACAATAATGTTCATTCAATATGAGTTCATCTAGTTAAGTAATTCAGAGTTACATAACTAGGTAGGGATATTTAGGTCTTATATCTATCCTCAAATCAATTTTACATTTTTAATCATACCATTAAAAAATAGGCAAATGCATACTTTTATGTTTTATTTGGGTAACAGTTCCAGAGAACCTTGGCATGCATTTTGACAGGACAGTGAAAGAAGTTCAGGAAAAACTAAAATAAAAACAGAGATAAAGGTAAAGGTAACAACAAGATGAAGAGAAGTGACAGTGTGACCGTCTGCCACCCCAGAGTATATCTGGCTGCCCTGGACATCATAAAGTGGCATTCCATCCTCCTGAACTTCGGCTTGACCTCTAGTGCATCCCTTCTGATTGTGACTGCATAGCAGTCCTTCTCCGCTTAGTCTCACCAGCCTCGCCTGGCGCGTGCAAGGTCCAGACCCAGACCAAGACCCAGACTGAGGATCTGGGGAACTCCCTATACAGATTGCTAGAGTTCTCCTTAGGGGCAGCACCTTTCCCACTTGTTTATTCTGATTCCAACTTCTTTCACAGCCCATACTTCCCATTTGTGCTTCCCCGGGTCAGTGGGGCCAGAGTATTCCTCCTGTTTACACTCCACTTCCTCATGCCCTGGTTAGAAAGTTTTCTCAGGCACAGAGTCAAGATGAAGCAGGGCTTACCTTGTGATTCCCTTTTCTCTGTGATCACATGCTAGGACTACCCCTCGTGCAATGCCTGAAACGGTTGTGTCGTATTTTTTCTAGTTTTTAAGGTTTTTGTTTTTTAGGGGTGGAAGTAGAAGCCACCTCTGTTTTTTTGGATTTTTAACAAGGCATTGAAATGTTCATAATAAACACATCAAAATAGTAATGAATAGATGTAAATAAAGAGATACAAAAAGACCTGAAAATACTACCAAGGAAAGCTAATGTAGTCCTATTGATAAAATAGATATGCAAACAGCACAGTAATGAACAAAAAAGATTATTTATTTGTTGCTAACAGGAGAAACTTATGGGAAAATATAACAATGTTGAATCTGGGTGTACTTAAAAACATAGTACACAAATGCACAAACAAAATATTTAATTAAGTACATAGGGGAAGTTATAACTATTTTGTCACTGTAGGACATTCTAGCTCACCTCACTAAATAATTGATTGGTAAAGCAGACAATTGATAAGAATAGATATATTGCTGAAGCACACAGTTCACAAGCTTTGCCTAACAGACAGATGCAGGAATCTGTACCTAGCAACTGACAATATAAATTCTTTATAAACACACATGGCATGTAAATATTGATCATATAATAGTTCACAGCACAAGTTTTAACAAATAATGAAGTTATATATATATATATATCAGTACTTTTAAAAGTTTAAAAACCTCTTCTAGATGATTTTGTCCCTAAGAAAATACCATAATATAAGTTAGAAACCATTTAGAATGGAGAAACAATGATGATACTATACATGAAACATTAAAAAAATGCAACTACAGAAGAATCCATAGATAAAGGTATAGTATTCAATAACATAAGAAGAAAAGATGAAAACAATGAGTAATCAACAATTAGTAGTTTAGGGGGGAAAAGTCAAACTCGAAAGTAGAAGAAAGAAAAAATTGACAAGAGCAAAAAATCATATAATAAGAAACAAAATGTTTAGAATTAATAAAACCAAAAGTTGCCTACTAAAATTAACAAACCTCTGATAAGAATGGTCAGGAATAAATAGTATGAAGAAGGAGGAACTATACTTATAATAAAGATTTTTTGATAACAGAAAACTACACAAATAATTTTATGTTTAAAAAATTTGAATGTAAATAAAACAAACAATTTCTGGAAAAATATATTAAGTTAAAATAAGAAAACAGAATTTGTATACAAAAAAAGTTCCTGAGAAACACCAGGCCATACTGTTTTACTTGGAAAAGTGTATGTATCTTTAAGCAACATATAATATCTATCTGAAATATAATTGTTCCAGAGGGTAAAAGTATGGCAAAGTTTCCCAACCTATATCATAAAGTCAGGGGCGGCGTGGAGAATTGTTGGATGAAGTCAAACATTCCAGAGTTCTCAGAGGGGTAGGAAGGAAAGTTACATGAAAGAGGATAGTAAAAGTTTTCCAACTTTCCTATGATACTGGGATGTCAGAGAAGCAGGGGGCAAGTCGAGCATCTTGAAGAGGAAAGTGAGGTTCAGTGGGCACATGTCTGGGTTATTTGTGACTGACTGCCTGAGCAAAGAAAAGGAAGTTAACTATTAATGAAATTTAAAAACAGTAGAATTTCCACGACAAGGCAGCGAAAAAACAGAATGAATAAAAATGTGATCAAACCACAAAAATAATAAGCAGGAATGGCGCTAAAAAAGAATCTAAACTAACTGATGAATGTAAAGTAAGCTGGAAGGAGTAAGTCGAGAACACCTGCGGCTGCGCAAAAAGTCAGTGAGCTGCCTTCAACCCTCCCACAGAAGAGGGTGGTCTGGTTGGATCCTACAAGGGCCCCAAAAGTTGGAAACGTAAGTTTATTTTTAAGCAGTAATTTATTTATAATTTCAAAATCATATTTGATTTTCTTAACAAAAATCCTTCCAGACTTGTTTTCAAGTGAGGATGACAGCTAAGGGGGACAGAGGGGAGGGGATGAAGGGATCGAGCAAGAAGGGAAAAGGACTCATGGACATGGACAGCTGTGTGGGGATTTCGAGGGGGGAGGGGGACATGGGGAGATAAATGGTAATAAAAAAAAAACCAAAAACACACAATTAAAAAAAAAAAAAACCTTCCAGACATGTTTTCAAGTGAGATACCTCTAGATTAATTAACTAATTAATATTTTTATATGATAGAAACCATGGTTTATTTTGTTTTGCATTTTTGCTCTCACACATAGCACATAGTAATTCATTAATTCTTTACACAAATATTCCGTGGTAATTATTGCTAGCTATCAAAGGAGGGACTATATTTATAATAGGGATTTTTGTTGTAATTTCAAGTTTTGAAATTCTATGAGAAAACTGAAGGTCACTCCCCAAAGACACAGAAATAATAAATGATGCTTTCAGGATATGAATGCAGGCTTTGATAATTAAACATGGGACACTCAGTTCTCTATTAATTATTTACCCTTTAATAAGCTTTTAATGGAAGGTTGATGGATCCATTTATCAATGACTTTAATTTAGAATTCACTACAAACTCTCCAAAAAGTCTGGAAACACAAGAAAAATCTACATATCTATTGTAAATTTTCCAGATTAATAATTGAGACAGAGATGAACTATAAAATGAGAATAACTTTGTAAGAAAATCTAGAAAAGTCCATGTCAAATATTGAGGTAGAGAAAAATATTCTTAATCAATATTGGAAATTCAGCATTGTCTAAAAATTTTAAAGTTAAAAGTTTATAAAAACCTACAAAATGTAGCAAACATGTTACAAATAAAATCGGGAGGTAAAAACAAAGATGGAGAAATATTTATAATGTAGATGTTAAAGAATTAATATACATGCTATACAAAGAGCTATTAAAAGTTTACAAGGAAATGACAGACAACCCAATACCATATCTAATAGCGGAGCCTAAGAGTAAATAAATCACAGAGTTAACCTAAGTGAGCAAGACATGCTTGAAAGAAATATTTGTTTGAAAAAAAAGTGCTTAAAAGAGTAGAAAGATAACACTTTGTACCCATCAGACTAGTAAAAGTTAACAAGAGCTATAAAACCTATCACTGGCAGGATGAGGGGAAAGACTACTTTCACATATTTTCAGTGGAAATATGGTGTGTTAAAATCTTTTGGAAGGCAATCTGGCAAAATACAGTAAAATTAAAAATAAATACATCCTTTGACCTAGCCATCCCTCTTCTGGGACTCTCTCCCAGTGAATTAGAAGTAGCAACATGTAGGAGCAGATGTTTAAAGCTATTTGTTGCAATCATGTTTTAGTGGAAAGAAAATGTTAATAGAGGAGGAGATGAATAAATTATGGAACGCTTTTTCTTCTTAATGAGCACTTGTTCGTAAAATGTTATGCAGCCGTTAAAAAATTATTGCTAAACTAGCTTACTTGGAGATATGCCCATGAGATAATGCTGAACAGAAAAAAAACAAGATATAAATACATGTAATATGATCCCACTTTTTGTAGAACAACGATTTTTTAAAAACCTCTGTAAGTGTTGTTTATGTTATATACAGAGAGGAAAGGAAAGGTCGGTTTCTCGGTTCATTCTTCTAGTCCAATAGTCTAATATAAATGGGAACTGATGTATTACAGATTATAGGGGCACTTCAGTAGGCACCACAGATCAATAGGAAACCAATAAATATTTAATAAGTGGTCTGGGACAATTAACTATGGGAGATAAAATGAAATTAGGTCTGCAGTGCATGTCACATGCAGTGCATGAATAAAAATACTAGGAGAGACCAAAATCAAATATTTTTAAATAAAAATTTTTTTGCATGGACATGGAAAACATTGTTATGATATTGGGTGAAAAATGTCTTCTTCAGAAACAATAAAAATGCACAGTTTACACAGGATAAATAACCAAAAAAATTTAATAGAAATTTATATATGCCAAGTGAAAATTAAGAGTAGGGGAAAAACAGGCCACAGATAAGGGAGAAGATATTTAAAACTTTATATATTTACCAGATATAAGAAAACTACTAAATATTAATACAAAAAATACAACCCATCTGAAAAATAGGTAAAAGATTTGTGTTAGTTCAGGCAATGCTGCTAGCTTCTTTAACAATAAGCGTCCAGATTTCATTGGATTAACACAGAAATTGAATTCCGTTGATGTAAGGAGTCCAAAGGTGAGTATCCTGGCTGATGGCCAGTTTCCTCCACATGACAACTCAAGGAGCCAGACTCCTTCCATCCTGGAAAGCTCTCTGTCTCCTCAGGTTTCAGAGGCCACTGCAAACACATTGAAGGGGAAGAAGAAGTAGAGAAGGCACACTCACTTTTTATGCACCTTGGTCTTGGTGTAACTTGTCATTTCTGCTTATATTTCATTGCTGAGAGCAAGTCATATGATCCAACCTAGATGCCAGGGTGGTCTGGACCTATGATTTCTGGCTGATATCACTTATCAGTAACAGGTCCACAAAACCTTAAGGGAGCATGAATCTGTGGCAGCACTCTCTGCCACAGGTCATGGACTAAAAAGTGATGCAAGACACTGGAAACATCTAGAAGCAAATGAAATAAGGTTAATTTCAACATTCATAAAGCAGTTACCAATGAAAACGATGAGACACAGACTTTTTTATCACATATGTGTACATTTTAATAAGTAAATAAATGTATTTGAGACTATAGAATTTGCATTTTTGTGGGGAACCATTTTTTAACCATGACTTTGACAACTGCAAGTGGTAGAACCACTTTGGAAAGTAACTCTGTACCAAGTGAAAAGGAAGATTCCATTTCCTGTGACACAGTAATTCCACATCTCAATGGACTCTCACATTTAAAGTGGACAATTGGAGGATGTACATTTGCTGCAAAGTTTGTAATGACTAAACTGTGGGAAAAGTCAGCAGGGAATTAGACATATAAACGGTGCTTTCTTCATTCAATACAATTGATACTACATTAAATTAAACGAGCATCTATATTGATTAACGTGAATAAAACTAAAAACTATAAAGCTGAGATCAAGTTGCAAAAGAGTATGCTTGGCATGCCACCACTTATTCAACATTTTAAAGCATAAAAATCAATATCACATAGTGTTTGTGGAGACAAACAAATGCGCTAAATGTATAAAAACATCCATAGACATAAAAGTCCCACTTTAAGACAGTGGTTTCCTCAGGCACCTGTGGTGGGAAAATGAATGTGAGTGGGGAAAATTTTAGTTCAGAGATCTGAAACAAATATGGCAAAATGTTACTGTTTAATGTCAGTGTTAGGCAATACACATTATATTATTTTCTATGCTCTTTTTTTGTGGTTGCAATTTAAATTGTGACATTTTCAAAATAGAAAATTTACTCACAGTTAATGAAATGAAAGCTTTGTCATCAGTGTAGGGCAGACTTTTCAAAAGAGCTGGTAGGCAAAATTCTTGCAGTCCAAAATCAGATTATATGAGGTCTGTCCAGAAGGTATCCAGCCATGTAAAATGAAAAAGAGACATTTACTGAAGAAGATACAAGATACAAGAAACATTGTACATAGGACAGTGATGCTTCAGAGTCCTTCAAAGTAGGCACCTCATGAACTTACGCAGTTCTCCCAGTTGCCAGCAGCTGCCTCACATTGTATTTTCCTGAATCTGATTGAAGGTCTGAAATCTCTTCCCTTTCAAAGGTGATTTTAGTTTGGGGAAAAGCCAGAAGTCGCAGGGACCCAATCTGGGCTGTAGGGGGGCTGAGTTACCTAGGTGATTTGATGTTTCATCAAAAAACTCTGCGTAAGACATGATGTGTGAATGGGAGTGCTCTCATGATGAAGCTGCCAATCACCAGTTGCCCGTAGCTGCAGCCTTCTGAATCATCTGAATAGTTTCCACAGGGGAATGTTCAAGTTTAATGGAAAATTTAATGTAGATTCATTGCTCTACTCGCTCAGTCATTTTGAATATGACAGCCACACAGTACACGTGCTCACTCAACGGCATCTACCACTCCCACTGACCAGTACAGTGAAGTTGTCATTGTTTACGCACGCACATTCCAGTCCACTCTCCTTGGCTGCCAGGTGACATCAGTGTTGTGCAAACCATTCTCATTATATTAACAATGGCTCTACCTCTTCTGGACAGAACTTGTAAAATGCCAGTTATCTTTAGAGGCTTCTACAGGTAAATGAAAAAAATCAATATTATTTTGTAATGGAAAGTATTCCATAATTATTGTTTTTCAATAACATACTCATCTACTCTACACTATACTGCCTTCTAGAACAAATTATGCTAATCTACCAAAACATGCCCACGCTTCAAACTTTATGTGCAAGAATCTCTGTTCATTGCCATAGAAAATATTGAGGACAAAAATGCAGGCTCATGAATAAAAATAAATGAAATTACGATCGCCATAGATGGTTCATATTTATAATTACATTTTCATACCTAAATATAGCTTGACAAAATCTCTATAGTTTTAGCAAAAATATGAGTGAGGCAGCAATTTTTATTCTTACAACTAAAACTCACATAACCAGAGCATTTAAGCAATGATGAATAAATACTGAAACTGATATTCAAATCTACAGTTATCTTGTTTCTAATTCTTATAATTAAACACTGAGCTACATTCTTACTTTCAGTAGCTCTACCACAGAGAATGATTAAATGGGAAAATCATTGAAAACACACATCACAAGTTCTGAAGGTGAGTGCTTGTCTTTGCTCTCCCTGACCAGTTTATAGTGACCGTTCTTGTCCACAGTCTCGATGAAAATGTGTGGGCATGGGCTCACAGCCATCTAATTTGGTGCCGCTAAACAGAGATGAGTGCGTTCAAACACACCAGTTTGTTATTGAAACTGTGTTCTCAAGCTATTTTGTGTGAATGTGAAGTTCCCAGGTCAACTTCCCTCCTTGAATACGAACAAAAGTATAATGAGTTTCTAAAAGAGTTGTTATGGAATGCAAGGTAGAAAACACTTTCTCAGAACACTTTAAACGACACAGCTGTCTTCTCTCCTGTTTAATTGCCTGAGAATACCTATTTCCCAGCCCCCCCCCTTATATTCTTTATGTATTAGAATGTTGGGTCTTGTGCATAGTTTCTTATTCTTCTACGAAGAACATTGGGCAAGGAGAATAGTTAATGGAGAAAAAATTTAATTTAGAAAAAAATTATGATCAATAATACAAGAGCAGTCAGAAGATTGTTGTGGGAAAGCTGAATATCATTGTATGAACAACTTAACACCTGAAAATTGTCATCATTAAAAACGGACAATGATTCACTGCCTCTCATGAGACTCAGTTCCATGTAAGCAGTATGAATGTTTGCTACAGGACTTCTCAGAGCCCTTGTTTCATTAATGCGGTTTACTATACGTGACTGTGTGATGCTCCCTTTTGTTCAGACTCTCTTGATAAATGTTTCCAGGAACATTCTTTGAGGACTGAAAGCTTTGTCTTCCAAAGTCTTATCTTGCTTTTTATTCAGGAGACATTTGTTTATTGAACTGCTATGTGCATTGTACTATGGTGACGGCTGAAGAACTCATGAAGTTCAAAGTCTAGTTGAAAAAGCAGATATGCAAAAAAAATATTATACAATAGGCTTAGTTCCAGGTTGGCTCTGGGTTAGAAAGCTACTAGAAGCTAAGGAAGAACAAATGTTTGCATTAACACTGCAGTGGGGAGAAAAGCATCCCAGCTGCAGGTAGTCAGAGAAGTAAAATTTAGGACCGTTTCCACACCAGACAGAGAAGCAGGGAGGTGACCTTTAGCACCCACTGTGACACAGAAACTCCATCAGCACTATATTCAAAGAATCTAGAAGGAATCTCAAGTGTTTTTTGAATTCATTATTAAGTTAATATACACCCCCCACCTCAAGCCCACATTCCTGTTAGAACCCACCCAAAATCTTCCTCTCTGGAACTTCTGATTCTCATTCTTTGTTCTCAAACTGACTCCTTATATCCCCTGCTGGATATCCCCTGAAGCTCTCTCTCCATGGTTGAAGATCTCTTCACCGAACTAATTGAAAAAAAGACCTCCTTTAGTTTCTCCAAAAATCTGTTTTCCTATCCTATCTCTCAAAGCCAGACTCTGATCTTCCAAGGAAATAGCTACTATAGCTGATGTACTGATTCTTACTAATGTGCTAATGGTAGTGTGTTAGTTTAGACCTCCAAGACACAGATGGCAATAGGAGTGCAAGAGATATTGGGGGGAAATGCTTATGAAAGTTAAAGAGAAGGGCATGGGAGAGGACAGAAGCTTCATTCTCAATGCAGGTCTGACACCTGTGAAGGAGAGAATGAAGGAAGCAGACTGGGGAGGAAGCGTCTCAGACCTCAGCTCAGTTCTAAGGAGATTTCAGCCAGGCCAGTAGGGAGTCCTTGACACAATGTTACCCGTTACAGGAGACCCAAGTCGGGGAGGAATGGCTGGCTGTGATCCCCTGTAGTGCTCAGCCATTGATGGGGAAGGGGCAATGCACTCTTGAGGAGAACATGAGGTACGTGTGGGGTGGGAGGGCAGTAGCTGGACCCATTTGTCAAATATGCTCCCTGCAGAGGATCTGAGTGGTGTGTATTTTATGATCGCCACAGGGAAAGAACTTAGAAATACCCCTTTAAATGTTTCTCTCCCTGTCCTGGTAGTACATGGGCACTTTCTAGTGGTATATGGAAATAGGGCATGCTTCCCAGGCTTTTCCTCTCTCGGCACACTTTGAAAATGGTGACATATCAATAGCACATTGTCATAAATAGACAGAGGCTGAGGGGTTCCAGGAATCCAGAGGACTGATGGGATCAGTATCTCAAACCCTCTTAGCACATTTGAAGCGTACTGTAGGGAAGCTGTGATCTCACCCATTCAGTATTTTAGGGGCGCAGCAATTCTCAACCTTGACTGTGTGTTAGATTCACCCGAAGAGCTTTTCAAAATAATGGATGACCTGATCCCACCCTGGACCTACCAAAATCTCTGGGGTGGATCACAGACACTGACTGGTACACTGGTTTTTTATTGAGAACCACTGTTCTGGTGACAGGACAATGGAAACGAGATCTTTGGATAGGCAGGCCCTTGAAGCACACACTCTTGACTCTAAATAGAGGTGGCTCTGACGAGAATAATAGTAGTTTTAAGATGAAGATAGTCATTGTTTTCACTGCACTTTCCCCTATTCTTCTTGGTTTTCTAGGAGCAGGGAGGCTTGGGCTGAAGTTCGTAGCTGTTCCATCACAGCCGGTCTCTCAGCTGGTGTTTTGGTGCTGAGTTTATACGGAAAGCAAGCCTAGTAGAGCCAACATGCTACCAAAGAAGTTTTCTGGTTTAAAAATTTCTGACACCACAAAAATTGGCAAACATGACAAATGGCTGTTCTTTTTTCCAAAGAGTCTATTTAACAGCACACTGCTATTTTTAATTATCTTTTTATTTTTAGATTTCTCCTTCCAGTTCTACTTCTTTCTTGTTGTTGTTTAATTTATTTGGTCCAGGTAACTCTATTTTTGCTGAACACAATACACTAATGTGGGTTTCCATGTATTTTCTATAAATAAGCAGCACAACCAGATTCAGGTTTATAGGTTTGAAGACTACTTCATTGGTGTCATGTTCTTCTACAAGGAGGCCTTCAATCACTGCTTCTCCTTCTTCTGTGACGTCAACAGCCACTGATGCTCAAGACTCCAATCCATTGAATTCCAGTATCTTTCTTATTTCCATTGCTTAACGGGAACACATCCATAAAAAGACCCCCCAATACCTACAACGTGGCTGCACAGTGACACCGATTTTACAGGAAAGGCGGGACACAAGTTTGATTCTTTTTCTTTATTTACCAGTCCTCAAAATAATCAATCAGCTCCCCAGCAACCTTTAATAGTAACCATTATGTTGGGATTTGATTCTTTTTTTTCTTTAGTCTTTTCTAAGACTTGTGGATATGAGCATATATGATATGTTTCCATTCATTGTAGTTATTGTCCTTATAGATGTCCCATCTTCAACCGGTGGGACCACTTTAGTTTGGATCCTGAGTACTTTTGACCCAATTCTAGTATTTGATAGGTTTGTTGCCATCTGATATGATAACATATTCCAAGGTCATCTTATACATTCCTTGCTCCAGTCCTAGGAATCTTATACATCTTTAAGATATGTTCCTTTTCTGTGGGAAATAACATTCAGGGACCACAGTCCAGGTCCTAGGAGTAAGTACTATTGCTACCAGTAACCCCTTCCTTTACAGTGGACACATCTACCAAAATAGAAATTAATTCTGTTCCATCCCATACAAATTCAGAACATTATGGTTTTTACATCTTCTCAACTACCTGCAATTTCTGTCTCTTTGCTCCAAAGTCAAGAATTCTACTTTTTAAGAATACTAGGTCTGCTAAAATTGGAATATTGCATAATTTCTTATTTGATTTAAAACACATGATTCACAGAATACTCTCAGAATAATAGCATCATTACCACTAACAATATAATTACTGGAAGAACTAAACATTTTAGTAGTTTAGTGAGATATCCTTTGATATCCCACCAAAACCACATGGGTTCCTGTGTTTTACAGTAATTTGAAATAATTGTACTTGGTGTTGTTGTTGCGCAATAGATACAAAGCAGATTCACTTTTTTAAATTACTTTATGTATTTAGAATTTTTTAATTTAATTTTTTATAATTACATAAAATACATATATGCTTCAAAAATGTAAACCTAGAAAGAGAAGATATATTTTAAAACATCTAATTACTTCTATCTTATTCTCTTTCTCTTTATTTATTGGAAACAATTTAAAATCATTAAGGCTGTCCTTCCATTTCTCTTATTTCATGTAAGATGAGCATATATATCCATAGTCTCTCCTCTCTTTGCTACATAAACAATGACACTTTATGCACAGTTAACTTTGCTTGTGTGACTTAAATCTTGGAGATTATTCATAGTGTATATTGACATAGGTAGATATAGATATATCTATAGATAGAGAGATGATACAGATATATCTTCCCTCCTTTTACATATGCATAATATTCCATTGTGTTCAATGCTTTTTCCAACTATTGTCTTTTGATGGAAATTTGAAGTGTTCCCAGACTTTTGCTATAACAACAGCCTGGAAAATGTTACCTTGAATTTAGAGTCTTCGTACATTTTTCACAGCGTAACTGTTGTATAAGTGCCTAGAAGTGAAGTTATTGGTTTAAATGATACATTCATATGTTAGCTTCTTAGGTGTTTCCAAACTCTTTTACGTTGTAATTGTACCATTTCGCACTTCCATCGGAAGTGTATGAGAGTTCCTGTTTTCCCACAGTCCTTTCAAGCTAGATTGCCAAACATTTAGAATTTCTTTCTAGTGTAATAGATGAGAACTTATATTTCAGTACAGTTTTAATTCACATGCCTCTTATTATGAAAAAGATCATGTGTCCTTTTACATGGTTAAGAACCGTTTCCATTTCTTTTTGTGTAAAATGTTCATTTTATGAACCTATTTTCCTGTAGTATCAGTCTTTTTCTTCTCTGTTTTTTAGAAACACTTTTTATATTGGTAAACATTTCTCTGTTGTGTGAATGGAGCAAGAATGGGATTGAGAGCTGTGAAGAAACCTGAACCAAACCATAATTTGTCTGTGAATGACAGACAAGGCTCAGAACAAGTTTCCCAGTGTGGCTGCGGACTCCTGTCAGATCACCTGCCAACCTAGCGACAGACAAATGCCGAATTTTATCATGGGTCATTTTCTGAGTCCTAATGAGGTCCCTGATGCTTTAGTCACAAAGTGCTTAAGATTTTATTCTGTATTCTTCTTATTTTTATTATTTTTTTATGCCTGCTGGATGGGCTATATTCTGTGAAGCATTGCTTCCCTGTCCTTTCCAATCATGGCTCAAACAGACAATTATAACATTATAGAGCACATGGAGGTAAGCTACAGGTATTTTGGAAATGTTTATATGGGGCTTGCTTGTATTAATATAAAATATTAATATTTTATGTTACTTAATTATTTTAAAAGACAAATTATTAGAGATATTAACTATTGAGTTGAAGTGATAAAAATATTATGATGTTTTGTTTTACTCATCTAAAAATTTACAAAAGTGGAATTTTGCTAGAGAAACTAATGCCTCTCTTTCTTCTTTCATTAATAAATGTAATAGGAACATTTGTTTTGCTTAGTGAACACAGAAGTTTGGAGCTCACAACTGCTGCTGCTCCTGCCTGTGGACAAGCTAACCTTGGTCGCCTCCTTGATGATCTTGGTTCACCAGTCACATCCCCAAGGAAAGGTGAGTGCTAGATGTGGCTCATCACACTTGTCTCCTGCAGGGTTAGCAGAGGCACCCTTGGCTCTGACACGCTTTACCATCTGCAGAGCTTCAGACAGACATGCTGTCAGTCAGAAGTGCCATCCCCAGGGCTCCAGCCACCCTGAGGGCTCGTAGGGTCACTATCCCCTGAGACACAGGGAACCCACACCAGTTGAGAAGCGCTGCGATCATGCACTATGAGTAAAACACGCCTGCAAACAAATGCTCTTTCTAAATTCTTCCTGCATCTCTTCATGGCAGGTGGCACACAATAAACACAGGTTCAAGCAGCTATTTTTAAATGAAATGTCTGTGAAAACTTAAAAATTGAAAAGCAACTGTACTGTGGGTTTTACCTTATTCATTTGGGTGGGAAAGAGTTTTTGGGTAGAAAAAATGTGCATAAGAATTGTATTTCTTGGATTTGTTCTCACACTGTAGAGCAATGTTGATGGATCACTGGGCAGCTGTGAAGAATAATGTAGAATAATGTAATAATAATTATAGTGTGTGTGTGTGTGTGTGCACACGTGCACATGTCGATGGGGTAGGTAATACAGTGAGGGGAAAGTAAAGCAGAGAGGGAAGGCCGGAGAGGGAAAGATTAGATCACAAAGATAAAGGAATCAGGAGTTATGTGGTTGGAGATAGAGATTATGATGAGCACAGAAGTACCCACGTTATGCCATTATCATTCAGTTTCACCAGCGTTTATGAAGTGCCTACTGCAGTGGGAGCTGGGCTGTGACCAGATGAAACCCCACCATTCACAGTTCACCTTCTAGTGGATTCTGTGCCACTGCCAAACCTAAGTGACTGACCATTTTATAATATACCCAGAAAAGGTTCTTATTAATAGTGTTTTTTGAGGGAAAGATATACATTCCATTTGATTTATAATCATGAGGAACATAACAGGGAATAAGGTACCATGCAACTGTCTTCATTTCAGGAAATATGGTGATTTATTCAGTGTTTAATAAAACAAATGGTTTGGTGAAAAGTTATTAAAGTAGTTGCACATTTCGTTGTTACTATGTATGTCCCTGTCTATATTTTAACAAGAGTTTTGTGACATCCCTGTTATTCTGGAATTCCTTTGTAGGTTGCTCATTGATCCGAATATGTGAAATCCCTTCATAAATTCTATTGTAGGCAAAGGGAACAGGATAAATTTTATTCCCCATTGGTCATATTTCAGGGAGCTTCCTACTGTCCTTCTGGGCCCTGACCCACACCAAGTAAAGTAAAGAGAACTGCTTATCCCTCTTTAGTAAGTGGAGCAATAGAGCCAGAGGGCTCGTGGGCACAGAGAAGCGCCAGAGAAGCTGAGTGAGGCAAAGGGGAAGTGCACGTGAAGCTGGTTTTTTGCACAGAGTATTTCAGGAAGGATTGGTTTCTGTTGCTCTTTCCCGATACACACAAAACCTATGGCACACTCTTACCGCTCCATCAAGGGAAAAACCAGATGGAACCGCCCAACGGTTAGCTCAGACTAACGGGGAA
Source organism: Anoura caudifer (assembly GCA_004027475.1). Taxonomy (NCBI): domain Eukaryota; kingdom Metazoa; phylum Chordata; class Mammalia; order Chiroptera; family Phyllostomidae; genus Anoura; species Anoura caudifer. The sequence continues at coordinate 315,565 of PVKU01000419.1, forward strand.
AAGAAGTGCAGCCCTGGGAGGAGAAAGACAAGAGTGTGGCCAGAGGAAGATGAGGGCACTCTGGTGCCCTCCACAAATCTACCAATTGGCAGGCTCTAGGTTCTAAAAATATAATTTTCTTCCTGTCTTTCAGCCAATAAGAGCATGGTTAAGGAGTTTCACGAATAGTAATAATAATGATAGTTGTCATTGTAGTTGCCATGGAGACAGACACTCTGCCTCTCTCTCACATCTCTCATATTATCGGTGCTCTCCCCCAAGATTCTGTCAGTAGGGGTCATCGTGGGTGTCACTCCACAGCAGCCCATGCCCACGACAGCATGCGCACCGAGGGGATGCGAGGGGAACGCAAAGCTGTGCATGTCCGAGGATCTAACTCTTGCCTTTCTCGTCCCTTTTGGTTATCAGCATGTCCCTTTATTTTAGTCCCACTCTCAGATTAGAATGAAACTGTTGTGAAGTAAGAACTACTACGGGAGAAGAACAGAGTCATTGAAAAGTGGCCTGTGCCAGCGGTTTTACTCTTCTCATTACAATAATCCGAACAACAATCTGCATATTATTTTTTATTAGCATTATTTTACAGATGAGCAAATGAGGGCTCAGAAAAGTTCAGTGAATTGCATACCATGTCACATTGGCCAGTAAGTGGTGAAAACAGAATCCAGCATGAAATCTGTCTAATTCCACACGCTACATACAGGATCCGGCACAAATAACACCCCTGTTGTTATTACAAAATCTTTTATTAAGAATCATTAGCAAGTAATTCTGTAGTGTGACAGTATCACACTCAAGCACACCGTGTGGCATTTTAGGTGAAATGTTCAAATTACAACTAAATTATTACTCCCATATTATTACCGTGCCAACCACATTCAAGCAGGTGTTACTTCTGCTGACCCTCCTGAATTTTGCACTATCTCTCTTTGTCATGTTAATTTAAGGACCTCTGTGAAAATCCTCTGCCCACTGAGTTGGGGGGGGGGTCACAAATGAGTCACTGCTTCAGGTGCTTGGTTAATAGCTCTGACTTGTGGACTCACCGTGCAGCCATGAGCATTTCACCCAGAGCAGGCTTTGAACCTACTGCGGTGGGGCCTTCGAAAGGCTCATCTCCTGTGACGTTCTGAAGAGTGTTCCTCAGAAAAGAGTGTTACCCTCCCTTTTGGGGGACCTTCTGCTGTTTCTTTGGATGTAGTGGTGAAGTATATGGCTCAAACTGTGCCCTTTGGAGTCAGACAAGGTCTGGGTTCAAAAGCTGGCTCCACCACTTTTTAGCTATTCAGGGGTGTCAAACTCATTTTCACCGGGGGCCACATCAGCCTCACGGTTGCCTTCAAAGGGCCGAATGTAATTTCAACTCCTTAAAAGTTAAGGACTAGTTACATTTCTACAGCCCTAAAATTATTTTGGCCCTTTGAAGGCAAACGTGAGTCTGATGTGACACCCCAGAGCTATGTGATTTTGGCTTTAATTTTCTCATCTGTACAATGGGAATAATAATAACATCTACTCACTGAATAATTGAGGATTAATAAGATAATGTGCCTAAAGTCCCGGCACAGTGTAGTACGTCGGAATCAAGGCAGCTGAGGAAGTCCACTTGGAACTGCAGATGCCTAGGTCAAACAGTGATGACTCAAATTTCACTGCCAGGGGCAATCGTTCTGATTTTTTAAAAAACTGTTTCCTACTCTTCTCTCTGTTTAATAGGTAATAATTTTTCTGTCGATGGATCTGTTACTTCTGGAAAAAATAATTTGTTCATAAATAATATTCCTGTGAGGGCTTGATACCGTTCTAACCTTAGCCACACACACACACACACACACACACACACACGCACACACACGCACACACACACAGCCCATTTGTAGACAGTGACAATAACTCTCCATCTTACTTTTCTTTTTTGTCCCCTTTCCTCTTCATCCAAGCCACCAAAACATGAAAGCTCTCAGCTATACGTGTGGCTCAAATACGTGTCAGACAGCCCTATGACGTATATCTGTCTAAAAAACATGACCCCTTCCTGAATGCCAAGGCAGGGGAGGAACTTAATTTTTAACCAGAAAGCATTTAGGGGGGACATTTTTAATCAGCCACATCATTTTTCTCTACATTTTGGTAAGCATACGTGTGTTTGTGTGCAGTTTTACCTAATTAAGAGATTTTTCACTTGTAAATTGCAAAGCTAAGTTCCAAAGATGCCTTTCTGGGGTGGGACCTGAGACCCAGACACATTTCCAAGTGATACACAGAGATCTAGGGAAGCAAGAAGGTGGCGGCCAGATGTTTTGAAAGTCAGCCTGATGCGGGAGGAAAATAAATCAGAGGGCCACCTGCAACTCTTTTGCTCTGAAGAGCCAGAGGATTCCCCTTTAAGAAGTTTCTGAGTCATGTGTGTTGAATTCTAATAAGCACATTCTTCTTCAGCTCTTTAGGTGGCAGAAAAAAGTCCATAATGTACATAGATATTTTATTTTTTGTCCTGTTCCCACCAGCCTATGAGGGGTTCAGGAGGCTACCTAGAAAGGGAAGAGGAAGGCACGGACCTCCATTTCTTTTAGTGAGGAGTTTCCGAGGTAGGGGAAGTCCGAGCTCTGAGTCTACTTGAACCCAGCAGCGAACGCGAGATGATCTCAGCAGAATAAAATGTCAGTGAAGGTCATGGGTTTCACGTCTCTGTGTCTGGGTAGAACTATATACTTGGATGACGATCTATGTGCAGATCATCATGCTTATTTTTAAAAGTAACTACAGTATTCTCGTTTTATCATTAATTATCCATTTCAGTGATTTACAAATTTAGCTCAATGGCATTTTATGCTTTCTCCTATTACCTTTTGCTGTTGTTGCTTCTTATATTTTAAGCCAAACTACTAAATGCTCTGTTCTGAGGTGACATTAAATCAACTTTATTTTTGCTGTGGAAGCTCACTGCTCCAACAGGGGTCTTTGCGTATTTTTTACCTCTAAACATCCACGTAGTGTTTACCATAGGAGCTCTTCGGGTTGCTCAGGTTCCCGTTTTGACCATCACTTTGTCCTCACTACCCATCACTTCCTTGTTTTTCATGTACAATAAATTTTAAAACAACATTTCAGCCAACATTTCTGGTAAAAAAAAATCCTACCTCAAGGGAGGAAAATTAGGTAGTTTCTTTATGTACTTGATTTATTTTGCCCATTAAGCACAGGCATTTAAATGCATGCAGGAAAACAAGCATGTGATGAAGTCCAGGCCAAAGAATCAAGTTTCCTATAAACAAAATAAAGTGAAACAAAAAGGTGCCCAGAGGAACCATATCTAGGGTATGTTTTCACTAGCTTTACATACAGAGATGCTATACAAATTTCTCATGGAATTTGGGGAGCTTACCAAAATATTCCCCTCACTTGTGATAAGCTAATTGTGCATCCATTGACACTCTGTGCCCTTGGCCGGAGAATCTTACATGGGTTGAAATTTTACAGACAAATAAGAGTTGTAGGATACAATAAAAGCTAGAGTATGTAATGGCATAGAGTGTTTATTAGCTTTATCACAATATCCACCATGGAGAATTATATTACATGGTAGCAGAAGTGGGCATTTTTTCATGTTGCTTATATTTTACCTCAAATTAAAATATAGGTACAGGCTAATAAATAAAATCCATCTGTGCCTTTCAAAAAAAATATTCCCCTTACTCAACCAATGAGATACTTTAAGGAGGAATTTAATAATGACTTGACAATGACAATGATGCTGAGCAGCTGTTGATTTAGTACTCAGGATTCTCAACGGTTCAAGTATCAAGTGTCCATGATTTACATTGCTATGCACCTACAGGGTACATAAATGACATTTTTCTTCGATCGAGTGTTCCCTCGAGGCACAACCCAAAGGAAACCATCAAATCCTCTCAGAAGAAATGTTGGCACATTGTACAATCAAGTGCTTCGGTGCTTCTCTCATTTCATCTTTTTAAGATGATCCCCCAAAGGTTACACTGCAGTTGCCATTCAGGTATTTTTCTGACTCCCACTACTTAGCTGCAAAAAATTTAGCACTGAAAACCAATAGGCAGAGCTGATTTCCTGGCTGCTGGCAAGGGTATTCTCCTAAAAATTGCCTTTGCGAATATCATATGTCCCTGAAATTCTAACATGAAAATTTTATTACATTTTTTCTCTACATATTAAACTACAAACATTCAGGGGAAGGTAGCTGTTGAGGCATAGACGGGACATATGAAATGGAGTCAGTTTAAATAAGCTGCTAACACCACTAACATTGTGATGTTTGCGGCATGGGGAAGTAATTCTGTTCTTGTTCTGACTAGCCTGGGAACGTCATCCTTTGAACTTTCCAGTCCTGCGTCAATGCCTGTGTATATATCAGCTCGCTGTATCTCAATACTTGGACATACACCAGACTTCTAGATAACCCGCTGATTGTTCCCTGAAGGACTCACATATGCAGACCACCTGACATCCACCTGACATCCATTATCCGGACCACAGGACGTGACCAGACCTCCAGGTGCCCATCTTCTAAACCACCTGGCATCCATCACCAAGTCGCTTGACATGTGACTGATAATCCTGCGCCAAATCTAGGGCTAAGACTGCAGGACTGATAATTCAAAAATGTGCTTTTTACTATAAGAATTCTTGACTTTTCTTTCTTCTTTGGAACACTTAATGGGTTTTTGCCTAGCTATGTTCCCAGGCTATAAACTCTAAGACCCTTGAAATAAATCTCTTATTTATTTCTTGCCAAAGTCCAGGCTCTTTTTGAGATCATTAGACACTGTAATACTTCCAATTTCTAGCACTAATTTGCAGATTTCTCCACTTCTCAGTTGGCAGCAGATTTCTATGAGGGTAGAGAGCAAACACAAAGACCCTGAGGGAGCCGGCCCCTGACAGAGTGGAGATGCTGTAAGAGAAAGAAGGAAAAATCGGAGGGCACTTTATGGACAGTAAGGCCTGAAGGTTCACACTTTTAAGAACCAATGTAATGTTCCCTTCTCCCTAAGTCTTCCTCATTTTTCCCAGTCAGAAGCAGGATGATGCCTCTCTCCTGTCAAACGTGAGAAGACTCATCGGCAATGTCATGATATTCCCTCACACTCTCTTGCACTGTGGTAGTTTTAACAAATGTTTAATCTCTTTTTTTGTGTACAGATATATTTCATAAATTCCTGATCCTCTTTTATTATTTTTAATTCATAGGTGGGTTTGCCTAAGCCTAGGACAAGTCATTTTACACACTATTTCATTCTAGAGGGCGGAGATGAGGAAGAACAAAGACTGTCTTCTTTCATGAGAACAAATGATGGTCCCCTGAACTATGACCTCAGAGCACCCTGTGGACATATAGAGGTTGCCTTTGACTGTAGGAAAAACATGCTCTAAATCACATAAGTCCTATCTTAAGCAAGTGCTCTATTGATTAGATTACATGCTGTTTGAATAACAAGAGTAAATTCATTTTTGCATAGGTCTTTGTCTTCCCTACTGATACTCGCATCAGGCCTTTGTTAACTTCCCCCTTTTTGTTTGAAATAGATGTGAGTCATCTGAAGCTTAGAAAAGTTAAATGACTTGCCTAAAGAGCAGAAAGTCCCAGTGGGTACAGAGCACATTATATCCAGAAGGGAAAGTTGGATCACTTTAATAACATAAATGTCTACTGATCCTTTTCTAGAGAAGAATGACTACACTTTTTTTTACTATCTCATTTTGGAATTACATTACCCTCCTTCTGTTTATCCAGATATAAGCCTCAGAACCATTTCATCCCCTCTTTTGTCCCCAGAATCCAAGACTCCTCCATTCTATTTTGGCAATGTTCAAAACATTCATTTTCTCTGAAAATAATGTTTCACCACCTAGACTATTCAACAACAACATAAATGTTTTAAATAAACATCCAGTCCATTTTCTACACTGCCAGAATACTTTCCTTTCTTTTTTAAAATTAGTATATGTCTTCTTTTTAAAAAATGTTAAATTATTTTTAAATTATTTTATTGTTGTTCAATTAGAGTTGTCTGCATTTTCCCCCCACCCCACCCCATCTCAGCCATCCCCACCTCCCTCCCTTGCTTCCACCCTCCCCCTTGGTTTTGTCCACGTGTCCTTTATAGTATTTCCTGAGAACCCTTCTCACCATGGTCCCCTCTCCCCTCCCCTCTGGCTATTGTTAGACTGCTCTTAATTTCAATGTCTCTGATTATATTCTGTTTGCCTTTTTCTTTTGTTGATTATTCCCGTTAAAGGTGAGATCATGTGGTATTTGTCCCTCACCACTTGGCTTATTTAACTTAGCATAATGCTCTCCAGTTCCATCCATGCTGCTGAAAAGGGTAGGAGCTCTTTCTTTCTCTCTGCTGTCTAGTATTCCATTGTGTAAATGTACCATAGTTTTTTGATCCACTCATTTACTGATGGGCACTTGGGTTGTAATATATGTCTGCTTAAGGGAGTTTTAGATGAACTTTTTAAAACATTTTATTTATTTATTTTTAGAGAGAGAGGAAGTAAGGGAGAGAGAGGGGGAGAGAAACACTGATGCAAAACACCGATGGTCACCTCCTGTAAAGCCTTGCCTCATCTGGTGACTCAGGCATGTGCCCTGACCTGAATGGAACCTGCCGCCTTTCACTGTGTAGCAGGACATTCAACCGACTGAGCCATACCAGTCAGGGCCAGAATACTTTTCTTAAAGATTTGAATATTTTACTACTTGATTCAACTATCCATTGATGTATGTACAGGGAAATCCACATTTTGTTAAAATGTGCATCTGAATGGTTGATTCCCTATTTCACATCTAATCATTCAGGAGAAGAAGAATCTTGGTTTTCCCAAAACACATCTGCGCCTTTCTAATTCTGTGCCTTTCCTCGCTCTTTTCTCAGCACGAAATCCATTACCTAAAATTTTATTGACCTTTCTCCATGCCCCAGGTTCTGTTGCAAGCATCGTGAATATCTTATTTCACTTATTCCTCACAAGATGAGTTTTCTTTTCCCATTTTATAGTTGGTACTTAGATTTAAAATGCTTTCAGAGTTATAAAGTAAGTGACAATAGAAGGTGAATCCACCTCTGATGTTAGTTCAAGTGGTGCCCTTCACCTTCCTTCTTCACCTGATTTACATGCTCCATCCCAAATGCAAATATTTTGTTCCCCTTCTTATGTTCTTTGTGTCATGACATTTGATTGGCTAATGTCATGAAGGATTTTTGCCACTAAGCTTATGAGGAATATTTGTCTATAGTTTTTGGCATTGTAATTTTTTCTTTATAATTTCTGTGTCCAAGAAATAATGGCCTCATAAAATGAATCAGAAAATATTCCCATTTCCTTTATTTTCTGCTATAATTTATATAGCATTGATTTATTTTCTTTAGTGTTTCATAGGTCTTACTGATCAAGCCATCTGGGCCTAGAATTTTCTTCGTAGAAATCATTTTAATTATAAAGTCAGTATTTTAATTGACATGGGGTGATTCAGATTTTGTTTCTTCTTGGGTTATATTTTATGTTTTCTTTTAAGGATTTTTCAATTTAATCTAAGCATTACATTTACTGGCATAAAGGTTTCCATAATATCTGTTTAATATCTATAGAACTCTTTCATTTTGCTGTTTCTGATATTGATAATTTGTATGTTTTCTCTTTTTTATCAATCGCAGCTTTATGATTTTTATGGACCTTTTTAAAAAGCCAACTTCTTGCTTCACTTATTTTTTCCTACTGCTTCACTCTTTGCTATTTCGCTGATTTCCACCTTTTTTCATTCATTTTCTTAAAATAGAGTTTAATGTAAGCTTCTTTTTTTTTAGCTTCTTAAGTTGAAAGCTTGTGTCATTGATTTTGGATCTGTTTTCTTCTCTGTGTAAGCAACAAGTGCTATAAATTTCACTTTAAGCACTACCTAAGTAAGTTTCATTTAACAAATTTTGATAAATCATGTGTTCATTCCTGTTCACCTCAAAATATTTTCTGAATCTTCTTTTGATTCTGCTTTGAACAATGGGTTAATTTAATTTCCAAATATTGATTTAACTTTCAAACTGTTTAATTTCTAAATCGTTGGGGGAATTTCCACATATGTTTTTGTTTGAATTCTAGTTTAATTTTATTGTTAGAGAGTATGCTTTGACTGTTTTTATCCTTCACATTTATTGAAAATTGCTGTATGACCTATGGTCTATATTGGTAAGTACTACATGCACACTCAAAAAGATTTTGTGTTATGTTGCTGTGTGTGGTGTCTCCTATGCGTGTCTACTAGCTGGTCAATAGCGTTGTTCCAGTCTACTGTATTATTGCTAATTTTCTGTCTACTTTTTTCAATTAAATACTGAGAAAGATGTGTTGAAATGTTCCGTCATGATTTTAAATATATCTATTTCCCTTTTCAATTCTGCCAATTTGGACAGCTCCTTATTAAGTGCATATATATTTTTAATCATTGTATTTTCTTAGGTAAACTCTTTTAACTTCATGAAATCTTTTGCTTTTTCTGCAGTAATATCCCTTGACTAGAAGTTTATTTTGTCTTATACTAATTTAGCAACTCCAGTTGTCTTTTGCTTTAGTTTACATGTACATTGTTTTCTATCCTTGTACTTTCAATCTATATGTCTCTTTGCATTTAAAGGGAAAGCAGTGGGGTGGGGGTGGGGACAACTGTAACTGAACAATAATTAAAAAATAAATTAATAAAATAAAGTATGCCTCTTTTAGCAGGGTATTTGGGGGATGAATAGTGATAGAAGGAGAGTTGATTTGGGGTGGTGAGCACACAATACAGTATATAGATGATGTGCAGTGGAATTCTGCACCTGAAACCTGCATAATTTTGCTAACCAGTGTCATCCCAATAAATTTAATAAAAAGGAAAAAAATTAAAGAAAATCGTTAATTAACAACTTTTATTGCATTTGCAACCTTTAACCTGCAATAATGCCATGTAACAATATATTCACAAATTCTAGGGATCAGGACATAGATAAAGCAGGGGCATTATCGTGCTTACCGTATCTCCTCATTTTTAAAGTATGTTTCTTACAGGCAGCACAGAGTAGAGTCTTACTTTTTTAATGCAGTTTCAGATTCTCTGCCTTTTATTTTATGTTTAGTCAATTTACATTTAATAAAATTATACTGTGGATTTTAAGTCTTCCATTTTGTTGTTATTTCTGTTTTACTGGTATTTCTGTTTGTTTTTTTTTCTCTCCCCCTCTTTTCCTGGTTTCTTTTGTGTTTCAAATATGTTGCAGTGTATTATTGTAAATCTTATATTGACTTTTAAAAATATATTTTAGGATATTTATAAAATATCTTAAAATCTATCTAGGATTCATTTATTTTAGGGTAATTTACCCTTACTTAAAGACAGATGGCCAAACAGGTAACAGCTATGTACAAAAAAGTTGTAAAATTGTCCTTGGTTTTACAGTGGTAAATTAAAAACATTAAAATTCTCCAATCAAACAAGGTATGCAAGGACTTTTGTATTGTTCTTTTTGTTGAACTGTGAGAGCAAAATAACTTACAGGAATATAATGGCAAGAGATGAATGAGCATGCCACCAATGGAGAAAGGGGGTATCTTCACAGAACCAGTATTTTTTCCCATCCCATCTTTATTTGATGTTCATGAAAACATACCATTGACCATTTAATTTAAAAAATGCAAGTGCTTATGCAAATGCATCCGGTTACTTTATGTACAATAAAGGAATGGAGAAAAGGAAAATGAAAAAATAGAGGAAACTGTATTGTAGTGATCAACATGCAGTGGAACCAAATTGCGCTTTTCTAATTGAGAATGTCTTCCTGGTCTGGAGGAAGAGAGTTCTAAAGTAAAGTAGCAGGTTCCCTTTTTAGTAGACACCTCCTGTCTGCTGCATCAGTTGTGTCTTCATCCTCCATTTCCAACTGTGTATATGTGTCTGTTTCATTGATTGGCTGCCTGTCTAATCAGAATTTGATCTGCCTCATTGACAAACCTGTCCTTCCCAATAGTCTTTCATTAGCTTACTAAGTGGTATACCCATTTTAATCTTAAACTGCACAATAGAACCATCCTGCCCTGCCACCTTCAAATTAATATGATCATTGTCTTCAGTCTTGACTTCTTTCTTGGGAATATACTATAAGCATATTAAAGAGAGATGTTTTGTCGGCCATGGTGAGCACTGAAGTCTCCTCACCTGCTGCTTCACTAAAGAGGTACTAGGTCTGCACCTAAGAAGCACATAAGCAGCACCAGGAGTGGTGAAAGAAGCTAGAAGAGTTTTTATTTTTCCGTTTGTGTTGTTAAATATTTACGAATTAAAATGATATTTTTCATTAATTATTTGAACAAATTTTCTTTCATTATTTGAACATATTTATAGTACTGTTTTGAAGTTTATAGAACTTCAACCCCTGGGCCCACTTTACACTAGTTTTTATTAGTAGTAACTTATACAAAAATTATATAAAAAATTTGTAGTTTGAAAAGTAGACACTGTAGCAACTATGGGAATCTATTTTGCTCTCCTGAGGACTATCGAGTTTTATTTTTATTTTTATTTTTGTCTAACAGTCTGGAACTTGCTTGGACTCAAATTATGAAAACTCTCTTCATGTGGTGTGTGGTAACTGATGTCTGTGCTCAGATATTTTTTACTTTTAGTTGCTGAGTTTTTTGTTTGTTTGTTTGTTTTTGAAACAGAGTTCAAAAGAATGGTTATATGGATGCTCAAGGAACTTAGTAAGAAGAACAAGGAGCTTAGTGAGAAATACAACAGTATGATAAATGACATAAAGATCATAAAAACAGAAATAAAGAATACAATATCTGAAATAAAGAATTCACTAGAAAGAATTAACAACGGGCTAGATGCAGCAGAGGATCGAATCAGCAATTTGGAAGACAGGGTAGCATAAGACTCAATCAGAGAAGCAAAAAGGAAAAAATTAGTTTGAAGAATGAAGGTAGTTTAGGAACATTTGGGATAACACGATACATACCAACATTCACATTATAGGACAACCAGCAGGAGAAGAGAGCAATCAAAGGATGGAGAACCTATTTGAAGAAATAATGACAGAAACCTTCCTTAACCTAGTGAATGAAAATACACATACATTCAGGAAACTCAGGGAGTCCTAAATGAGATGAACCTAAAGAGGCCCACACCAAGACACGTCATAATTAAAATGGCAAATGTTAAAAACAAAGAGAGAATCTTAAAAGCAGCAAGAGAAAAACGTGTAGTTGTCTACAAGGTACCATATTTTTCAAACCGTAAGACACACCTAGGTTTTAGAGGAAGAAAATAGGGGAAAATTTTTGAAACAAAAAAATGTGGTAAAATATTTAATAACATAAATAACATAATATTTCACCAATGTAAATGTAAACAGAACTCAACAGCAGCATTAACAACCATTATTCCTCCCAAATTTGGTGGGGGGAGTGCATCTTATAGTCTGAAAATTACAGTTAAGTCTCATGAGACTGTCAGCTGATTTCTCAACAACAACGTTTCAGGCCTAGAGGGACTGGCATAGTTATTCAAAGGGATGAAAAGAAATGACCTAAAACCAAGACTACTTTAAACAGCAAGGCTATCATTTAAAATAGAAGGAGAAATAAAGAACTTCCCATTGTTTAGCAAAAACATGCTAAAGAAGTTTGTTACCACCAAACCAGTATTTCAAGGAATGTTAAAAGTCTTCTTGAAGAAGAAGAAGAAGAAGACTAGAGGAACGTATTTAAAGATTAAAATGGCAATAAACACATACCTACAAATAATCACTTTAAATGTAAATGGCTTAAGTGTAAGACATAGGGTATCTAAAATAAGAAAAGAAGACCCATATGTATGCCATCTACAAGAGATCTATCTGAGAGCAAAGGATACTCACAGCTAAAAGTTAAGGGATGAAGAAAGATACTTCATGCAAATGGAAAGGAAAAAAAAAGCTGGGGTAGCAATATTTGTATCTGACAAAATAGACTTTAAAATAAAAGCTACAGTAAGAGTCAAAGAAGGATACTACAGAATGATAAAGGGAGAAATCCAACAAGAGGATATAACCCTTGTAAATATTCATGCATCCAACATAGGAGCACCTAAATATGTAAAGCATATCTTAATGAACATAAAGGGAGAGATTGACAGTAATAAGTCATAGTGTTCAATTTTGACACCTGATTGTCATCAGTGGATAGATCCTCCAGACAGAAAATCAACAAGGAAAAGGCAGCCTTAAATAACACACTGGATCAGGTGGATTTAATTGATGTGTCTAGAGCATTTCACCCTAAAACAGTAGAATATACATTCTTTTCAAGAGCACATGTAACATTCCCTAGGACAGACCATATATTAGAACACATAACAACTCTCAATAATTTTAAGAAGATTGAAATCATGTCAAGCATGTTCTCTGACCATAATGGTATGAAACTAGAAATGAATCACAATTAAAAAAACTGAAAACACCCAAAAACATGGAGGCTAAATAACATGTTACTAAATAGTGAATGGGTTAACCAAAGATCAAGGAAGAAATCAAAATACCCTGAAACAAATGAAAAGAAGATCACAACAACCCAAAATCTATGGGACACATTGAAAGTGGTCCTAAGAGAAAAATTCGTAGCATTACCATCCTTCCTCAAGAAACAAAAAAAAAGATTGGGCCAAAAGAGGAAAAAAAATTAAAAGATTGAGCACCCCCAAAAAGAAACAAACAAAAATCTCAAAGAAACAATCCAACTTTACACTTAAAGAAACTAGAAAAAGAACAACAAACAAAGCCCAAAGTGAGTAGAAAAAAGGAAATAATAAAGATCAGAGCAGAAATAAATGAAAACAGAATCTAAAAAATAAAATGATACAAAAGATCAATGAAACCAAGAGCTGATTCTTGGAGAAGATAAGATTGACAAAACTTTAACTAGACTCATCAAGAAAAAAAAGAGAGAGAAACAATAATCAAAATCAGAAATGAAAGAGAAGTAACAACTGATGCCAAAGAAATACAGAGTTTTAAGAAAATATTCTGAACAACTATATGGCAACAAATTGGACAATCTGGAAGAAATGGATGTATTCCTAGAAACATAAATCTTCCAAAACAGAATCTGGAAGAATCAGAACATCTGAATAGATCAATTACAACCACAGAAATTAAACAGTAATAAAATAATTCCCAACAAAAACAAAGTCCTGGACCAGATTACTCTTCAGGAGAATTGTACCAAACATTCAAGGAAGAACTAACACCTCTCCCTCTCAAACTATTTAAAAAAACTCAAGAGGAGGGAACACTTTGAAGCTCATTTTATGAAGCTAGTGTTATCCTAATTCCAAAACCAGATAAAGATGCAACAAAGAAAGAAAATTATAGGTCAATATCCCTGAAGAAGATAGATGCTAAAATCCTCAACAAAATATTAACATACCAAATCCAGCAATATATTAAAAAGATCATACTATGATCAATTGGGATTTATTCTGGGGATGCAAGGTTGGTACAATATCTGCAAATGAATAAATGTGTTACACCCTATCAACAAAATGAATGGTATACAAATAAATTACATGATCATATCAATAGATGCAGAAAAAGCATTTGATAAAATTTAGCACCCATTTATGATAAAAGCTGTCAGCAAAGTGGGAATAGAGGGAACATCCATGAATGTAATAAAGGCCATATATTACAAACCCACAGCCAACATCATACTCAATGGAAAAATACTAAAATTGTTTCCCTAAAAGTCAGGGACATCACAGAGATGTCTACTTTTACAATTCTTACTCAACATAGTACTGAAAGTCCTAGTCACATCAGATGACAAGAAGGAATGAAAGGCATCCAAATTGGAAAGGAAGAAGTAAAATTCTCATTATTTACAGATATGGTACTGTATATAGGAAACCCTAAAGACTCTACAAAAAAATACTAGAACTGTTACATGAATTCAGCAAAGTAACAGAATACAAAGTTAATATCCAGAAATCAGTTGCAATTCTATACACCAATAATTTAACTCTCCAAAAGGGAAACTAAGAAAACATTCCCATTCAGAATTGCTTCAAAAAGAATAAAATACCTGAGAATAAATTTAACTAAGGATTAAAAGACCTGTACTTGGAAAATTATAAAACAATGAAGAAAGTGAAGAAGATACCAATAAGTGGAAGCATATACTGTGTTCATGAATAAGAAAAATTTACAACATCAGTACAATTCCTACCAAGATACTAATGGCATATTTCACAGAAACAGAAGAAAAATTTCAAAAATTTATATGGAACCACAAAAGACTCTAATAGCCAAAGCACTTTTGAAAAAGAATTAATAAAGTTGGAGGAATTATGCCACCTGATATTAAACTATACTGCAAGCCCATAATAATCAAAACATCATGGTACTAGCATAAAAACAGACACGTAGATCAATGGAGCAGAATAGAGAGCCCAGAAATAAACCCACACCTTTATGGTCAATTAATCCTTGACGGAGGAGGCAAAAACAGACAGTGGAGTAAGAACAGTCTATTCAGTGAACGATGTTAGAAAATTGGACAAATAACTGCCCAAACAACAACAACAACAACAACAAACAACAACAACAAACTAGACCACACTCTTACATCATATACAAGAATAAACTCAAACTGGAATAAAGACAAAAATGTTAGACTCAAAACCATAAAAATCCTAGCAGACAACACAGACCATAAAATCTCAAACATTTCTCATACCAGTAATTTTTCAGATGCATTTCTTCAGGCAAGGAAAACAAAAGAAAAAATAAACAAATGGGACTACGTCAAACAAAAACATTTTTTCCTCATTCTTTTCTTTTTCTTTTTTTTTATTGTTGCTCAAGTACACTTGTCTCCATCTTCCACCCTCCACTCCCCACCTGCACCACTGATCCCCACCTCCCACCCTCAGTCCTACCCCCACTGGCTTTGTCCATATGTCTTTCATATATGTTCCTAGACAATCCTTCCCCATTTCCCATTATCCCTTTCCCCCTCCCCATCTGGTTACTGTCAGTTTGTTCTTTATTTCTATGTCTCTGATTATATTTTGCTTGCTTGTTTGTTTTGTTGATTAAGTTCCACTTACAGGTGAGATCATATGGTATTTGTCTTTCACGGCCCGGCTTATTTCACTTAGCATAATGCTCTCCAGTTCCATCCAGGCTGTAGTGAAGGGTAGGAGCTCTTTCTTTCTTTCTGCTGTGTAGTATTCCATTGTGTAAATATACCACAGTTTTTTGGTCCATTCGTTTACTGATGGACACTTAGGTTGCTTCCAACACTTGTGCTGCTATGAACATTGGGGTGCATAGGTTCTTTTGAACTGGTGTTTCAGGATTCTGGGTATAATCCCAGCAGTGGAATTGCAGGGTCAAAAGGCAGTTCCATTTTTAGTTTTCTGAGGTAATTCCATACTGTTTTCCATAGTGGTTGTACCAGTCTGCATTCCCACCAACAGTGCACTAGGGTTCCCTTTTCTCCACAACTTTGCCAGCACTTATTTGTTGATTTGTTTATGATGGCCATTCTCACCAGTGTGAAGTGGTATCTCATTGAAGTTTTTGCCCAGAAAAGGAAAGCATCAACAAAATGAAAATACAACCCACTGAAGGGAGAACATGCCACCAGTGATCCATCTGATAAGGGGTTAATATCCAAAGTTTGTAAAATACTAACGCAACTCAACACCAAACAAACAAATGAAAGACCCAAACAATCCAATTAAAAAATGGGCAAATGAGCTAAACAGACACTTCTCCAAAGAGGACATAGAGATGACCATTAGACATATGAAAAGATGCTCAACATCGCTAATCATTAGAAGAATGCAAATTAAAACCACAATGAGATATCACTTAATACCTGTCAATAAATCAACAAACAACAAGTGCTGGCAAGGTTGTGGAGAAAAGGGAACTCTGTTGCACTGTTGGTGGGCATGCAGACTGGTGCAGCCACTGTGGAAAGCAGTATGGAGTTACCTCAAAAAATTAAAATGGAACTGCTTTATGACCCACTGATTTGACTTCTGGGAATTCATCCGAAGAAAACAAAAATGCTAATTTGAAAGAATACGCGCACTACTATGTTCATTGCAGTGTTGTTTACAACAGCCAAGGTTTGGAAGCAGCCAAAGTGCCCATCAGCAGATGAGTGGGTAAAAAAGCTATGTTACATTTGCATGATGGGATAGTACTTGGTGGTAAAAAAGAAAGAAATCTTGTGTCTTGTGACAGCGTGGATGGACTTGGAGAGTATTATGCTGAGTAAAACAAGCCAGAGAAAGACAAATACCGTATGATTTCACTTATATATGAATCCAGTGAACAAAATAAACTACTGAACAAAATAGAAACAGACTCATATATACAGACACCAGGCAGAAAACTGTCAGAGGGGAGGGTTTGGGGGGACAGGGCACTGGGTGAAAAGGGTAGAAGGATTAAGCAAAAAAAAAAAAAAAAAAGAAAGAAAGAAAGAAAAAGAAAGAAAGAAAGAAACAGAAAAGGAAAAAAATTTATGAAAACATCATAGTCAATTCTTTAATAACAGGCAGTGGAAACTGTTTTGATGACAAATAAAACAATGCTTTTATTAACAATAATAATTACTGTAATTTATTGAATACATATTTTGTAATAGGCACATAATTAGATGTTTTATGTTTATTATTACCCTTTTCTATTAGCTAAAAAAAGAAACTTTATAACATTGTTCCAAATGTGGTTAATATGTTTGAAAAATGGCTATCAGTTTGTGCATACACATAAAAATTAGTCCTCCAGTCTAGAATTATTTTTCTACTTTCAATTAAACACAAACAATACTTTTCACTGAGTTCTGTATACATCAGGAACTCAACAAATGTTGATTTGCTAGTAGTAAATGTAAGAAATTCCAAAATCTCATTAGTCTAGCTCTGAGAGCTAAAAACAAAGACAGCAAATAATTGTATATTATCTTGTCCACTTTTATAATGATTCAAAAAAAAAAAGGTGATGTCTCCTTTAAGAAACAGTGCCGTTCCAAGTGTGTCTGAAGAGCAAACCTAGCTTTTTTAGAACATGACTGTGCAATGTGTTCATCTGTGTTAACGTGATGAAAAAGACCGAAGACCAAACAATGCCCAACAGGAATAAATTAATAGTTCTCTTGAGCTCCATTGGAATCAGTTCCTACCCAAAGCAATGACCTATGCCTTAATTATAAAAGTAAAACTTTGTTGAGTCTAGCTGAGCTGGGAAAGCAAGATCCGTGATTCAGGTTCACTTGGGGAAACCATAAAAATGAGCATGTGCTCACGGACATGACTCATTAATTTTGGCAAAGTTTTCACTTAAATCAGTGGACTTATGCAAAAATAGAAATATATAAGCTAACAGTGCAAATGCATAGACCATAAGTGGTATTTGGTATTTAAAGAGTAGCTATACTGAATTTAACACACTCTATGGGGATGCTGATAAAGTAAAACAAGAAAAAACTTTGTGATATAAATGATAATTTCTTTGATACCAGCCAAAATTTTTTAAATGCGTAAGGAGAAACTGATTATAAATTTGTTCATATGGTACATAAATGATGAAGAAAAAGTCATTATAGCTGCTGTTGAATAGAGTTCCTAAAATATTTTTAATGAAATTCATTTTTGAAAAATATTTTATTGGTTGAATCAGTTTGGATTCTAGACATAGTTGCCCATGCCCAAATGCACTAGCATTTTCCATGTCAAAATATTTTTTTTCCTGAAACTACCTAACTATTAGCAGCTGTCTATGTGAGAATAGAGGGAGGATTGTTTTCACTTCACTCAAAGATTAATGATATTTTACAGCTTCAAAGGAAGTTTTCAGTTCTGGCTTTATGACAGGCACCTCCTTCTTGTCTCCTTTAATTTTATTGACATTTTTTCAACATAA
This sequence comes from Anoura caudifer, assembly GCA_004027475.1. Lineage (NCBI taxonomy): Eukaryota > Metazoa > Chordata > Mammalia > Chiroptera > Phyllostomidae > Anoura > Anoura caudifer. The sequence continues at coordinate 333,555 of PVKU01000419.1, forward strand.
TTATTTATTCTGTGGCATATCAAAATAGTCTACAAAGCAAAAGTTTTTATTGGAAATACAATTTTGCTTGCTCTTAAATCTGCACAAGTACACTGCTCTCTTTCTCTCATTTACCAAGTAGCATTGTAATCATTCCACTCACTTCTTTTTGGTTTTGCTTAAATATTTAATGCTGGTTAATGGAGATATGGAAAAGCAGTGAAAGAGAGAGTTGAATTTATTCTATTTTTTCCTGGTTGCATATTTTTCGATGAGAGAGAGAGAAAGAGAGAGAGCGGTAGTAAAAGTTCAATGGTATGAATTAAGTTGTGAAATAGGTAAAGTTATCCCCAAATGTAATGATCTGACCTGTTATTAGAGCTAAAATGACAGTAGCATGAGGCGTATAAACCTATATAGGAAATCAGCATGACCTTCACCAGGCCTGACTTGCTTCTGATCACTCACTTTTACTTCACTTCAAAATCCTTGTGTTTGTGGTCACTTTTTCACTTTGTGTGTAATTCCAGCAGGACACATTCCAGATTCTGAGAATTAAACTTTATATATATATATATATCTCCCAATCCAAATCCCAGAAGAATTATTTTGTGGTTGTTGACAATCCCATTCTTAACTTATACATGGAGAAGCAGAAGACTCAATCTAGCCAACCTAATATTGAAGGAGAAGATAAAGTGAACATGCTGACAGTACCCAACTTTAAGACTTACTTTAAAGCTCCAGTAATCAAGACAGTGTGGTATTAGAAAAAGAACAGACAAGTATATCAGTGGGATAGGATAGAAAGCCCAGAAATAAACACACATAAATATAGTAACTGAACTTTGACAAAGGAGCAAAGGCAATACAAAGAAGAGGATACTCTTTTCAATGAATGCTCCTGGAGCAAATAGGCATCCATATACCAAGGGGAAAAAAGAGTCTAGACACAGATATTACATCTTCACAAAAATTAACTCAAAATGGATTATACTTACATATAAAATGCAAGACATTAAACTCCTAGAAGATTAATGCACCAGTTTAGCTTATATTTTGAAAAATATTTTGGAATGTGTCAATAAAACAAAAGAGAATTTACAAAAAAATTCTATGTAATACAAAAAATTTAAGCAAATAGCACTTAGAGAAATTACAAGAACAAGAGTCCTATGGTAATTTTTTTATCCAGCAAAAAAAGGGCCCATTTATAAAGAACTCGGAAAAGATAGTTTCTGGTGATAGTATTGCACACACTGTTACTGTAAGAGTTTTCATTCTGATGGGCTGAATACATGAGTTTACCTGGCTCATACATTTGCTCTATAAAGATGAAAACACCAAGCAATTTTCAGTATGAACTATCAATATAATCACTATCTTGCAGATCCTATTCTTGGATATTATGGTAGGGCCTTTTGGAGACCAAGTCTTCCACATGCATTCTAGATTCCTCCACCATTTCCTCCTGCTTCTCGAGAACATCACTCCTGCAATTACCCTGCACCCATACTGTCCTCAGTCTCTTTTCTCTCAAATCATTTATGTCAGTCTACAAACATACTTTTGCATCTCCATTTGGAGTAGAAAATATCACGGCCATTCTCCTTTTCAAGAACATCATGTTCTATTGTTCTGCTCTACTTCAGAGCCTAATTTCTTGAAAAATTTAAATAGTGTCAATGGCTCATCTATTTTCCCTCAAACTCTTCCATTAAGGATTCTGATCTTACCACTCCACTGACACAACTCCTGTGAGTTACTGGAGAGTTCTATATTGCCAGATCCAAGTATCTCATCTCTGTCAACAATGTTCATGTAGCTGAGCCCTTCTTCCTTCTTAAAAAATGTTCTTCTTTGGTTTCTATGACAACACATTTTCTTGCCTTTGTTCTACTACTTTACTAGACACTCCTTCTTCATCTTCTTGTTTGGCTCCTCTTTCTCATTTAACTTTGGTGTGTCCCAGAGCTTGGTCTCAAGTCCCTTTTGTTCTCTGTTGTCTCTCTAGATCATACTCTGACTCATTCTAACAGCATTAAATGCCATTAGTTTGTTGATGATTCTCAGCTCTTCCCCTTAAACTCCAGATATATATGTCTATTTGATATCACTACTAGATGTCACAGGCATCTCAAACTTAACACGCCTCCTTCCTTCCAAAACTACTCCTTCTACAGTGTTACTTCACCCACTATAGTCCATGCCGCTGTGTAAGCCTAAAACCCAGGTGTCCCTTTCATCCTCAGCTTCTTGTATCCAAACCGTTATAAGTCACATGACTTCAATCTCCAAAATGTGTCCTAAATCTATCTACTTACTTTCCCATCTTTACTACCAACACCCCAATCCAAGTTACCATTACCTTTCCCTGCAAACTATGACAATACTCACCTAAGTGGATTCCAAGCTTCTAATCAAGTGATGTATCCGATGTTCAACACTTTGGAAATGGAAAGATAAAATTTCCCACACAAAATAGATTTCTTTTAATTATTTAAATATCTAACACTCAAATGTACATTGCTTTATCGGTTCTTTAGGTAACAGTTATTGTATTGATCGGAATCAGTTGGATTATACCCTAGTAACAATATCCCCGAATCCTGGTGACATATGGGAACAAAGCTTATTTGTCTTCCCCACTCAATTCCACATGGTAGCTCAAGTAGCAGCTCCACATCATCCTCACTCTGGAACCCAGGCTGATGGAATCCCTGTCATTTTATAATATTGCCAGTTGCTGTGTCAGGAGGAAGACACAGTAACAAATGGCACTCTAATTTTTAAAAACTTCTGTCTCAAAGTGACACTCATCACTGATCCAGCCCATTCCCCAAAGCAAGTACGACTACCTTGCCTGACATTAAAGGGAAAGGAGAGAACACGTCTACCATGAGCTGAGGAGAACCACCACCCTGGTAAACAACCCTAATGACACCCACAGCAGTAACATGTAAAATTACCAAAGGATCATGTATAATTGATTAAATTAACAAGAATTCAGCCAATGGTACTTTGACTGCATAATGTCAAGTATCAAAGAACTTAGGTATCTGTTACATAGGTTTGGACTAGATGAGAATCATGTCTCTTTGACTTTATGAGTCTCTTGAACCCATATTTCCTTTCCATTTTTATTGTCTTCATAGTATTTATTTTCTCACACAGGGGTACTACAGTTGTCTGCTTGAATACATCTTCTATATTATGGTCCATCCTGTTTAATTCTCTACACACTTGTCTTCATCATGTGACTCCCTTGCCAGCAAACTAAGCAAAAACAGAAGACAGTTAAAAATAAGTCAAACTCCTTAGCCTGACCCCCCAAGCCTTTTGCAATCTACCATTAATTTGCCCTTCACTCCTTATCAGCCTGTAGAATCTATAATTGCAGCCACATCATTAGCTCACTTGCCTTCAAATATTTATCTCTTCCTACATTGTTGCTAAAAGAGTTTCATTGCTTCAAATTCTCACTCTTTTTCTGTATTGCTGAGAATTTAACCTATTCTTCAGGGCATAACTGAACTTCTAATTCTTCTATGAATCTGTGTTCTATAAACAATTGCTGACCCGGCTGGTAGAGCTCAGTAGACAGCATGAGCCTGCGAACCAAAGGGTAGCTGGTTTGATTCCCAGCTGGGGCATGTGCCAGGGATGTGGGCCAGGACTCCAGTAGAGGACATGCAAGAGGCAATCACACATTGATATTTCTCTCCCTCTCTTTCTCTGTCCCTTTCCTCTAAAAATAAATATGTAAAATCTTTCATAAAAAAAAAAAAAAAAAAACAATTGCCAAGGAAGCTTGACATTGATCTCAGGCACAACTTTATAATGCAATGCTTGCTTGCTTGGTTCATTAATTTTATTGAGTCCCTAATATATTCCATGCAGTGCGATAATTGCATGTGTTAGATTTTCTAGTAGACATCTCAGATTTGCCATGTCTAAAACCAAACTCTTGAGTTTTGCTCCCAAAGCTGCTTCTCCTTCACCCTTCTCCAACTCAGTTATGGGTAACTCCATTCACCCAGCTGTGTAGGTTAAAATCCCAGAAGACTCCTTGTCCTTCTTTTTCTCATACTCCATATCCAGTTATCAGCAAATAACCTTGAGAATATCCCAAGTCCAATAACTTCTCACCACTTCCATCCCTACCACCCTAGTTCAAACTATCATTATCACTTTTTTTAACATGCAGCCTGCTAAATAGTCTTTCTGCTCCCACTTTTGAACTTCTTAGTCTATTTTCCAATATGTCAGACTGCACTTTTGTCCATGCAAAATTACTCCAATGACTCCTTATCTTACAGTTATAGCCACAGCTTGTGCTATTATCCACAAGGCAAAAATGTTAGTCTTTTGCTGTCTCTCAGACTTTATTCCATTTTCCTCCCTTGAGTCTAGCCTCCTTGTTCCTTTTGCCCTGATAGGCAGGCCAAGTCCATTCAGCCACAGGGCATTTGTACTGGCTTTTCCTTCTTGTTTGGCACACCCTTCATGTAACTGCCTGGGTTTGTTCTACACTTCATTCAAGTCTCTTCTACAGCGACATCTTGTTATAGAAGGTACCTGTGATGGCTCCAGAAAACAGTAACTGTCATCACTATCTTCTTGAATCTTGTCTTGCTTTACTTGTCCCGCAACTTATTGCTATCTATATTCTCCAGATCTAATGTATATTACTTGACTCTCCACCTCTCCTCCCATCACCAGTGGAACGGAAGCTGGATGAAAGCAGAGACTTTATTGCTGTTAATTGCTATAATGAAAGTGGTTAGAAAAATACCTGTAGATAGAAGGGAGCTTCCAGCCAAGAAGGAGGCATAGGTACATATGCTTCGCTTCCTCTCACAACCAAAAAGAAGAAGAAGCAATTTAAAAACAAAAACAAAAAAAAAACACCAGAACTGCCAGAAAATTGAACAGTTGGGAAGTCTGACAACCAAGGAGTTAAAGAAACATTCATCCCAACCAGTAGGAGGGGTGGAGATGGGTTGCTATGACTGCAAGGATACAGGACAAGGCAGCAGCTGGCATATTGGCAGGTGAGGGGGCTGCAGGCAAACCAGCAGGCCAGGCAGTGGCTGGAGGACCTGGCAGGCAAGGGGTCGGCTGGAAGACTGGGATATCATATATTCACTGACAAACCTAGAGGAACAACTGGGGAGCAAGACAGACCGCACAACCCCGGGTTCCAGCATGGGGAAATAAAGCTTCAAAACCCCTTACTGAAAAAAACCTGTGGAAGTTGAGGCACTGGAGAAACTCCCAACCTCACAGGAGAGTTCATTGGAGAGACCCAAGGGGTCCTAGAATGTACACAAGCCCACCCACCTGGGAATCAGCACCAGAAGGGCCCAGTTTGCTTGTGGGCAGTGGCAGAAGGGACTGAAAGCCAGGGGAGAGTCAAATAAGTGCATCGGCCCCTCTCTCACTCTGCCCCCACAACCCAGTATTGTAGGCAGCCCCACCCTGGTGAATGCTTAAGGCTCTGCCTCTTACAATGTAACACGTGAGCTAAGACAAAGAAATATGGGCAAATGAAAGAACATATCAAAGCTCCAAAAACAGAACTAAGTGATGAAGAAATAACCAACCTAGATGCAGAGTTTAAAACACTGGTGATCGGGATGCTCACAGAAATGGCTGACTACAGTCACAAAATAGAGGAAAAAGTGAAGGCCGTGCAAAGTGAAATAAAGAAAAACATACAGGGAATCAACAGTGAAGGGAAGGAAACCAAGATTCAGATCAACAATTTGGAACAAAAAGAAGAAATAAACATCCTACTGAAACAGAATGAAGAAATAAGAATTTAAAAAAATGACAAGATTAGGAAACTCTGGGATAGTTTTAAACATTACAACATCTGAATCATAGGTATGCCAGAAGGAGAAGAGGAAGAGCAAGAAGTTGAAAAGTTATTTGAAAAAATAATGAAGGAAAACTTCCCCAGTCTGGTGAAAGAACTAGACATGCAAGTCCAAGAAGCTCAGAGAGCCACAAAGAGGTTGGATCCAAGGAGAAACACAGTAAGGCACATCATAATTACATTACCCAAGATTAAAGATAAGAAGTGAATCTTAAAAGCAGCGAGAGAAAAGGAGACAGTTACTTACAAAGGAGTGACTATAGGACTATCAGCTGATCTCTCAAAAGAAAGCTTATAGGCAAGAAGGGGCTGGAAAGAAATATTCAAAATTATGGAAGTCAAGGACCTATATCCAAGGTTACTCTATCCAGCAAAGCTATCATTTAGAATAGAAGGGCAGATAAAGTGCTTCCAGATAAGGTAAAGCTAGAAGAGCTCACCATTACCAAGCCCTTATTATATAAAATGTTAAAGGGACTTATCTAAGAAAAAGAAGAAGATAGTTCAAAACTATGAGCAGTAAAATGACTACAAAGTTACAACTACCAACAACTGAACCTAAACCAAACAAAAAAAAAACAAAACAAAACAAACTAAGCAAATAAGTAGAACAGGATCAGAATCAGAGAAATGGAGATCACATGGAGGGTTATCAGAGGGTTATCACATGGGGGGAGAATGGGTGAAAAGGTACAGGAATAAGAAGTATAATTGGTAGGCATGAAATAGACAGGGAAAGGTTAAGGATAGTATAGGAAATGGAGAAGCCAAAGAACTTAGATATATGACCCGTGGACATGAACTAAGGTGGAAGAAATGCTGGAGGGTGGGGGTGCAGGTTGGAGGGGAATAAAAGGGAGAAAAATGGGACAACTGTAATAACATAATCAATCAAACATACTTAAAAAAAGAAAAATACCTGTAATAAAGTCATAGATCAATAGTTTTATTAAAGGAATGAATGGATAAGTAATAATTTATGTTAATGTAGCTGATATTATTGCATTTCTTTCTATGTTTGATTTTCTTATACAATTCAGGAATGTTTTCCAGTTTTTGAAACTGTGAGTTTTCTGAAAGCAACATATATATATTCAAAATATATTGCTTTTATATATATATAAAAATCAGAAAAATCTGTATGCCAGTATTTCCTAGAACCTTGTCTTTTTTCCTTGTATTTCTTCTGACCAGAATGTGTACTGGAAACTTTATGTAAATATTCCAGGCAATTATAGGTGACCTGCATTGGATGGTCAAGAATATAGATGTTGTAACCAGAAAAAAAAGTCCAAGTCTCTGTATCTGTAGGGTTAGCATGAAGATTAATAGAGATACTACATATAACTGTCTTAATGAAGTGTTATATACATAGAAAGCACTAAAATGGTAGTAATTGTCAATGTCAATATTTTTATTATCCATGGAAGACTGAAGATCTTTCAGTACATGACATTTGTAACATATTTATCACCAAAGTATAAGAATCAGGCTGACAGTGTATGTCATGTCAGCTTTAAAACATCCCATAATTTGTTCTGATCTCCTCATAGGAAAGAAGGATTTGTGGGAAGCAGAATCTAATGACCTTGATGTTTCTGCTAGATATTGTCAGGGATGGGTTATACAAAAGATGGCTTTTGAGCACTTGAAAAGAATGACATGTTAGTAAGAACCAGCAAGAGCTCATCAAAGACAAGTCATATCCTCAAATTCATGCTTAGGATTGGTAACTAGAATATCTAGGTTAGTAGATCAGGAGAATAAAAAAGCTACATGTATTTCCTGATATACTTACTCTTCTGCGATAATCTGAGGTCTCCAGCTGGAGCAAGTGTAACAGGTGAAAGGAAGGCAACATAGGCTAAAAACTGGTTCAAAATGTGCGCCTTTCAATGTTGACTATCAGCAGATCGGCATCGCTAGGAAGCAGGCCCCACATGGAATTCCATAGGGCTTTGCTTGGGTCAATATATTATCACACATGTATTTTAAATATAGAAAACAAAATTATTAAATCTGTATGTGGCAAACATTTGGAAAAGATTGTCAACAAGATTAATGAAGGTATCAAATTTCAAATTGTTTTCTATAAACTGATAGAGGATTGAATGCAACAGAATAAAATGTACTGATCTCCTTGACCATGGATTCAGGATGGGCAAGATAGGCTTTCTGACTTGGTGACAGCTTATGGGAAAAGTCTTGGGGCCAATAGTGAGGAGAACACCTTTGGGAAAAGCACAATATTAGAAGTCATCAGACCTTTGCGTGAACTTAACTTCCTCTTGATCATTGCATGATCTTGGGTAAACTGCTTAACCATTTCAAACTCCAATGTCCTATCTTTAAATGGGAATAACAATCAATTGTAAAAAATCGCAGTTGTGGAGGCATGATGGTTTTATGAGATTAACTTTTTTTCCCTCTATTTAGTTTCTCCTTTTCTTTCCTGTATAGCTTCTGGAAATGAGAGGGCAGAGGAAAAAACCAAAAGGCTTCAGGATGTCTGGATTTGTTTTTCATAACCTTAGCACTAAAATAATTGAGAGGGTTTGGGGTACAGATAAAATGTTGAAAGACAGCAGAGAAAGAGAAGCTACAGCTCCTTCCTGAAGCCAGAAGGGAAGGAAGAGGGATGGAGGGGTGGGGCATGTTGAGAGGAAGAGCTGAGTGGTTTCCTGCATCCTGCCTCTCAGATAGAAACCTAGAGAGGAGTCAAGGCCCCAGAGAGAGAAAAGCGGCTTGGGACTGGGCTGACGGACAGTGATGGCCCATCTGGAAGTCAAGACAGAGCCACTAACCTGGAGGGGCCTTACAACAAGACTGACCACACCTACGTGGACTGATGACCAGGGACTAGACAGCTTGATAGCTGCTGACACATTGAAGTCAAGGACCACACTTCTTCTATCCCTTGCTGAAGAAAGCAACAAGCCTGGTGAGAGGCAAAGAATTGAATTGAATAAGGCATAATGAGAGGTTGAAACAGAAATTGGGTTAGATTATTTACAAATTAAGCTATATGTCTCGAACAACGTGATTACAGAATAAAATTTATACACTCCTTGGCACATAATAGATCAACACAAAGAAAGCTACTCTTATTTCTATCACAAATATTTTATGTGGCTATTCAAAAGGTCGGTACTAACTTTTATTTACACAAGAGTAATTTCCAGGTTAGGAAAGGGAAGGATCCCCCCTGTCATCAGGGGAGAGGTGTGGAATCCACTTGGAGTTTATTGTCAAGAGGGCTGCTAATGACTCATGTGTTGATAGCAAAGGGTGAGTCACATGTGCGGGGAGGAGCCAGGCACTGAATAGTTAAAATAGCCAGGGCTGTGAAAACTGAATAAAGAAAGGCTGAGAAGAGAGATGATAGCTGTCCTCAGACATTTGAAAGGCTTTTTGTGGAAGATACAATGTCCTTGTTCGGAATGGAAGCTGATGGCATGAATCTCTGATTCAATCAACAGAAAGAGGAAGTTTCTCATAGTTGAGTGTTCATCAACGTTAAGGATTCAAACAGATGATGTGCAATATTCATTTTGTCTGGAATGTTGTGAGAAGGTTCTGTATGCGGAGGAATGCAGCCCTGGCACTTTTAGTTTTAGAATGATATGTGGGCAGGCAGAGGCAACCAGTACTCACCAAATTCCAGGACATAAGCTGGGTGGTCTCTATCATGAACTCACTGAATCTGCCTGATGGCCCTATAAGATGAACTTTATAAGCATTATTACAAATCAGATTGCACAGTTTACATAGTAAAATGCCAGACTTCAGAGTGCTGCTTAAGGAACAAATTTTGAACCCAGGGTGTTGCATTAAAGGACCATATAGTTTTCTCTACGCACCTCCTATCCCTAAAACGCTCTTTCAAAGAAAAAAGGGCAAATCCTTAGTTTGAAGACAAAAGTATCAAAATAGATAGATTTTACTATGTACTGACCAATGGTAGCAATGACTCCTTGCAATATTTTAGCTGTGATTCATGGAACTGTACAGAAATATCAGTACACAAATTTATGAACATTTACCATACGTCTAACAGCACAGGTAAGCGTAAGACTCTTATTGTCAAGGTACAAGGTACAAGACTCTTATCGATTGAGGTACATTTGTTTCTATTACTGCAGCGGCTACTTTTATGTGTCCACTTGGCTGGGCCAGTGTCCAGATATTTGATCAAACATTATTCCGTATATCTCCATGAAAATGTTTCTGACTGAGATTAACATTGAAATTGGTGGACTTTGAATGAGGCAGATCGCTTTCCATTATGTGGCTGATCCTCATTCAATAAATTGAAGGCCTTAATAGAACAAAGACTGACTTCCTTCAAGCCAGAAGGAATTCTGCCAGCAGGCTGCCTTTGGACTTGGACTTCACCTCTTCCCTGAGTCTCCAGGCTGCCAGCCCACTCTGCAGATTTTGGACTTGCACCTCCACAATCCTGCAAGCCGATTCCTTAAAGCTTTCTCTTTACATACTTGTACACACATCATGTTGGTTCCATTTCTTTCAAGAACACTGCATAACATGGTATTCATGTGTTTTTACTTGCCCTTCTGTTTCCTGGTGTCTTCAAACTTTAAAATTCTGAGTGGAACAACTACCTACAGGACCTCAGAAGCAGATGACTCCCCAGTCACGCTTTCAGATTAAGAGCACAGCACTAGCCGACACCCACCTTCTTTACAGTCTTGTGAGAGACACTGCACTGGGCTGTGCCCAGGTTCCTGATCCTACGAACTGTGAAATAAAAAATATTTTTGCATGAGTGGAACTTAGATTTCCTCGACACAATCTGGCGTAATAGAGACTGGTTTGAATGGCAAGTGTTCAGGTAGTTTGCATAGACCTCACATCTCTGGGTCTCCTTTTCCTATCTGCAATGTGAGAGAGCTGGAGAGAGAAACTTCAGTTTCCCCTAAGTGCTACAATTCCCTGTCTCTATTAATCATACTGTTTATTCATCAAAGTAAGTACTGATAAAAGTCACAAGAAGAACACACCCTGGATTTTCAAGCCTCTGGATTTGGTGGCAGTGTCCCAGCTTCCTTTCTCCTGTAGCCTTCTGTGCTCAAGGCCTGCTCTACCTCTTCCGTTCCGCCCTGACAGTTCTCTGTCGCTAGCCTACCAATGTGGTATAGTTTGTTGGCACTTTTGTGGGTGCCTGTGCATATGCGTGCGTGCACGTGTGCACACTCACAATTCCAGCTGGGCTACTCTGGCTCTGAATGTGTACACAGTTCTGGCATTCGATATTATAGCTCTAGCATTTCATGGACTGACTCTGGCAGTACACAAGGGTAAGGAAACTTCTTTCCAAGCGTGAATCCTTTTACTCACTTCTCATCTTCAGGGAGGTGTGTCCAGATTCCTTAGCCAAGCAGCTACTTTCAAGTTAGGAGCCAGGGCTTTCAGGCAGTGGACTTTCCCCAATGAGTAACTGGATTTGCGTTTGCAAAGTGATTGTGCTGAATAAAATGTTACATGAACATCTTCCCATCCCTTTGTTAATATCCCCGCCCACTTTTTTCTTTCTTTCTTTTTTTTTTTTTAGTGCAGATTTTAAAAGGAAGTATGACTTAACCAGCCTTATCCCTGAGCCCCAGTGAAGCAGCAGTGTTCTGGCTGCAGGGTCCCAGGCCAGATTGCGGTCGGGCAGTTTGTCCCTACGCCTGCCAAGTCTGGCTTTCCCACTCTCAGACCCTTCAGGCTGTTTCCACATTGCAGCAACTGCCCTCCTGCCACAAAAGCACCCGCCCCACCCCCCAAGTTAGATCTTTCTATAAAGGATTTGAATAATTCAGATTGAGGGCAACAGAAAAGTTTAAAGTGTTACCACTCCTGGAATTATCTAGATGCATTTAAACAGTAGACAAAATTCTAATCCAAAAGTATGAACCTCTGCTTGTGCAACTACAGATAGGTGTCAACAAATCAGTGGGTCTATTTCTGTGGTGGGTGCAGTGGTGGGCATAGGTATACTGAAACTGCTCCCTGCTGGGCCACCTCTTAAAGCTGGTCTTTGCACTTGGTTGGAGAGGTGCCTGTTGGGGTACTCAACCCCCTATTCCCTATCCCCGCCATCCCCTCAAGAGCTCAAGAGACCAAGACATGTGGTGATGGTATAGGGTGGCTGAGTGTATTCTGAAGACAGATGGGACTCCCCATGCTGATGATTATGGGAGAGCGCGGGGAGAGAGAGAGGAGAGAGAGATGAAAGAAAAGGAAAAAGAAGATAAGGCAGAGTAGAAAAGGGGGAGTGGGAGGGGGTGGAGAAAGGGGACAGAAAAGTAAAAGTGGCCTGTTACTAGGCGCACGGGTCCCGCCCGCTGACTAGGGCAGGCTGGAGCGCAGAACCCCACCGGGCAGGGAGGAGATGTCCACATCGCCGCCTGCACGCCCAGCTTCTCCGTCCTTGCTCGGAGGGTCTCCAGGATTCAGGGCTCCCAACTCTCGGGTGACATCGGGTCGGCCCGGTCCAGTCCCGCGCCTGGGAGCTGAGCCTGGCCTGGAGCCACTCTCCCACCCCCACTCCGCCCTCTCAACGCCCTCCTCGCTGCCAGTTCGGGGAGCGCCTCTCCCGCTCTGGAGCCAGACTTCTGGCTTTCTGGAGATCTTGGGTGGGGCAGCTGCGCCTGGGACGGCCCCCGCCGCCGAGCGCCGAGCGGGGGCCACCCCAGGGCCGCGGGGGCCAGGCCAGACGCCGAGCGCCGCCGGGGCAGCCGCACCTGAGCCCCCAGCGCAGGCCAAGCCTCGTCGCCGGAAGCGCGGGCGGAGGGGACCGGCCCCTGGGACAGAGTGAGTCGGCGGAGGGGTACAAGAGCCACAAACGGGTGAACACGTGCTGCCCCAGGCCGGCTGGGGCGAGGACCTGCAGAGTCGGGCCCCTCCACCCACCCGCCCACCTCCGCCCGCTCAGAGCGCGCAGCACCAGCTGCCTCCACCTTCTTGCTCTAACTTCCTTCAACTTCTCTGTAAGGAGGAACCTGCCGCCCCGCCCGCCCCCTGGCCGCCGCGACCCGCACTTGAACTTCGCAGCGCGACCTTCCACCTTGCGCAGTCCGGTGCGCGGGCGAGGGGCGGCTGCGGGGAGCCCAGATGAACTGGCAAGAAAGACCGTGAGCGAGGGTCGGACCGCAGCGCTCGACCCGGGCGCCAGGGGTCTCCTTTGGGGAACTGGGAGCAGCAGAGCCTGGGAAAGACTGGGGAGGATGACCATTCGGCACTTGGGGACCTCAGCGCAGTAATGCCAACATGTAAGTCTCACCTTTCAGCTCAGAATTCCGTGACACCTTTACCTGTATAACCCCTCCCCCCAGTCCCTTCAACCAAATGATTTTGTAAGGACTTCGACTGTATTGACAAAATAAACCGGTTTGTCTTCAGTTTCCCCCAGGCACTGAGGAATGAGCTGGTATTGCCAGAAGAAGCTGTGACATTTGTGTGTGGCTTGCTTTTTTTTTTTTTTTTTTTTTTTTTCAGGGAGAGGTAAACCTCACATTTGGGCGGTGTAAAGCATAATAAAAAGGGCAGGGCTTCAAGAATGGGCAAAGCGTGTTTTCGATTCAAATTAAACAAGGAGTAACAGGCCAGGTTCCTCCATCCTGGGGCCTTGGCCAGCCAAGAAAGTGCTCTCCTGGATCAACACCTGGAGGCTTGGAAGGTACTGGTTTGCTGAGACATTGTTGACTTTACACATTGACTGTAGAAGTTATACTTGCATCTTCAGGTTATTAGAATGATTTTTTAAAAGCAGGCAGAAAAGGTTCTTCATTGTACTTTGCAGATTAAAAAGTAATTAAGGAATATGTCATTTATGTGATGGGATCTGTGGGGAGACTTGTGTAGGATTGGTAGTAAGGGGAAGGATTATAGAGCTAAGGAAACGTTAGAGAAACCTAGTAATAGCTTTACTTTCATGGAATTGCCATCGGAGTGGTGAGGTGCCTCAGAGCGACCCTGCAGTAGGGCCACCGAGCACTGTGTGGCCTTCCAGAATGGAAAAAAAGGAAGGTGCTCAAAAGGGCCAAGCTTATTTTTGCGGCCAACTCAGAAGTTCCTTTTTCTTGTAATATGTAATTTTACCTCTGGTGTTTTATTTAATTTTGGGCAGACATCCTGGTAGACATTTTTCTCCTTTCCACTGACTAATATACAAGAGTTTCTAGAAATTGATAGTCACCCTTCCTCCCCCAACTACTGGATCCTTATTGATTTCCAACTAAATTTCCTCCTTCAGGTCCTCCATGGGAAAAGATACACCCTCAGGCTCTGTCTTTCCCTTCTTTGCACCTTTACTTCCCCAAGCCCCTAGTACACATTTTTAAAATAGGAAAAAGTAATGCCTAGTATTGTGTAGCCCTGCTCCTGTTAGTGACCAGCGTACTTAGAAAGGAACCACTTATTTTTGTTAAGACTGCATGTGAAGCAGTTTCGCACCTGTGAGTTTTGAAGTTTATGCAGTGGAATTATCAAGGGAAAGCCTGAAATATCTTCTTTTAGAATACAGCCAACCGTCTCTTGTAAGAGTTGTTCTCATATAAAGGGGACACATTTTTAATGAATGTGAGTTTGTTTTAAATTTCACTTTTTCCTGAAAACATGGTAGGATTTTTGACGGCAGATGCTTTCAGCTTTTTTAGGTAATGTAGGTCTTAGGAAAAAAGCATGTTACACATAAAAACAAAGTAGGAATATAGCAATTTTTAAAATAGAAGATGTGAAAATGATCAACAGGTAATGGAAAAATGCCCTGATTGTGAAATTAAGTTATCTAATTCATTTGAATTTGCACATGATTTAAAAATCTGATGTCATTATAGAGTGAAAGCATGAACAATCACATAAAATATAGAGTGTAGTACCCTGATTTGAGTTCTATGTTGGGCTTTGTGGCTGAAAGTTGTTACATTTCTTGCCAGATAATAACTGGATTTTTTTTTCCCATTTTGCTGTTTATAATTCATATGGAATGATTTAAGATGATCTGATTCTTTTTAGATATTAGTATGTTAGAATATATGGAAATAACACCAACCTTTCCAAGGTAAATATTTCTACTGGCTTCTTGATAAAAAGTTAAAATGAGAAACTAAACTATATTATCTTTTAAATTTTAATAGATTCAAGTATACAAGCTAAGTATATTCTCTGCCTACCACTTGTGGAGAAGGAGTATATACCATCACACTCAAGTTCTAAAATTACAGAGCTACAAATATATTTTGCAGTTATAGTTACTACATGTTTTTCATACCCTAAGAAATTTAGCAGGTTTAACAAGACTTGCATTAATTGGTCTCAAGCTGCATGAAGCTACTGTTCCATTTATGGCTTATATAAATTACATGGCATTGTGCTCTTCCAATGTGAATGGTGAATGAGGCTATTGTGTCTTGGCTTATGGGAAATATTAGAAGCTTGTAGTTTTACTGCCTAACTGGACATGTAACTCTGATTTCTGGAAATAATGATTTAAAAGAGAATCAGTTTATATATTAAAAATAAACTTAAAACTGCCTCCTTAAACCTGACCATTTTTTTTAACTGCCCATATCTTCCAGAGTTTATATTTCTGACTGGATAATTAAAAGCTTCTAAAGACCATTTAGACTTTAGACTAAATAGAAAAAGACTTTGTTCAATGTGTGTGGCATGCTTGGGCAAAAACTTTTATCTTTCCATTTTCATTTCTAATAATATGACATTATTATATTATCTACATAGGATGAATATTGAGGTGATAAAATTTAAAGGACATTTCAATTGTAACTACAAATGCCAACAAAACTGGAATGGGGCTACCTGAGTATCATCCTACTTACTTTTATAAGCATTGCTCAGGGTGGAATTATTCAGTTTTCCTCAAGGGAATCAAGATTACTTCAAGATTGCTGTATTTAAAATGTTTATAGCGAGAATGAGAAAGGTTTAACATACTTAGTAAAGAATTGGTAAGTCACAAATCAGTAAGAAGAACATTTACATTATAATAAAACACTAACAAATAACTTGAACATGCCAATCCAAATAAATCCAAAAAGGACACTACTTCTCTCAAACTGGCCATGATTAAAACAATAATGCCCAACAGCGATGAGTGTGTCATACAATAAACATTCATACACTTCAGCGTAAATGCATGTGTATTTAACCTTATTTAGAAATAATTTTAAACCTACAGAAAAGTTGCAGGAATAGTGCAGAGAACACCTGTATGCTCTCATACAAAATCACTTGTTATAAATATTTGCATCATTCATTTTATCATTTTCCTTCCCCTCTTCCTTCCATCCTGTATAGGTACATTAATTTTCCCCTGAAACATATGAGAGTAAGTTACATAATCAGGGATTTAAGATTTATTTTTTTAACTGAAACTTAAATTGAGATATTTATAGATTCACATGCAGCTGTGAGAAATGATACAGAGAGACCTCGAGTACCCTTTACCCAGTTTCTCCTGTTGGTAACATTTCGCAAAACTCTAGTATAATATCACAACTACATGTACTTGTGTGTGTGTGTGTGTGTGTGTGTGTGTGTGTATTTCTCAAGGTTTCCATTTAATTTCACCTGTGATACAAACCAGTTACACATGTTACAGCTCAGGTAAAGGCCAAGATTTGTGCAGATTTGAGGAGTAAAACTTGCCACCTTTTGAAGCAAGGTGATCCCAACTTAATGAAAGAACTTGAGTGATGGAATAGCACTTCACCTTTCCATTCTTTGCTTAGGCTTAGGAACATGATCTTTAACTAGAAGAAGAAATACAGTTATAAGCAGACCTGAATAAACCGGATTCCCGTTGTTTTCACTCTGAAAGATTTAAGGTATGCTCTGTGCTACGCCTCATGCCCCTTTGTGATAGGGGTTGCCATAGAAATAGAGTTGGGATGTGAAGAATGAAGTTAATTCTAATTATTGCTGGTATCATTAGAACTATTAGCATACCAATTTCTCCACTAACTTCAGAATTGCTTCACTACTTTCAACTGTGATGCTTCGGGGAGCTAGTGGGGTGATAGGGTTCTTTTTTTTTTTTAAGATTATTTCAGTGATGCATATGGATTAAATCATATCCACAAAGGGTTATGCTCACATTTAAAATAATTCCTATAAAAGGGCGAAGTGTTCAAACTTCCTGAGACAGGACTCAAGCGTATTGTATTTTGTAGCCTATACAGATTGAAAAGGAGAAGCAAGTTTGCAGTCGCAGTAGCTAGTTTCTGAAACAGGTGAGTTGGAGACCAGGTGACAGGGTAGTGAGGAGTCTTTTGGCTCTGTTACCACTGATTATATGCTCTTGGGCAAGTGGTTTAGCATTATAGTTCTTTCACCTGTGAGATGATAGATTTTATTATATAATTGTTAGATTCTTTTCATATTATAAAGTCTGTGAATCTCTTTCTGAAAAATATTCTTGCTTTCTTCAATAGAACTTGGAGCTTGGAGGCCACAACCCAAGTGGCACAAGATTATACTCTTTTTTTTTTTTTTTTTTTGTAGTTCTTATTTGGAACCCTAGTAACCCTGTTGAGGATTTTCCATTCTTGTGAGAAAGTTGTTTAAATCTCAGGCATGTGTCTTTGCTGAATGATCCCTTGAGAAGACACACAGTGCTTTCCTTCCTCTGTTCTATTCTTAATTTATTTGTTTCTGTTCTTCAGTAAACAGTAAAGTGGACAAAAGTTGGCGTGTCACATGGTTTATGCCTGGTTACAAGTGCTTGCCTTGTCCGGCATCCATTTTCTGTGCAAAACAATTCAGTCTTCAGAACTGGAATGCATCAAGCCCCCAGTTGTCTGATAGGATTGCAGGCAGCTTTTGTAAAACAGCTTCAGGTTGGGATATGGAATCCATAAATGTCAGAACCTCTTATAGCCAAAGAAAGTTGTGTGAGCCCATGAAACAAACAGTATTGAGTGTTGCCAGGCTAATGAATGCAGCTCACTGAACACTGTTGAGAGAGCATGTGAACCTAAAAGAGAGCCATGAGTCACTTATTGATAGAGGAGGATTGTCTCCTGCCACAAAGATGAAGAAGCTCGGTGTTCTCTTGGGCTAAGTCTCCTTCTGTTAATATCTGTAGAGCTGGGAGCCAGGTTTGTCTGGTCTGCTCCTTTATTTCTCGGGGCTTCGGTTTCTTCCTCTGTGAGATGAGGTTAGGCTTCATCTTTGGCCCTTCCAGGTCTAAAAGAATAGCATATTCTATTAGATATGCTATTAGATATATTCAGACTTTTTAAAATTTGTAGTGCAGTTGTTTCCCTCGCCCCCACCACTCTTGCATATATAACTGTGCTCCTGTTTTAGAAGCACACTCATTCATCAGCAGTGTGAATGGGAAACACCTCATTCTTCCAGCATCAATGGGAAATGGACACATTCACCCAAATGAGTCATCTTTTCATGTGACAGAACTGTATCATTTACCTCTTTTAAAGCCCTTACTGAGTGCCATGCAGTGTTATCTCTAGTTCTTTTTCTTGGGTAATATTGTATCTGCAGAAGAGGAAATAAGCTCAGAGTTCTGCCTCCCAAACCACACAGTTGATAGAGGCTCCAGGACGTCACTCTGTGCTGTTCCCGAGTTCACATCCGTTATCGTGACGATGGCTTGCTATACCAGATTGCTCGTCATAAGCAGTAATACTGCTCTTCATTTCAAATATTTTGGGTGGCTGTATTAGCAAGCGTACCTTTCATACAAAAAATATCTTCAGACCTGAAACTTTCCCTAATTTAGAATTTGCACTTCAAGCTGCATGATGCTGGAATTTCTAGTTTGGTGAACATAAAAACATGGCATGAATATTAGACACTACTTGAAATTTTTGTATTCATGGCCAATGGTTAATTTATTATACTTCTGTTTCCGACTGATCCCAGAAGAGGCCACAGAGTCAGTTCATTGGTGTTGGTTTATGCCATTAATCCTATTGTCCATTCTTGTTTAAGTCTTTTCTTTTGACCTTAGTGTTGACAGAATAACCACACCTATATTAGAATGCCTGGGTCGATGGTAATAATAATAATAACTAATATTTACTGAGTGCATACTGGGTGTCAGTCACTGTTCTTAGAAGACATAGTCTGATTTAATCATTCAGTAACTCCATGAACTAGATTCCACTGCTGTTGCTGATTTGCAGGTGAAAAATAGGAAGTACAAGGTGGTCAAGTAAATTTCCCAGGGGTTACCTGGTTTGTAAGTAGCAATCCCAGGACAGTCTGACTCTAGGGTATGTTCTCTTGGCTACTTAGGTGGCCTCTAACAGTAACATACAGATTGTAAGTGCAGGCTTGAGGCAAGTGCAGGAATCATTTGATGTCTCTTTTTACTTGAATATTTCTCTTCTCTCTTTTCCGGTATTCTGTTTAGTATTATATATTTTACTTCAGATGAGCCAGCTTATGGTAAAGAAAGTATCACAGTTGGCCCTTGAACAACACAGGTTTGAACTACTCGGTGAACATATACGCTGATATTTTGGGGGGAGGGACATAAATATCTACAGTTGGTCCTTCGTATCCCTGGGTTTCCCATCTGAGGATTCAGCCCACTTCAAATCAAGAACACTATTTTCGGTCTGAGGTTGGGAATCCGAGGAAGCCTAAGGCCGACTGTAGGAATTGTTCCACACCAGTTTCCAGGAGGAACTTGAGCATCTGCGGTTTTGGTATCCTTGCGAGGTCCTGGAACCAATCCCTGATGGACACTAAGAGACAATTTTAGTTCGGTTTTTGGGGAGTCATACGTTAGGCACGGCTTTTCGACTGCATAGTTAGCAACACCCCAACTCCTGGGTTGTTCAAGACTCAACTCTATTGTGACCCTAAAGTATCTTATTAGTTGGCCCTCTTTTAGAAGTAAAATGACTCTCCATTACCACTTACAACCAAGGTAACTAACTCACTTTGGGGATTTAAGGTCTGGGGATTGCTTACTGCTACTTCTCTAGCCTCCTGCTTCATGGCTTCCTTGTCACCAGTCCATTTAGGGTCCCTTTTGGTGACTGGCTTGCATACTTGCTGCCCACTTCACCTGCCTGCCTCTTGTGATGGAGCCGAGTCAATGACAGGCATCAAACCACGGTTTTGAGCCAAGATAATATGGCTGCTCCTGGCTAAATCATTAATAAGCATAATTTTGAGTTTAAAGACAAGACTGTTAGTTATACAGATAATTATTTGAGTGTTCTCAAAGCACCACCCCTCCATCTAATATCATTTACCAGTTTCTATACTATTCGGTGTTTATTAGCCATATAAAAACATTGATAACTAGATAAAGAAGTTAATCTTTTAGGGTGTTAATGCTTCAATCTTCATTCTGAGGGCAATTTAATTTAATTTTAATTATCTTCATTTGTAAAGCAGCAGACATTATATAATGAAAATTTTCCGTAAAGTCTAAACTTCTGGGGGATTAGATGAGATGTTAATATAATTACCCTCTAGTCACCCAGATGGACATGTAACTGGTGATGTTGAACTCTGAAGCTGAAATTGCTTTATTTTTAAATATTTTTTTTCTTGAACTACATGACTATTTCTCCATCTTCATGCAGAGATCACCTATTATAATTTCTCTGATAAGGTAGGTGCCACCAGGTGGCAAGTAAAATAAATATATGGTTTTCTATCATTTGATCAGTCTGAAGGGGGTGATTAGTTTATTACCTTTATTTAGAAGCACGACTGCGATCAGTTTCTGTTTTCCGTGTCCCGCTGCAAATACATTTACTGCCGTTGTCCTAATGCCTTAGTGAATTCCAAGTGTCCTGATGGTCGCCTTCCCCCACTGCAGGATGTTTCACTCAGGTCGGTTGCGGAGCTGCCGTTGGAAGTGGAAGCCAAGTTCCCTCTTGTTCTTACTCGCTTTCTCTATTGTCTGTGTTCCTCACTCAGGTAAGTAAGACTTTTTCTATTTGAAGCCCTCAATTTGATAATGATCGCATTGTCTTCCGAGTAGGTGTGCGGTTTGTCTAAGTAAGCGCAGCTTTATCTGTGGCCACTCCCTTCTGTTTCTGTTCTCAGTGGCTTTTCTGTCCATGGCCTGTGCTCCCCTCTGAATTCTGTGTGAACTATCACTTTGATCATTGTTTTACTTTCTAATGAGTGTGTTTCTCTAATCTCCACTGCATTTCTTTTAGCTTTATTTATTTATCTAGCTCGTATTGAGTGATGAGATAGCTACATATCTGACATTAAAAATGTACTAGCTGTTCTTCTACCATTGAATAAATATGCAGTACTTCGTTTTTCTCTTTTCAAGTTTTATGTACTTATTTATAGAAAGTAAAGTACAGACTTTGCTATTTTTATTTATCTGGATTTCATTGCCATGTATGGGACAAGGATTTGAAGTTAAGTTTTTTGACCATGAAGTTTAAAATGATATAAAATAGTTTAATTGCATTATTTTTGGAATTAAAATATTTAATTTTTGCAATTACCATTGTTTTCCTGAAATTTGAAACAAGATTCTTTTAGCTTTGTTGAAAGCTAAATTTTCCATAAACAACTAATTATATGAATAAGCCAATCAGAACCTGAGGAATGTAAGTGATGTTCAAAAGTAAACTGTTTTTTCATTTATATGGTTTTGTTACTTAGAGAAAACTGCATTCATTTCTCTTAAGTTCATTTTATTTTACTAATTTTTTAGTGCTTTATTCAATTTATATTTTCCTTTAGAATGAAATCATTACTCATGAAGTTTTATGAATTTATTACCTGGAATTTAACCAATATTTCATATATTCCATATTTATAATATATCTCTGTGTTATTATAAATTATACATTTAATGAATCACAGTGATAGATTATCCACTAAAATTGGTTATTTATGGATCAAGAAAGGTAACTTGTATTTACTATATAAATAATGTTTTTCCAAGCCATTAGGTCATTTTAAGAGTTTCAGCTACTTATTTGGAAAATCCCTGGCTTTTGTTTAATAATTTCAAAACAAGACTGATCTTTGAGTGCATTTCTTTGTGTATTTGTTTCAATTTCATTATAAAGTCATTCTTTCTGCTACATTTATTACCAGAAAAAATAATTAGAGGAAACAAAGTTAGTAAAGGATCTGACAATTACATATGCATTGGATTTTTTGGTTGTACAGTGTTGAACAGTTTCTTAACTTTCAAAAGTGATACTCGAAGAACCAATTCCATGATGTAAGATAAAGTAGGAGATTAAAATTAGTTGTGGTTTGTTTAGTTTCTTTTTTGTTAGGTCATGGCTTTTGTAAATTTTTAAGTGCTCTTGAAACTTTAAATTGGGGTTTTTAATTTTAGATGTCAACATTTTAATTGATATATTCACATTCATTATTTTTAATCATTTGAATACATGAAGTAAAAGACATATGAAGGGGGACCCCCAAAATGGAATTTATTTATAAAAAAATTGTGTATTTATTCTTACATGTTTAAACTTCAGTCACCTTCAAAGTACTGTCCCTTTGATGCAATACAGCTATCAAGACTTTTTTTCACTGCTCAAAACAGATTTTGAACTCATCAATTTTGATGCCTTTTAGTGCTTCTGCCATTTTTTGTTTCCCGTCTTCCAAGTAGGCAAAAAGTTTCCCTTTGAGCACTTTTTTCATCGAGGTAATAAGGTAGGTGGGGCAAGGGTTTCATACCATTTCTGATCAAAAACTGCTGAGCACTCAGCATGGTGTGGGCCAGTGTGGTGGTAAATCACCCATAATGAAATGGGCAAATATGTTGACAGAGTCTTCAAAAACAATTCCCTAAAGCTGAACCCAGCCTCTCACAACAACGCCAGCTGGTACACTGATCCAGCTGGGTTCCTAGAACACTCATTTAGCAGGGGGAAGCCTGTTGTACTACAAGGGGCCTGCCCTCCAGAATAATTCCAGTTGTTTTGGGTCCCCCCTCGTATTTTAGACTACTTAAAAAGAGTCAGCTGTGCTGGGAGCAGGATGAGAGGCAAGAGAAAGCACCAAGTGTGCTCCATTTATGGAGGCCCCCATTCTCAAGGTCATAGGGATCAAAATGCTTTTAAGTTACTGTCTCACACAATGAACCTTTCTTAAAAATTTCTTCCATTACCCAACACTTTGCATGCACCAGGAAATAAGGCTTTGTGACAGCCAGGTACTGTGTTTACTGATGAAACCAGTTTTGTGTCCATATATCTGTAAACATGATTTACTTAAAACGCCACCATCTCACATGAATATCTGAACTCAAAAAATATTTTAGGGGTCTTTATTGAAATTTTAATATAAACTTTTTGCCTTATAACTAACTCAGCACAGTTAACATATTGCATATTAAAACTTTAGATATATCTAATTTTCAAAGTTCTACCTTTAAGTCATAGTGTCACACTGCTATATTTTCAAGAACATCTAGTGCTTAACTGTGATGATATGTCTCTACATATGCACTCTGACTTTTTTCATTCTCCAGATGACCCCTAGGTGGTCTTACTGAGTCTACGGGCTCTAAATGATACATTGATGTCAATGTCTGGTAAATCCATATTGCTAATCTCGGCCCCTTCCTGGACTCCAGAGCCACCTCTTCGGTTGCTTAACCTCATCTGTACTTCAATATATAATAGGCTTCAAACTTCTCGTGTGTAAACAAGATTCTTAATTCCTACCTCTTAAATGCTTCACTTTCAGTCATTACAATCCATCCTACCATCCTGCTATTCTCTCATACCCTCACTATTTTCTAGACACATCAGCCTTTCTATTCCTTAATCATGCCTTCTAGTACCCTCTTCTCCCTAAATTACACATACCTGGTTCTTTTTCGATACTTAGATCTTAATTAGTATCACCTCAGCTAAGCCTTCCTGTCTCTCAATTCAAAAGAATATCATATTATCAGTATCATATTAGCCTTAGTCTGCAGATTTGGATTGCTCTCTTGATAATGTTTTGCTAATTTGACTTTGATAGTTAGGTGGGAGGGTTGGCAAAACCTTTACTGATTGTTAAGATTGACACTTAGTTCAGATGATAAAAAATTAGAATCTTGTTTTTTAATTTGGATAATATCCATAGTATAATTTGTATAACAGAATTGCAGCATTAGCTCTCCTAGCAGGTAAGTTAACACTTACAATTTCATAGGACATTTACAAAGCAAATAACATACAAGGTTTGTGTCCTTCAGGATTTTAAAAAGAAATGTGTAAAAAGAATGTGTTATCTGTTGCCAAGTGATGAGTGTAACTTTTATCAAGAGCTACAATAAAATAGCAGCTGAATATTTCAGCTGGTCCCATGGAAGTGTAATTTACAAAACCTGATTGTTTTTTACCCGCTAGCCTGACAATATTTAGAAAGGTTGATAAAATCTAGTATTATCAGTGATGATGAGGAAAGGGCACATGCTAACTGTTGGTTCTGTCATTTGGTAAAGTAACTGGGCAGCATTTTTTAAAAAGTAAGAATGTGTATTCTCTTTGACACCATTCTCACATGTAGGCATCTGTCCCATAGAAGTAAAAAAACACACACAATATGCATATAGAAAAATATATGCTGATATTTTAACTGTAACATTGTAATAGCAAGCAGTTGGTAAACACTCTAATTGTTCATCAACAAGGAAATGCTTATATAATTTTTTTTACATTACTAGCATGACATACTGTGCAGTCATTCAAACCAAAGTAGTCGGATTATGTATATTAGCTTGGAAAGATGTTTATGATGATGTTAAATTATAAAGCAAATTGCAGAACCATATGCAATTATCCCAGATTTGTAATAGTTTGTATTACAAATCCAGGATATGTTATGCATATATATATTCTTGAATAAGACTGTCTAAACCTGGTAATAAAACATGGAATGATATACAAGAGGCTTTAAAATGGGTTATCTCAGGGGCGTAGAATGGGGTAGGTACCTCAGGGTTGGTGAAAAGAAGGAAGTCCATGGGACTTTACGCAACTCTGAATTATTCGCCTTATTACAATCAGCATATGTTACTTTAGTACTTTGAAATGCCCCCCCCCCAAAAAAAGGAAAGACAAATTTTTTTGGTTTAAAAACAAAAGGAGCTACATTAAAAACATGCCCAGACAGACTGTTGAAGGGTGTGCATATGATACTTCTCTGTTAGTCAGTGAACCATTGCTCTGGCTCGCTCTTCACTTGATAAGAATGTCTGAAAGGTGCTTCAGATAATAAGGTCTTTTTATGCAGCACAACACTCCATGACTCTGAGGATGAATGATGAATTCCCAGCAGACAGAGGTTATGGCTTCGAGTGGAGTGGGAAACGCGCAGGCAGGAGCCAATGAATCCCTAAGCAACCAGGAGCCTGTTTCCACACAGATAACCTCAGTCATGGGCACTGAGGGGAGGCACCTCCCTTCTCTCCCGAAAAGTGATGATATCAGCAGATCAGCTCCAGGCTCAGTGTTACTCTGGTATCTCTGATACATAACTAAAAGGGGAAATGTTTCTAAAAGTACAATCTGGCTTGAATTGTCAGCTTCCTGGCCCAGAGCACCTCATAGTTCTGGAAGGCAAGTGACCGGGCAAAAGGAATCTTGTGGTTCTTTTTGTTTGTGTGTTCGTTTTTCTCTTACAGAATGATCAGTGATTCTGTGGTATCGATTGCGTGGCAGTCTGTGTTGTTAGACATGTCATTTTACACTTACGTTTATATTTGATGGAAAGGATTTCAAATCCTTTGCACAAAAAATTGTCCCTTTATAAATCTAGCAGGTTTTTTAGCCATTTTAGTTTTAATATTGCTTAAAATGACTAAATAAATGTATCTGAAAGGTCAAAACTAAAATATAATTATGCAAACTATTCTTATCAAGTGAAAAAGAGCCAGAATTAACAATTGACTAACAGCAAATTGTAAAATGTAATGCTTTTTTTCAGTCAGGGTCAAAGTGCTCCCAATTATACCTACCGCGTGAAGCTGCAGGGCTGTTGCTCCATCCTGCACCCGAGATTAGATGAGCCCATGTGACTGAATATTAACAAACCCTAGAAAGTTGCATGCAGGCATTTTTTTGGGGGGGGTCTTCCTCGATAATTTTCTTCGTATACCTTTGAGAGGACCTGAATTTGGTGTAGGTAAATATCAGATCCTGCACTGGTGTCATCAACTCAATTACGTAAAAGTGATTAGGGATGACTTGTCATCACAGTGCCACTTTCAAGTGACTAAGCAGTATGATGGGGGTACCGCTGAAGCTGATACCCACCAATGGGGATAGGAACAGAGGATGTCAGCAGAGAGTCCTGCTCCTCACTGGCCAGGGCCCCCTCGCCTCCAGGGTGGCTGTCAAGCTGCAGAGAGGTCACAGCGGGTGCGGGTCTCGGCAGGTGGATCCGCCTGACGCTGGGCCTCGAGCTATCTGAGGAATGTCTCAGAGCCTGTCTGTCTCCACCTGTCATGTGAAACCTCTGGGGGTGGGTGGACTGGCTGACACATGTCCTTTGCGTCAGCCACAACCTTTTTGCTTTTGTGTAAACACTTGTTTTTCTTTTTAAGAGTAAAAATGCTGCTGAATAAAAATAAATTAGAGAAATGGCATATTTACTTTGGAGTCATGAAGTCAGTAAGAATAAGATAGTGGTCTCTAGATATTTGAAAAGTGGTCATCTGGGATTAACAGACTTGTTCCAAGTACCTGAAAAAGCAGAAAGGATGATTGAGTCCATGCTCCAAGGTCCAAATAGCGCTCCTCGTTATTGGTTGCCAAAAAATAGAGCGGCTGTCCTTCAAATTCTTCCTCATCACTGGACTCAGGACATGAAAAAGGAATCTCAATAATGAAGAGGAATTTGACTAAAAATCCTGAAAGATTCCTCAGCCTACTGTTAAATCATAGAATGAGAATGTGTGTGTGTGTTATATAATCTGTTTTTTATATACGCAGAATGCCATATTGTATTTTTTTTACTTAAAAAGTTTTACTTTAAAGTTTCTTCTTTGTGCATTTTCTTTCAACTTTAGCAGGTAATTTTTATACTGACTTAGAGATTGGCCTGGTAACTTTCCCAGACAAGATAAGCCTGAGGAACTCTAGACTTTGGCAGGTACAAAATTTTCTGCCATTTCCAAATTAATAATTCTTTAAGGAATTTCCTTTTATTTTCAGCAAGTAGAATACATGCTCTTTGTCACCATTCCTACAAAGATTGCAACATCATAGTATTCAGTAAGGAAAGAATGTGGAAAAGAACAAAATGGAAAAGAGCCCAAATTGGAAACAGTAACTTATTTTAGTTTTAATGAGTAAATATATTTTACAGGGTGGAGCAGCAGGGGAGGACAGTATGGAGGCGAGAGGAGAAAATATATCAATCACACAATAAGCAAGAAGGCCCAGTATTAAAATCATTCTTGCTCCTTCACTGAAATGGGATGATCAAACACCTGAGAAGAAATCGAGGTTATTTGTCAACGTGTGGGTGGCAGCTGCCACCCGTTCGGATGAACCCTTCCCACCATACCCCAAAACAACAGCAGAGTTCTAGAAGGGGAAGTAAAGTAGTCCCATGGGAATTATGTTGCCACCATATTTCTATGTGAAAGACTAATTATCTTGATTTAAAAAATATTAAAATATGGCCAGTTAATTCCTTTAGATAAGCTCCCTTCTCTGGAAAATAGTTTTAATGACAATGATTGCATGTCAGCACATCTTAGTGCACAGCCATTGCTAAACCAGCTTCATCCTCAACTTGGGGTTTAAAAATGATGTACTTTTTCAAGAAATTACAAAATTTTCTTCAGTAAGTCCACTACGAAGAGTCAGAAGTCTCTTGCTTATACATTCTCCTAGAATGTTCACGCTAGAGCCCAGGTAATGGGTGGTGTCAACACTCTTTAAGATTCAGATTTTCTTCTCTTTATTTTTAAAATTACGCTAATCACTCTTATTGATCTGATCAAAGCAACATGAATGAACTAATATTCATAATTTTTCCCAAAACCCCAAACAGAAAGATATTTTTAGAAGATTTTTTACCTGGTCAAAGCTTCAAAGAATATTGTTAAAGTAAAATGCAGATCTGAAAAAAATACTCCGAGAATGTTAATCACTGCTTTTAAACACATCCACAGATCCTGCCTTCATTTATTTTTTCCCTTAAACATACGCACAGGAATATGGCATAAGAACAGCTGACACTGGCCCCTCATGAGTGTAAGTAACAGTTTTGCTGGGTTACTGGCTTTACGGAACACAATTTCTAGGCAGAGGATTAAGAGTTTTCTGGTCATAGGGATTTCAGTGGCTTCAGTAAGCATAGCAGAGGGGCAAAAAGCTGGACTTTAAGAGGTGTTTTGCCTCCGTGTGGGATTTTTTAGGAGAGAAGTACACTCACTGAGGCCTGGTGGAATGTGGCCGCCACCCTTCCTGCACTGTCTTACGGAGCCTGTGCACACCAGTTGTGTCCCGGCTGGCTCCTCAGAGGTCAGGATTCGCGTTTTACCGAGACTGCCAATCACCTCTCTCTTTAGAATGGTAACCTGAGAATCTGTTATGTGTAGGAAGTTCATGACCACAACTGCTATCACCATACTGCTGAGGTACAAATATTTCAATAAACACTAAGGTTGGTTCTTCTCTCAGAACATTTGCTATGTTGACGCAGGGCTTTTTCCTCCCAGTGCAGTAAACCCTGATGCTTTCCTTGGCGTTTCATTAAGACTCTCATTATTTCTCATCACCTGACTTGCTTATGTGACACACACACACACACACACACACACAACAGAGGTCTGTGTCTTTCAGGAACTTTCAGAAATTTTTTTCTCTAAATTTTCACTTAAAAAAAATTGAGATATAACTGACATGTAACATACGATGCAGCCTTTTCTTGTGTTTAAGGCAGCGTCCATTTACAAGCACAGTGCTGTCTGTGATTGTGCTAACCCCGAAGAGGTTTTCGGTAAATGTTCAGTGCGTGAATTAAATCGCTTTCCCAGCTTCCATCTGTGATTTTGGATTTTCCTTAGCAGGGTAAGTCTAGCAGATCTGAGGGTGAGGTATCCTTAATAAGAGCCTTTTCTCTTTCCCAAGTATTATTAAAGTAAGTTAAACATTTCTGAGAGCATTATCGTACCTAAAGGAACTACAGAGAACATAGGGTTAGTATTGTACGCTTAAACTCATTTAAAAGCTAAGGCTGTGTCATAACAATATCATAATAATGTTTGAGAATTGTGTGTGTATCAGATTTTTTCACATGTATTTATCAGCCTCCTTTGGAAGTCCTGGCTCTGCAGAGCTAATTATTGTCCTTAGTGTGCAGATGACTGCTCTGGGACAGGAAGGAAGCATTGAGGCGTGTGCGTGGTAGAATCGCAGAGGTGTTATCTATCCAGGGACAACGAGAGCTCTCAGAAGAGTTTTCATGGAGGAGGTAATGTCTCAACTGCCTCTGCTCACGGGGGTGATGAAAAAATAACTGACAAATGGTGCGGCTCTGGCATTGACCATTTGGAGAGATTTTTCTGCAGTCGGATTGGATGTAAAATCTAACGCAGCTGTGGGAGCGGTGTGTGCCCATGGAGTATCAGCCCTGATGATAATACGAAGCAGGAGGGTGGGAGATGGGAATGGGAATAGAGAGGGGCCATCTAGGCAGAAGAGGTGGAGCAAATGGGCAAGTACATCAAAAGTGATTTTGTGGAAGGATATATAGAACAAACATAGTGTTGTTTCTTTCAAGGTCATTTTGTTGTAATGTTGAGATGCCATAGGAACTTAACTCTCATTTGTATCAATTAGCCTGTAGTAAAATTGGTTTTGTTGTCTATCCTTTTGCTTACAGTCACAGAACCAGTTGATGATGTTAAGCGAGGGCATACTGTGCTTCCTGTATGAGAAGAGAGGGTCTCTGCAGGAGGGAGTAAGGAGTGAAGTTAGGCAGGTGAGTGGGAGGCCAGGCCATGGAAGGTGTCAGGAAGGACTATGCTGAGCAGACCGGATGAGGAATCCCAGCCCAGGAGGTGAGATTGACATGTCCCCACTGGCTCTGACTCAGTTTGGGACATGCACATTCAGAAACATGTGCTAAAGGGTACAGACATTAGGGATGTCCCTAGGGTTGTAGGTAACTGAGTGACAGATTTTTTTTTTTCTGTTTATGGAACCTGTAGTTTGTGCTTTTTCTGTGTTGTACCATTTTGACTCAAAAATGGCAGCCTTACTTGTCTCATTGGTAAACAGAATTGTTGTGTAAATATATTGAAAAGCTGAAGATAGTAATAGAACTTCAGACACCCCTAAGACCTCCTCTTTCTTGCTCAGACCTATGTTTAGTTGTGACCAAAGGCTGCTGAATTTAAATTAACCATGTCTTCCGGATCTTTATAACTCCTAATTCTGGGTCTCAGCTCTACCAGGTGTATTATACACACTCCGCGTCATATCCCTGCATCCAGTGTTTCTGTTAAACCACGATCCCTGAATTGATGTAACTTCATTGCTCCCTCCCTTTGTAATGCCCTACCAAGTACCTGCCAAATAATAGGACATCGTTAAATATTGAATGAGCGCAGAAATGAGAGACTGTATGTATTTTTGCTAAGCAAAATTAGGATTTAGACATGGGTGTTCAATTATTTAAGAGAAGAAATGTATTCTTAGCATCAGTATTATGTTGAGTTTTAAAAACTAATGGGTCAGCCTTTCTGTCTTTGTGAAAGACCAGCTACTTGAGAGAGGACATTTCATAAAATTTTACAATAATTATTTGTGCCAAAAGAAGAACATTGTTACTCTAAATGAGTAAAATAACCAGAATAGTATATGTTTACTTATTCCAAGGGCTAAGCTGCTCATGGAAACACATTTTATTTTATTTATGTATTATTTGATACTCACCTGAGGATATATATTTTTATTATTGATTTAGAGAGAGAGAAAGGGAGGAAGAGAGAGGGAGGAAGAGAGAGGGAGGGGGAGAGAGAGACAGAGCGAGAAACATCAATGTGAGAAAGAAACATTGATTGGTTGCCTTCTGCAGCTGCCCCAATCAGGGATCAAACCTACAGCCTAGCTATGTGCCCTGACCAGGATCAAACCCACAATCTTTTGATGTACGGGAGGATGCTCCAACCAAGTGAGCAACCCAGTGAAGGCTGGAAATACATTTTTAAAGTGCCAAACTAATCTCATCATTATTAAAATGTACAATTAAAAAATAACTAGTTTTGTTGAAAATATAAAAAAGTGTTTATAAATTTTTTCAGCTATTCTCCCCTTTCCTCTTGGGAGATCTTCCCCACAATTATCCCCATTATTTTATCTTCATTTATACCTTCCCCTGCTCAGCCTACAAACATACTCAGAACAAACAAAAATGTCTTTTCAAAACTAACGAAAAATGTCCACCTCCCCTCAATGCTTTCACTCTTCTAGGCAAACTTTTATTTGTCTTTCTCTTTATTTCTGAATGTCTTGAAGAGTGGTCTGCATTTGGATCTATTGCTTTGCCACCTTTAAAAAAATAGATGATTCTATTTTGGGGATTCATTGAAAAGTGTCAATATGTGTGTGTGCGCACGTAAACACGTAAACAATTATGTTATGGTTTTCTAAAGATCTTCTGAGTATCTAAACTTCTCCAAAGACTTTTATTTTAAAATATTTAATAGATGGAACATACTTGCTGCAATAATATTTGTTATTAAGGGGACAGGAAAACACTTTCCTCATAGACAGTTTGTTTTAGGATATAATCTGGTCCAAAATGAGATGACTAATGACTTAGAATTTAGTCTATTTACATTCAACCTATAGAATACGCTTTTTGCATCAAGGTCTGCTTCAGGTTGTTCCTTTCACTGCTTCTGACCTCCTAGCAGCTTATATCGCTTCTCATTTTTTATTTCTCATTTAAATCAGATTTGCATCCTGATTTTCCCAGGGGGCTCTGTTTCCCATTCCTACTTCTTTCCTTTTGAATACTTTTTGCTACTCCCATCATGTCTTAAAAATTTTTGCGTGACAGTTGTTGGGATACTTATTTCAAAATGGTTGGTTGAAGTGAAACCGAAAGATCTGTCTTGATTGTCCACTGTGTGTGCCTGGCTTTATTGTACAGCTGCCTCTATCTTTGTTATAATTGTGTTTGAAAACAACTTCGAACTGGGGATTTCTGGCAAGTTTACATTTAAAACTCCCATTTGTGGGAAGCAGATGTACCTGACATGTAAAGATTTGTGCTGTTGGTTACAACTGAATTGTTGTGGTCAGGCATTCGGTTTAACAGGCTTTGTGAGCGCAGTTGTCTTGTAGGTCTTAGGGCAGAGTATTAAACTAATCCGATTTTGTTGTTCACATGGAAGCAAAAAGTTAGATTTGAAATCTAATAATAAAATTGATCACGTATGATTTTGTTTTCCTCATTTTTCAAGAAGAACTTTTCGTTTTTTCAAAAGTAAGACCTTAGTTACTTCTAAGCATTGTACAATTTTAGTAATCCTAGTCAGAAATGAAATCAGAAAATACATTACGGACTGTTTCAAGTTAAAAATACCAGTGAATTCTGTATTGTTTGCAAGGAAAATGTGCTTTTATAAAATAATTTAAATCAGTGTTGGACTTGATTTAAACTTGAACTGCATATACCGCGCATCAAAGAATTTTCTGATGCATCGAACTAATGATGGGAGTGAAAAGTTGGTTCGATATCAACAGCACTGCTAACTTGACTCTCGGGTAACTTGATCCATGAGTAACATGAGTTAAAAAATGCTGACTCTGAAATGAAATTTCACAAAGATGTTCACTCACGCTCAGAAATACCTTCTCAGTGTGCTTTGAGCTTTGTTCCTTGTGGGCTCTGGGGAGACGGTTAATACACACAGAGAAAATTGTTTGCCTGTTATTTTAGACTCTGTTTCTGACAAAATCAGTCAGAGAGTGCTTAGAAGTGATTATGCAGGAGAGATGATTTCTGTTTTCCTGACTACCTAGCCTCGTTGTCCCCTGATCAAAAATTAACTTCAGCACTCATTTATTTAGTACATGAATGTGACAAAACTCTTTTTGAAATTCTTTAGTAAGTTGAAAAAGGATCCTGTGAATTTGGTTTGTTACTTTGTATCGTTCTCTCTCTGTAAATTTAATATGTGTTAGAGTAGTTGGCTTTCAAAAAGCTAATACATTTTATAATATCTATCAAGTTTTTTTTTTTAGTTCTTTGACTAGGAGGAGCCTGTGGGTAACAACACAAAGGATTTTCATTGCAGAAATGGTTACAGTAATTAAATACTAAAGGCAACCTAAATACCCAGAAATAGAGGATTTGATAAATTATGGTATGTTTACATAGTAAAATGGCACACATATTCCTAAATTTATTTTTTTCAAATGTTTAGTGAAATGGGATAAAGATTAAAATGTAATTGAAAAGAGCAGGACACACCATGAGTAGTACGTTTTTTTGAACAATAATCTCAGTTTCAAAAACGCCCAACAGAATAAAAGGAAGTCCAGCAAGATAGCAGTCTCTGTTCTTAGATTCAGGTAACCCCTTCCAGCTTCTCTTTGTTTCCAGCCGGAGTCTGTATTGATTTTGTAATGATATAAAAAGAATCATTGCATACACATTATTATTTTTATAGTTTTATATAAGGTTATGATTATACTCCTTGATTGTGTGTGTATATATGTGTGTGTTTGTGTAATGTAAACATACAATGCTCATTGGTTATATATGTTTTTAAAATTTCCTAATCTTAATTCTAGTGGTTAAAGTTTTTGCAGAAGAAAACTCGTTTCAATAGTGGTAATCTCAACCTGAAAACTGGAAATTACCACTTCGTCTCTGCTAGGTTGCCTAGAATTAAAGAGGCTGAAAAACTAGTTTTGGTGACGATGGTGAACCACTGGAATTTTCATACTTTGCTGGAGCAAGCAAAAAATCATACAAGCACCTTGGGAAATAGTTTAGTAGTTTCTTAAAAGTAGGTGTTCATTGGAAGTATATGATTTAATAGTTACATCATTGGGTGTTTATTCAAAAGAAATGAAAACAGTTGTCCACAAAAGGACTTCTATAAGATTTCCATGATATTATTATTGATAATAGCCTCCAAACTGGAAAAAATCCAAATGTTCATCAACATATGATTGCATAAATAGGTTTTGTTAGGCTGATAAAATAGAACACTACTCTGCAAAAAAAATAAATAAATAAAAATGAATTTCTGATATATGCAGTAACATGAATGGGGTTCTCTAAAACATATTGAACAAGGAAAAGCAATATAGAGTACGTAGTGTCTGATCTTATTTCTATGGAATTCTAGAATAGGCAAAACTAAGCTATAATGATAGGGGTCAGAATAGTTATTGCCTCAAGGGAGCAACTGAATGGAAAGAGAGAGTCAGATTCACTGGGTTGATGGAAATGGTCCAGTATTTGATTGGAATATAGTTACATAGGGGTGTACAAAGTATCCAAATGCATTGTTCAGCACACTTGAAGTCTGTCCATTTCATTGCATGCCAATTATACCTCCAGTAAAACTCAGCTAATTGGAAGAATACCGTTAATAGTTCTAGGACACAGTAAATGGTGTTACGGTGCCCCCAGAACTATCAGGGTTTTAGTAGGTGTACCAAGAATTAAATAATAGCTTCTAAAACACAACTTCCTTGTGTTTCCTGGGTTTAGTGGTTTTTTTTTGTTGTTGTTTTGTTTTTGTTTTTTGTTTTTTGGCCAGCTGGAAAAGAATATTCAGTTTTACTGTATTTGGTTTAGTTATGCTCATTGAAATATTTTCAGTACTTAAGACTATTCTTTTGTGTGCAGGGTGGAAGGGAAAGAGATTTCTTCAAATTTCACCTAGCTGAAGTGTAAGCTTCCATTTGACCCTTCTTTAGCCTCTATACACATTCAAAAGTTCAAGTTATTAAACCTTTGCCTGGCAGCTTTTTTTCCTTGAGAGCTCATTTCCTCCATTTAATAAAAATGCATGTGATGATCATTGTATCATTTTTCCTTAGTCATATTTTTCATACATATATTGGATTTTGCTTCCTATTAGGACCTTACTGGAGGCTTATTGATATTTTTGGCTTGTTACCATCGCTAAAAATGAAAGATAAAAAAGGGAGGCCCAGGAAAACTTACTCATTTGTTGCCATCATTGTAAGCAATCTTTCTGGTTCATCTTGTTTTATCTTAGCAGAGCTGTTTATCATTTTCTATAAAGCAGTTTGTACTCTGTTCACAAACACCATGATGTTTGTAAAAAACCCCACGAATCTTTTTGTAAATTTGATGCCCAACAAATATAAAGCATGAACCAAAATTTTAGCCAAACACTTGAAAATTCTGACCTACAGTAGACTCAGCACCTGGTGAGTGGTTTCTGAGGGGTTATTTGTTCTGCCCTCGTTATTGACTTGCAAGGCTTACTCGGGTGAACGGTGGGTTGAAAGCATCAGTCAAGAAAATCTCATTTATGAAGAAGCACCTGCTCTGTCTGCCTCCCTGGATAAAGGTCACTATTTGCCTAACGAGGGGGTAATGAGAATATGGCCATTGATGGAAGAAGAGTAATAGGACCCGTAATCATCAGCTGTTAATATTAAGGTCCCAAATGATGCACAGATTATACAAAAACTTTGCATGAAAGCAAGAAGGTATTCGGATGGCATGGATAATTTGAGGAAACATTCTGTGTAATTCAATAAATTCAGTAAAAATGGTATAATTTCAAACTTTAATACGTATTACGTAAAGGTGAAACTCAACTGCCATCTTTAAAGTCTGATCTCAGTTCTGAGTTTCATGCAAGTTTAAGATTAAACTGTTTTCGTCGATGTTTTGGTGCAGGCTCTGTGCTGCTACTTATATCATTGGCTGCAGCCATTGAGTAGGACAGCACTTTATTTCTTAAAAATCTTCACATATTGTAGAGATACCCTGAAACCAAGCCTCCGATAATAGAGTAGGGGAGATTTTACGGGTCTTCTACCTTGTGAAGCCACGACTCTCTGTCTGGGTTCCAGTTACCTTTGCAGTGGCTTAGAGGTGCCATCAGATGGAAGTATGGGGCTTACCGCATGTGTTTCTTCTCTCTCAAGAAGCAGAGATTTGTTCAGTGTCTGAAACCAGTGGCTTCATATATTTTGGCCACTTGTATTTCTGTTAATGCCGGAAGTGGAATGATACGGTAGTTGTTACTTCCTTCAGGCTGGAGCCAGGCGTCCTTACTGTTGTATTTGAACTTTACGTAGGCTTACGGTTGTCCACCAGTCTTTTGAAAAAGAGTTACGTTCTTTTCTCTGAGGCTACATCTGCTCATCAGAGCTCAGTGTCTCTCTCTCGCATAAATCATGCCCAGAATGTGTTATCAGTGATTTTTAGTTTTGATGTTTCGATTTTTTTTTTTTTACAGTGGAAGGAGATTGCTCATGAAATGATCTGAACATAGAATTCTTGTTTTTTAGAACTTTTACCACCAGGCATCTATTTTTACTTACCTTTATAAAAACTTTCCTAACAGTTCAACTAAGTTTTCATATGCCCATATATTCTTTTACATTCATAATTTTATTGGTTCATGTAAAATGTAGTAACTTTTGTAATGGAATGTGAAGTACAACTAGCAAAACATAGTCTGGGAACAAGCAATCTGTTAAGCACCACACAACTCATGAGGGCAGCTGTCCACAGGACTGTTGGCTTGGAGTATTGGACTTGCTGTTTCATTCTGTGTGTTTTAAGGAAAGCCAGGACAGGAAGTTAACCCGGGGAGTCAGTTCAGCGTGGGTTGGTTAGGAGAGCTTCTCTGAGCAGCCTCTGAGCTCTTCTTCACTCTACGCTCCTTTTTCTGCTTTCAGTGTGTCACTAGTATCATCATTTTTCTTCCTTTCAGAATCAAAATTCCAGAGGTGTCTTTGACTCTTCCTTAGCAACACTTCTCTGAGATCTAATCCATGGCTAAATCTTGTAGCATCTCTTGAATGTCTGTCTCTTTCTGTTTTTTGTTTTTCTTTTTCTGAATGCTCTTCATTCTAATGCAGACCCTTCTTCAACTTCTGTAATAATAAAGAAAGCTGATGCTCTTGCCTCCTGACTTCCTTTGTCATCGAGAAATAAACCACTTTCATGTTGAACGTTCCTTAAAGTGTATTTGTTCAGGAACCTTGAGGAGCTTTCGGTTTGTGCGTTAAGTAGCACCTTCACGGATTGACGGTAAAGTCCTTCCCCATGTCTCCTCAGTTGGTATTTTCTAAGCTGTTTCTCAGTTTTCTTACTCATGATCTAAGAAACAAACGCATTGGAAAACATATTTTTCTCTGATATTTGATGTGCTTCCCTGCCTCCAAATCTTTCTTTACACCATTTCCTCAACTTCAATCTCTTCTCTTTCTTGCTACCTAATAAAGTGCTTCCCTATCTTTTCATGTAGGGAGCATTTAAAACAAGGTTGGGAAGATGTGTAGCTTTTTCTTTAATTTTAATGTATGTATACATGCATGTAACCACTTGTTGAATAACATTTTATACATAGCAATGGAGCAGGAAAGTATTTTCTAAAGCGTCCATCTTTTGCCATCTCTTCTTTAGGGTTCTGTTAACAATTTGTACTTATTTAATATTTTGTTATATTTGTATTTTATGATTATTAAGTGTATATATTCTTCCTTATTATGAGTCCACAAAACTTAAGGTCATGTCTTCTTCTTATTATTATTATTATTATTCTTATTCTTTTGTGTTCTGTCCAAAGCGAAGAGAGTGTAGGTATGACAATGCAAATGAATTAGAGTGCATTATATAAGGGGAAACAGTTGAGATTAGGGAAACCTGTCCACTGTGCTGATTTGATGTGAAAGACATAGAAGCTATGCTGTAGAAAAGCAGTGAAGATGCAACCATGCTTTTTAGTTATCGTGCCGGAGCAGATTTACTTGAATTACTCAGAGGGCCACAAACCTCGGTGGCACATTCTGCATCTTATGCATTTTGACTCTGTTGATGCATACACAAAATTACACAGTACCGAAAAAGAAGCTGGGAACATGGGAACCCTGGACTTAACCAAATAGCATGGCTTAAAGGCCAATGCCATGACACTTACCTCTTGTCTTTGCATGACTGCATCCCCCTGTGGCAGGCGTGTGCCCCCAGCACATCCCCTGCTGTAACCTGCCTCCCCTCTGCCACAGGAAGGGAGGAGAGGGACTATGCTTCTGTGTAGCTCCACCTCCATTTTCTTTACATGTCCCCAGAGGCTCAGAGCTCAGCAGAATCTTGGGCTGAGGCTCTAAGATATTAAGTGGATTTGGGATTCTTGGGCTGCAGTTAATTTTGTTGTAGCTATGTTATGAGTTGGCCTGGAATTTTAACTGAATTTTATAATGTTATTTCCATGGGAAAAAGAATTCTAAAATCCAAACAACCAACTAAGAACTTAGTTTTTGCAATATAAGGGATTAGTACATTTTGAACTTGATATGTTTGACTTTTTAAGGCCAAATATTTCAAAATTGAATGCATCTTTGCCATATTCTTGTAAATATTAATAAAATTGAAATATCTGTTATGAATTATTTGTAAACATGATATAGTTACTGCTTTAAGCACTTATCAATATATCTAATATGCTACTTTTTTGAACAATTATTTGTAGATTTTTAAAAAGAACGTATTTCTTTTATAATTGTTGGATTTATTATGCTGAAATGAAATGTAGATGTTTGACTTTTAAAAATAGTACGTATTGGATTCATCCATTATGAAGATATTGTACCTTCTCTAATTAGAAGGTACAATTAATATTACTGGGAGACTTACTAAAGAGAATAATTCAATAGAAATAAAGGTTTCATACAAGAAGATGCTCATTTAATATTATGGTAGAAAAATAAAACAAAGAACCACCTAAAATTCTATTAATACAAAATAACTTCATGAATTACTTCTAAATGACTACAGTTGCATTGTAGAAATACACATAGTGTTTAGAACAATAAAACATGAGTACTAAATACTAGCTATGCCATATTTGCAAAATATGCATGCATATAGATGACTGAGAGGTAGTATATATGCATTAAAATAGGAGAAAAAGTTAAGAATATTAGCTTTTTTCCCAAAATATGTCTTCAAATGAATTCTATTTGGTTTTAAACAAGCTGCTTCTGGAACAGTAACTCAGGCTGATTTAAAGAAGTTTGCATCAAGACAAGTTCAGAACTGTAATTTTTGTTTCTCTACATACTCCATCCTAATAAGAAAAGTTTTTTTGATAAGCGATTCTTACTTGTTATGGTCTCATTTCCCTACAGTGCTACAAAATTTGTGAATTTTCAAAACTCTGATACAAAAGTAAATGGGAAGTGAAAATCGACTAGAAGTTTAGAAAGATAATTGGCCTATCTCATTAGGCCTAATTATTTTTAATAGGCAATATTATCATTTTTCAGACTCTCAGCTTCTTCTTTTTTTTTTTTTTGTTTTGGTCTTGAATGTGGTTCAAGATGAGTGTCACGCTGAATGCTAATTTCTTGCCCAGAACAGAGTTGTTTTGTTCTTATGTACCCCTTGACTCCTCGCTGTTCTTTTAAATTAATGATGCGGGAACAAACTCATTCTATGAGCCTGAGATCATCTGTTATCAAAACTCAGTTATTAGGTGGAGACAGAGACCTCATGGCCGAAGCGATTGCAGAAGCATCTGTGGGAAGGGCCAGTCAGGTGGTGTGAGGGTTAAGGGAGTGCGCGTGTGCGTTTGTGGCACCAGTGGTTACTTGGCTCTAAGCCCCTTTTGTAGACTTACGGAATTTGAATTTGCATGTGTACTCGAAGTCTTTTCACTTCAAGAATTCTTATTATATAAGTTGTCGTAGATCATTCTTTCAGAAACTGATACTATCCAGAAAAAGCTTAATACATTATTTAATGATTTTGTACCAAGTCATGGGTATTGTGAAAGTATAATTCCTCATCTTGGTCTGATTATGAAAGGCTAGTGTCCCATCTTGCTCTAATACTTTGTTTGGTTATTTATCCCTAACTAATAAGCAGTTTTCAGATGCACTGCAATCATCAATGCGGTATTATGTTTTGAGTGTTTTGTTTTTAAAGCTTCATAAAAGAAAGGATGAGACAAATGAACTACAGCTTCACTTA
Organism: Anoura caudifer; assembly: GCA_004027475.1. Classification (NCBI taxonomy): domain Eukaryota; kingdom Metazoa; phylum Chordata; class Mammalia; order Chiroptera; family Phyllostomidae; genus Anoura; species Anoura caudifer. The sequence continues at coordinate 373,585 of PVKU01000419.1, forward strand.
AAATAATGATAGGCAAGAAGGAAAAAAGGGGGAATTTAGGTTTTTTTAAAAAAATAAATCTTTAAGGACTAAGAGGAACTGAAAGTATCATAACAGCAACTTTCTGTATAAATTGGGAAATTCCTAATTCAAACTTAAAGTTGAAGTCCACTTTTTACGTTAGAAAATAAATGTTTCTGATCACAGTATGAAAATTAGTGCTTATAAGAACCAGATTTTGTCAGTAGAGATATAGAATAAACTAATGAGGCTGGACACTGTCACTCCACTCAGTTTAAAAATAAGCTATTTATATATTTGTAGGAAAATATATTTTCTTGATAACTGCGTAGGACCAGAATTCTGTGCTGTGCCTTACGGTAAATGCAAGGCCTTCTTACCTATCAGCCTCGCCTCCGTTTCTGTCCTTTCTCCTCAAGAGGACTGGGTAACCAATCTCCATTCGTTCTATTGTTTCTTAAGGGTAAACTCGTTTTCTATTTTGCCCCTAAATTCTTTTCCATTGTCTAACTTTTTAGGAAATTTTTGAGTTATAATGTGTTCTAATGATGACTCATTGTAATGATCAACAGTTATAAACTGGTATGAAATTTAATTACCTCTAAAGAAAACAAAAGTCCTGCATTTTGAGATGAAATCTAATTTAATCAGAATTACAGTAATGCTACTTCATTATGTCTATTGTTCCTTGGTGCATAAAATATTTTTATTCAATTACTTCATCAGAGTCTTACAGTGTTCAGAAAAAAAGAAAGAAAGAAAGAAAGAAGGAAGGAAAAGCAAGGGAATTATTATTCCTATGTACCAAAAGTGGAGACTGATTTTAAGAACAGTTCAGTGCAGCTATATAGAGTCAGAACCAGAAAGTAGTTCTTCAGGCTCCTAGTCCAAGTTCTTTCCATTTTGTTAAAGGTAAATCACTAAGGGCCCACAAATAACAAGCAAGCAAAGACTTTGAAGATTCATACATTTGCACATGCTTATTGTTCTCCAATTAAATTTACTTCATCTCCATAACCAGCAGTCAGGGTATGTGTTCTGTGCCTGATTTATTTTGGCACTCAACAAAATTTCTTTCACTGTATTTCAATGATAAGTATCACCAGAGTTGGTGATTTATACCGGTGGTTCTCAACGTTTGGTCCAGTCCTGGGACCAATAGTTTCAGTATTGCCTGGGAACTTGGTAGAAATGCAGATTCTTGGGCCTACCACAGCCCTACTGACTCAAAAACCCTGTGGATGGAGTCCAGAAGTCTGTGTTTGACTAGGGCCTCTCAGCGATTCCAGTACAAGCGAAAACTTGAGAACCACTGTCCTAAACTCTTATTCACTGCAGATGGAATTCAGGTTACTTAAGTACAATTTTTATCCCCTGAGATATGTAAGGATCTTGTCCAGCATTTACAGTACTTAAAAGGATTTTTGTCTGCATCCTCTACATTGGCTACTTGAGGCCGGAGAGTACAATGAATGGTTCGGTACCTGGGGTCAGAAGACACACCATGAGCTGGAATGCTGGTGCCATTATTTACAGGCTGTGTGGCCTCCGGAGAAGGTACGTCTCTGTGAAGTGAGGTCGTGATGCTTCCTACTTCCTAGGGTTGCGGTTGCTGCGACAATGAAACAAGGGGATCCATGTGATGTATTGAGCAGAGCCCACCCCCTTGGGGAGCACCAATGAAATGTTAGCTATAATTGTTATTATTAGTCCAGTAGCTGGCACAGTGAAAAATTAATCACCAACTAAATATTATTTTGGAAAATAATATTTTGTTTTAACCAGAGATCTTAAAAAATGAGCTTTTGGAGAAAAGAACAACTTAGAAAACTTTATAGGGGTAGCACAATTATTTGCATGTTTAATTAGCTATTTTTTTTAAAAAAAAACTTTCTAAAAATTGCTTGAGAATTCACCTTAAACAATTTATTAATAACTAAAAGGCCAAAAGAGAATGTTTATTCCAAAAAAATCATTTGAAGGTAATATTACTCTTTTTTTCCCTCTAATATTTTCACTTTTGAAAGGGAAGTAAAGAATTACATAAGCATCTAGCTTTGGGCACCAGCCATCTGCTGCCAACTTTAGTACTTACTTTTGTTAATCCATGAGATTTCCATGATCCTTATTAAAAGAAACTTCTAACAAAGTGAATGTAATCTACAACTTCTAGCGTCTCCTCCTCCTTTCAATGAATTATTGCTGTTTGTAGAAAGCTGTTGTCCACACAGAGGGTAAGTGGAAGGACCTCTCAGTGATGGGACGTTCTTACACTGAAGGTTTCTTTTGATTAAACATTGGTGGCTAAATACTTAGGTGGCCAGGGCATTCCCAGTTTACTCCTTAAGATTTCTTGTTCTTCCCGTAAATTGGCCATAATCATGCCTCTGCCACCTATAACAGGAAGAGGGTGGGAAGAAGAGGGGAGGGGAACGGTTGCTGTGTCAAGGTTAGACAAGGCAGTGCTCCCGAACCTCACTCTTCACTGCAGCCCACAGCCAGCATCTGTTTGCTCCTTTAGTTTGGTCTTGAATAGCCTCTGGCAAGAAACAAAAACAAAACCAAAAAACATGTTCTGCTGGAAGAATTTTTTTTTTTAATTTGCCACTGCAAGTTTTTAAAAGCAAGAAAAGAAAAAAAAAACAGGGTAAAGGAGAGGTTAGAAATTAGGTGGTGAAATATTTTTTTCTTCATGGTATTCTCAAGCCAGAAGGGGCTTATGCAAGCCAGAAAGATGTGGGAGTAAATATGTTAATGTCATTCATTAATCATGAAAACCATATTAAGAAAAGGGCTTCCCTTCACTTCGTGTCATATAATAGGTCTCCAGATCCATTTTGAGACAGAGCTCTCTGTACTCTGTTCAAAATCAAGAAACAGATGATGTTTGATACCTTGCCTTTCCCTCAGCAAGAGAAAGAGCATACACTTCAGAACAAGGCAGATTTGATTTGCTATAACCTTGTAGTATTGAATGTGTCCAGTGGGCAGAAAGTTTAAAATAGTTTATGCCTTTCTCCCTAATGGTCATGCATTTGGGGTTTTGAGGAGGAGGAATTCACAATTTACTCTTTTCATTTTCATTACGAGAGTATAAAAGCATGCTCTTTCTTTCTTAAAAAATCAATTTTCATTTTATTATACATCAGAGGAACTTCAGCACAGTATTTTTATAGCATAGAATTCCTGCCCATGAAAAACATTTTAGAATTGTTTTGAAAAAGTTTTTTTTTTTTTTTTAAGCTTCATTTATATAGCTGGGCTTGGTCAACAGTTTTGTCTACGGGAGTTCAGCAGCAAAAGTTGCCCTTACCTGGGAGTCACCGGTGGGATCGGGGAGACCCCATTTGCCTTTGGAGTTGAGGGCAGAATTGTCTCTAAATGATGTGGGTATTCTGTAGAATATAGCAGGAAAAGAAATAAAGAAATAACTATCAAAGGAGTGTTCTTCATAATTGCCCTGGAATTTTTTGTGTTTCGCTATGCCTCTAGTTCTGAGAAGATATACCGCCTGCCTCTTCTTGTTCTTCCCTTGTCACCGCCCCTCCCCCACCTTGAATCTTATGGTTCGTTTAAAGTGAGTGTAGTTCAAAGAGAGCAAAGCCACAGTGAAAAGGGCTGTGTCTTTTTAGGCCCACTGAAACATGTCCTGCAGCCCATGGGCTTTGTGTGAGGCTCTCTGACCTCATCTGGCAGGGTCAGAAGTGAAAAGAGGTTCTTCTGTTCTGTGTTTGCCGGTATAATCATCATGCTGTATGACGAAAATGCAGCGGGAATCCAACAATGACATGAGCCTCTGAAAAGGATGCTAAAAGAAAACTCTTCAGAAATGTAGTTGACTTGACCTCGTTTTATTTCTGTTGTTGCAAATAATCCTGAAATGCACTGGTATTCACAGACTATAGATCTAAATGGTTATATTTTTAAAAAGTGAAAGCAATAATATTTATTGATCACTATTGGCAGAGTTAATGGAACAGAATAGTTGATGAAAACTACTGCCCTCTGTTCTATTTTTTTTTTTTTTTGGAAAGTGCTCTCTTTTTTAGTGAACTTGTGACTAAGCAGGAAAATATGTGTCACTGCCTCCCCTACCCCCACCCCGTTAACTAATCAACTTAATTCACAGCTTGTGGAATTTGGCACGTCTTCATGTTAACTTTTTTTGTCTAGAATGTTAGGTCATCTTTTAATGGGATGTGAAGAAATCGTATCTCAAAGTTAACGGCATTTTTACAGTTCAGGAATGTATTCATATCTGGTGTTAACAACAGCGTTAAAGTGGGAAAATTAAAGACCTTTAGATTTTTAGAATAAAATGCTATCAAATTGAAAATACATATTGTTGGCATTTCAGTAAGAGAGAAAGCACATATAAATTCAGGTATGACATACAGTTTTCCTTAAAATAGAGGTAATGAAATTTAATATTAAAATATGGGCAGGTTACCCCTTGCTGATTGCTTTAAAATGGCTGTGTCTCCATAGTATGGACTAGGTTCCCGCTTCCCGTTGCAGAAGATTTGGATAGAGAACCGTTGTGGTGGAGAGCCTGCACTTGCCAGCGGTGAGGAGCAGGTAGCATGTCCTGGAGTATTAATGATAATTTCTTCTAATTTACTTCACAAGGAAATTTAAACATCTATATTAGGTGGTGACATTCCATACAAATGGAAAGACTTTCTTTTGTTTTTAATATAAGTAAATTACGTAAATATTGGCTGGATGACCTTTCTGTGCTCTTCACTAAACTGGAATGCTTGTAGCCAGGATGTTTTTTGCCTCATTTGTGAAGGAAGTCTGGGTTAAGCAGAGTTGACGTTCTCCTGGCTTAGATAATGAGCCACCTCATTCCAAGGCAGTTTTTCTAGGAAGTGATTTCCTTTCCTTATAAATTGTGCAGGGACACTGAGGTGTTGTGTGAACATAAAACATTATCATCTACCAAGCCAAGAAATGATAGCTTTTGCAAGAGAGATAAAGAGAGACTGTTTTATATACATCTGTTTTGTTTATTGTTGAGGTTTTATCAAGATGTAGCTCCTCTGTACATTATTCTGTGTAAATTAGGGAGGAAACCCTTGAGTCTGTTTCTCTCCCACAACAGAGAAACAAGTAAAGAACCAAAACCTGAGGGGAAGGGTCCCGACTGGGGGAATAGGCCAGTAGGAGTTCAGGGAAGGGCTTCTGTCCAGATGCCTGAGAAGTAAGCGTGCGGCAGCGTCGGCGTGCCGTCTAGTTATCACCCCAGCCTAGCTACATTCGGAAGTCTCCTGAGCATAAAAATAGCCTGGCACCTCACTGACTCAGAAGTGTCTGAACTGTTTCAAAAGCTGGAGAGGAGACGGCTGCAGCTCCCAGTATCCAAATGGCGATAACAGTGGAAAACAAGGATCCTGCCATTTACCTCAAATTTCACAGCAAAGAGAATACATGATACAAGATTTGAGACAATGTTCAATAATTTTTCTGCTTGATTTTGTCCATTAATCAGGGTCTCAGTGATCAAATGCACCCAGGGAACAACGTTGGACAGAATGGAGGCCCAGATAGTTAGAAAGGGGGCAGTGTATGTTGACTCATTTGTTTGAACTCATCACTAAACATATTTCATGTTGGTTTTGGGGGGTTGTATCTCTTCTGAACTATTTTACTATTTCCTAATTGTTTGCCTATGTCATTAGAATCATAAAATATGTTAGACCTTGACTATCAGAAAATTCTTCCTCATGTTAGCGTGCGGTGAACCCAAGAGCGCGTGCGTGTTGGAGTCCAGCCAACTGGAGTGATTAATTAACCTTCATCATCTCTAAACCTCAGGTTCTGAAACTTAGAAAAAGCACTTAATGTTCTGCTCCTTTGAGGATGGGATTAAAAATATCCATGTCATTCTACAAGGATGTTGTATTATTATTTAAGGATGAGGAAATTGAGTTGCAGACAAGTTAATGGATTTTCCCATCATCACATTAGGACTTAGTGGCAAGGATGGGCTTAAAATCAGGTCTCTTATCTCTAATCCTGTGTCCTTTCCAATGATCATTCCTCTAAATTAAAATGGGTTTTGGTGAATAAAATCTTTTTCCATGAACAGTATATAGGTAAGCTAGGGGTGTTTGCTGAAGGAGAGCTTGTGTTGATTATCATCAGTTAATGATATCAGATTGTTGGCTAGGGGAGGAAAGGAATAACTCCTGCTGAATTGGGCGTGGCAGTCTGTTCTATAGTAGTTTCAGGACCATTGCAAGGTGAGCCACAAAGAATGACTCCTCAACAAGAAATTCTAGAAATAAAATATTGTCATTAAATGGAATACAAAACTCTTAGGTAAGAAAATGGAAGACTAATCTAATGAGGAAGCTTGGAAGAGCATTTCATTTAAGAAGCAGGGACTCAAAACAGTGAGTTTGGCTAGTGGAAGAAAGCGATAAGAAAGGAAAGGCAGAACTACTCAGCACTACCAGATACAGTAGACGCAGAGTATACTGGTTAGCAGCTAGGGGATCCAGACTGCGCTATCTTGTGCCCCATAAAATAATACAGTACATTTGCAAGCAGTAGCAGATTGTAGGAGTGCTATTACCTAACTCTCCAGAAGTAACAGAAACCCAAGCGTTTGTAGCACTTAGAGCACCAGAGCTGGGAGTAATGAGGAAAAGTTACCAGGATGTGTGTCTTGGCCCAGAGTAAGGAAGAACTTTCTATCAATAAGAGCTGCCAACAATGGAATGCCCTATTCCCCAAAGGAATCTGCTTCCTCTCGCTGGAGAGCAGGCCTCAGCCAGAACATTGTCAGGCAGGGGTGCCATCGGGGGTTCCAGCATAGGGTCACAGTTTGAATCAGATGAACCCGAAGGTCCCTTGCCAAGACTCTGTGATTCTGTGACTGTTTTGGTTACACCTTATTTTTCTTTTATACTCAAAGTCTTACAGTTTTTCATAAACGTCCTGTAATGTAAACAGAGGGGGATTTGGGCTTATGAAATGAGATTAGCTCTGATGACCCTTTGAAAAGAAGTAATCAAAGGAAATGCAAAATAGTGTATGTTAGAGAAAAATAACCAGAATATGAGGATCTTTTGAAAGCCATATTGTATAAAAACTGTGGGAGAGATGATAAATCTCAACAGAATGAGTAAAGGTGATTTGCCATGGACAGACACATCGAGGAAAGGGATTATCAGTTGTGTTTTGTTTATTCTGCCAAAGGAAAGAGTTTACATAGAGTAAGCAAAAGACCTGTATAAAGAATGCTAGCAAACATTTTTCTTTAATGTAGTTGGTTGGAGGACAGTATTGAGGAATAAAAACAGTCAGAAACAGCATCAGGTATTTGAGGCTCAGATGCTTGGCCTGTCATGGGCACCAGATTTCTACTGAAGTTTTTTTTTTTTTTTTTTTTTAATAGAAATGGACATGATACAAGTTTTGACTCATAGATATTGAACTTCGTAGTGGCAGAAAAGAAGGTTTAGAAAGGAGAAGAATTGGGAGGGAGGGATAGAATGTCTAGGTGAAACAAACTGAAGGCCAGAACAGAAGGGGTGAGGATGCAGCTCTTGTAGGGGACAGAGCGGCCTCTCGCCACGATGGGAAGCCCCGGGGAGAAAACGGTTCGGAGGGCATTGATGTGAGGGCAGGCTGGCTTGTCTGATGAAGGCCACAGTTGCACAATTGGTGCGTGGGGCAGAGGTCAGGAACTGAGACACACATTTGGGAATTATTTACACAGAGGACGGAACTGGGATGATCCAACGTGATGAGGCTCCAAAGGGAGAAACTCTCAGGGGAAAAGGAGAGACTTCTGAGCTGAACTTTGGGGAATAGCAAAATAGAGATAATGAGAAGGAAAAGTCACTAGATTTTAAAGAATAAAAGAATACTTAACAAATAAGGAGAAAACCTGAGAGGTTTTTTTGGAAGCTGAGAAAGAAGAGAAATTCAAGATAATGTGGTTAGGGACCCTCTGAGAGATCATAAGGGGGGAGTAAGAAAACAATCTGAGTTGGAAGTTTCCATGGAATATTCTAACCACCCTTCACGAGCTTGGGAACTGGGTTGACCATATAATTTTGTAAATGTGAAGGAACGAAAAGCAGCCGAATTGTAAATTAGTCAAAGTTTTGTTTGTTCCCCAAAGCCACTCTTCACGATGCCGTTTTCTCCCCCCACTTCTGGGCGATAACTGTGTCTCTCTGTGCTGGGTGAGCAGTGTTCTTCCTCACGCTGCTGATGGGATTTCTCTCAAGTCAAACTTCGTTTGCAGTTTTGGGTCAGGCTCCATTGGAGGATGCTGTTGCTCTTGTTTCTGCCCCACCCAACCACCTTTGGAGGAAGTAGAAATTGGGGCATAGTGGTACGGAATTTCCAGTTATCTCTGAAACACTGTCATGCGCGTGACAGCCTCATTGTAAGACTGACTTTCGTCTAAATAGTTTGGAAAGGGCAGATCTTTACATACAACTAATTTCAATATAAATATAGATAAGACTGTCATTGGGGAGGACTTAAATATTTGCTGTCTTTGTTTTGCTCTCTCATGTGATAAGTATAAATAACTGCTTTAGTTGAAACTCAGATGATTCAAGTAGTTCACCTATTATGTTGCTGATAATCAAACACATTAATTCTACTAATATAGCAGCCACCACAGATACACTGAGGCATGCTCTAAGGTATTGTGCTAGCCCTTACATGTAACTGCATATATGCACATACATACACATATGCACCTGTGCTGTCTTTTGTGACAACCACCCTGGAGTGGTGATGTTACTGTCATTACACAGATGAGCAGACTGCGTTTGTGAGAGGTGTTGTAACTGCCCAAGCTCAGCTGGCTGTAAGAATTGAGCTGAGAAATGGCCGCAGCACAGTCTGTTTTCAGATCTCATGTGCTCGGTCCCCATGTCAGGCTGCCCTTTCTAGGAGTAGAGACCACCCAAGATTTTCACCTTTGAGGTGTGCGGTGTGCAGTGAGGGAGCCCAGGTGTGGAAGCTCAGGACCGGCTGGCGGGTGGCAGCAGGCACAGAGTCCCTGTCACCACAGGGGCCTCTAGGGGGCATTTTTCTCTTTTTGAATAAAAGAGACCATTCTATCTAATTTTCATCTTCACATTAGCCATTGCTTGCCACTTAGCATCCTTTAAGATAATTTGCTTTCATTTTATTGTAATGTTGTGTGTTTTCAAGAACTTCCTGTGATCTGGTATTCTTTGGGAGTCTGGGACTGTGGGTCACCAAAAAAAGCCCAGTGCTCTTAGGGGGAAGAAAATGTCCACCTACCAGAAGTATTTTGCACTTTGTCTTTTGGAATTTAATGAAAATTAAAATAGATTTTGACACTGTTTTAATCTTATACGGACTGTTTTAGTGAATATTGCGATACGACTCAAGCAGTAAACCCAAACAAACCAGCAAAATGGCAACAGTGCATGTTAGGGAGAAGCATATCCTTTTCTTTGATGGTTCCTCCCCATAAAAGGAGCTCCAGGCTGACTGTTCTGGGAGGGACTTAAACTACAAAAGCATAACTGGGCATGCTCAGCCGGACTCCCCTCCTATGCGAAGGGAGCTGCCTGCCTGAGGGAGGAGGCATTCACGAGGTTCCAGAGCATCTCCACAGAGGCCCCTGTGGGCACAGAGGAAATGAATAGCATTAGTGAGTGGTTAGTACCTGATTATGTAGATGCATGTCTGATACTGAGTTTAAATATAGGGAGGGGCAAAAGTAGGTTCATAGTGGTTTCTATAGAAAATAATACAATAATTAATAAATAATACAAAAATAAACTGTTTCGCATCCGCACAGCTATAAATCTACTTTTGCCCACTCTGCACACTTCTTATGTTAAAAATGAACAAATATTCTGACAATAAATTTTTTAAATTTTTTAAATTTTTTATCTCTGACACTATATTAAAATTAAAGAGATAAATTTTTGATTTTAATTATATTAAAATTGTTTTTTAAACTATGTTGAAAATGTATAATTTTCTTTGGTTTCATCTCAATAATTTAATTCTTAATGAAGTTTCTAAGTAAATTTATTATATTTCATAAATTTAAAACAAATATTTGGTGTTTAAATAATGGCTAATAACTTTACACTGATATATCATCAAAGTCATCTTAGCCATAAAACTTTAAAATACCTAAATTATTTTCTTTGATACTATTTTAATACAGTATTCTCAGCAAAATAATACTAAGTTAATTATTTTAAAAATAGTTACAGCATGGTTATTGTTATATATATATTATAATCCTATAATTTTTAAAAAATTATTTATTTATTTATTTATAGAGAGAGAGGGAAGGAGGGAAAAAGAGAGGGAGAGAAACATCCATGTGGAAGAGAAACATTGATCAGTTGCCCCTTGGATGCACCCCTACTGGGGACCGAACCCACCCAGGCATGTGTCCTGACCAGGAATCGAACCAGTGACCCTTCACTTTGCAGAACAATGCCCAGCCAGCTGAGCCACACTAGTTAGGGCTTATGTATAATTCTTAATATCATCTGATATGTAATTAAACCATTTTAATTATTTTTTCTGATTCAAATAGTAGTACCTATCATCCATCTACACATCAACCCACACAACCACATGCACACATACACGCCCACTTGGAAACAACCCACATGTAAGTGGACTTTTCTCTCAATGGCTAAATAATTGTTCCAGAAATTTGTCAAATCCCTCCAACCCCAACAGACACAAGCACAATCCACATCGCCATTGGATGTGACTGACATTGTATTAACCCTCTAAATTAATGTAAGAATTTTATCTCTGTATTCTGAAATGTTCACATTCAGGAGTTATTAATTTGTAACCTGCTTTAGCCAGCTGCTGTATGAATCTCAGCTATCAATGGAAATATTTATATTCTTTAATAGTGTTCTTCGCGTTTCTGAGGCAGGGACCCAGTTGAGACTCTGACTGCACTAGCTGTGCATAAGCTTTCACAATCACTCACTGAAGTTAAGAGACCACTTAGAGCCCATGCGAGGGCCAGCCAGGTAGAGAATTTCTTTTGCATTGTAAGCTGCCCACTGGCATGGGAGATGTAACAGCCATGCAGATGCCTCCAGAGGAGCTGCAGACCAGCGGACAGGAAAAATTGGCATGAGGCACTGAATCTAGGGACTTGACTTGGGAACAACCAAGCATGGTTGTATTAGGGCTGATTCAGAGCTTTCTGGAAACCACACTAAAGTCAGAGCCCCTGCTTTCTCTTTGCAGTGCCGTGACTGAGTCCTGATACAAACTGTGGCCCTTGCTTTTTCTCTACTTCTGCTTTGCTGGCCCGATTTTGTCATTCCTTGTTGGTCCTGATGTCTTCTGTTAAGAAACATAATTCTTTTGTGATTTCGGGGGCTAGCTAGGTTCGTGCAGTGCTCTGTCGTACTTGCAGTCGTGAGCAGGCCTTCCTTAAGACTCTCCGTGCTCCTAGGATAATTGGACTTTAAGGATAATGAGGTCCCTCACTAGAAGAATAAAAACCACTATGAAAATACCTTTTTAATCTTTTCATTACAACTCTCTGTGTTTAATGCCAAACAATTGTTTCTGGATTGGCTTACATCACTGAAACTTTAGAAACCAGGTGATGTTTTTTTACTTCTAGTCTAGTGTATTCCTCTTCAGCGTAATAGGGTAAGTATTCCTGTCCGTGTTGCGGTGTTGTTTATACATGTGTTTTTGCAGGTGTGGTAGGCATCGGAAATTCTGGCTTTTGATCTACAGGCAAATTTAGATGCAAGATTAGGTAATGCTAAGCCACTCTTATTTAATAAAGTTAACTTCTTATTTTGTCTTGTTAATAAGTATTACATTAATGTAGCTCATACACACAGCGAGGCCAGGCTGCATTTCCTGTACATAACTACACATCTGTGGAAAGAGGAACATTAGGAGTGGGCGTCAGATTAACAAATGCTCTTATGCTGATGTACCAGCCGCTGCTGCAAGTTTTTTTGTTTTGTTTTGTTTTCAAGGAAGACAGGATGCAGATGTATTCTCAAGAATATATGCCCATCTATGGCAATTTATATGTTGCCAAGTATTTATTGACTTACTATGTACAAGTCTCCCTGCTCATAAATAACCCTGTATTTCTTCAATTCACAATGTGTGTCTTCAGTTCACTGTAGGAGGATTTTATGATAGTAAGGTCACTTGTTAGAATTTTTAGAAAAAAAAATATTTCTCATTGAAGAGCAAGATTCTAACCGTAGTTATGCCACTTGCTATGTGACCTTGAACAAGTTGCGCTCTCCTTCTCCTCGCCTCCTCTTTTCCCCCTTTTCCTCCTGTTCCTTCTAAGTTATAAAATGAAACAGTGGACCATATGATTCTAATTCTATTCCAATTAGAGTTCCATACTTGTATGAGTATTTTATAAATGACTACGAATTATTTAAAAAACTTAATTACTAGAACCTGACTGATTGAAATGTGCCCCCAGATGTTCTATGTAATGAATGTCAAAAGTGGAACCTGGGGTCAGACCCCATGCTTAGAAGGCCTGCCATTTATGGTCACTCTAGAAAACACGTTTTGGGGGTGAAGTTCACCACTTTAGGATGCCCGTAGCTCCAGCGTTTGGTGACTCAGCTACGAGCCTAATGCTATAAGGAACTGTGTGCAGAGAGAGAACATAAAATAGAGCGGGAGGCAAGCAGGGCAGTGGAGTTTTGCAGAGATGTAACAAGTGCTAAAAAGGCAAAGTGTAACTGAACGGAAAGAAAACTCTCCAGAGGCCAGGGAAAATTGTTGAGGGAAAAACATTAGGAAACTAAGTTTATCTCTGGGATTTACTCCAAAAATCAGCTTCCAAAGGGGATCTATTTCCACAGTGCTTTCTCAATCCATATTTATGTTGTACTGCAGTGATCATTATTACTCAAAATGAGGAATTGTCAATATCCTTAATAATCAAGGGACAATAGCATGAATTTATTGTTCCATGACATACATTATATTCTTTTAAAATGCATTTTAGGAGAAACAATCCTTACCATTAACTTGGAAATATTTATTATGAAACCTCTAATTTCTTGAGTGTTCTTATTAGAGCTTTCCATCTAGGTAAAGCACATAGAAGTTTTCATAATTAACTAGCCATTTTTTACCAGAATCCAAATTAGTAAGCCATAAAACTCATTGTGTTTTTTCCATCACTTTCCTGAGTTTTTTTCATTTTTACTACACTTACAAGCAATTTTTGAAAATTGTCAAAATCCCTTAACAAAGCCAATCACACAGTATACAAATGAATAAAATTAGATTTATCCATACTCATCTGGCATAATTATCATCTCCCATAAGTAACTATACATTTAGCTATTTAGAATAGGAAAAATAACAGAAAAGATCTAATTTTATTTATTTAAAAATATTTAATTAAGTAAAATTTCTGCTGAGAATACACATGAAGTTGTGATTCTGATTTACCGAAGCACTATTGCTTTTATGTGTACCAAAACATGAGGGGATGCTTTATATTAACTTGGTAAAAATTTAAGTATTTATCTATAAATGTATTTATATTTTTCTGTAAAATGAGGTATGTATTTTTGACGATTACATAAATTTTATTTCCTGCTTTTCCTATATTTTTATTTAATACTTTTAATATCTAAATAAATTCTAGTGTTTTCTTTATATTCATGAAGAACTTAACTAAAACTTACCTGGTTGTTTGGAATAAGGAGTACACTTGGAAGTAAGACAGTAATATATCTTTTGAAAAAATTCATAGCCAGAGACAGTGAGTCATCTTTAAACAAGTAATATATTCTACTTTTAATAATAACATTTAAAAAACAAATTAACTTATTACTTTTGATAAAAATGAGAGGGGTATCAGCATCTGTGACTAAAGATCTTTACTGTTTATTTTAAATTTTTATTTTATTCTCAGTGAAATTGTTCTATGAAAGATAAGAAGGTAATGTTCATGGAGGTACATGTTTTTCTTATATTCAAATTCAGATTTTTTCCTGAAATTGTAACACTATAGATTTTAAATTCCGATTTTTAAATTTGAACAATATACTTTTAATATTTTAATTACCACTGAAGAAGAGAGCAAGTCAGTCAATCTGAGAAATACATTTAGTTTTCAAGCATAATAATCACTTATAACTTTTAAATTAACCAAAATCAAAGACATGGAAAATTGCAGTTCACCCATTTATTCTAATATAGTATTAAAAAGTCAAGACATTGTGTGCAAATTATCTGGCAAAAGAAAAAATTCAGAGAAGGGAAGTTCTCAATTTATGCTCTCCTGGATTGAAACCCTAACCCCGGCTGCAGAGCTGTAGTTGGTGTACTCCACTAACACTTGAAATTTATGGCCCTGAATTCCTGTTTCTCCAAGTGCTAAATGAAATGTATGAAAGATACGTCTGTTGAACAATAGCTACAGTTCCTACTGGGTTTTCTTTTTTCTTTCTTTTTTTTTTTTGGTTGGAAGACTCAAGTTCAGAGAGAAGTCAGAAAGATCTAGCTTACATGCTAACACATGATTTATTATTCTGGATTTATTACTCTGTGCAATGTGGGGAAACAAAAGCCTTCTCTAGATGGTGTCACTGATTGTTTTGTTTCCAAAGTATTAGTGATAAGAAAAATATTACATGAACTCAAAATTTTAAAAGAAATCATACTCAAGAAGAAACCATCTAACAGTGTGATCACTTAAATGAGTTTTTCTTTATACTATCACTTTATAGTAAAAGGATATTTGAAATGCTTTGTTAATACAGTCTTAATATTTTATGTGAGCTTTAGCACACCACACAGAGCTATCCTGGGTCGTGTGTACAGCACATAAAAAATATCTAGTCTTAAAAGAAAAGGTATGAAATTTATCATTTGAATATGTTTAAAATTAAGTTGGCATTTACAAATATATATTTTAAAAAATAATGATGAAGAACATTTAGAAGGTTCTCAGAGAGAGGACATTTCTGAGACTTACACAGTCTAATAACTTTTACAATTAACTACTTAAATGATGTTTTCTTTAAACATTTGATACTATGAGATTTTTGTTGAAGTAGCTGGGTTCCTTAATACTGTAAATAAAAAGCTTCTATTTTCATTCTATTTTAGGCAATAGTTTTAGTTAAGCTTTAAGGGAAAAGATACATAGAGGAGCTACACACACATGCACACATGATACTTTTAACATATCATATATCTTCAATATGAGTCTAGAATTGTAGTTATCAAGTTGTCTTTGTGTTAAACTAGATTGATGACTACAAGGATACTTGAAGATCCCTTTAAATGACAGGGAGAGTAGGAGATGAACTGATTCTACTCCCATTTCAGTTACCCCTGGTACACGAGGCTGCAACAGGAGAACTAAGAGTCCAACCAGCTCAAATAAAGGGTAGAACGATGAGGCCTTCAATATTGGATTGTAAAATATTGTCAGTTAAGCACAGGAGACTTGAGGAATATTCATTTTTCATTTTAAAGACTTTTCATGACTGAAACATTTCCTACAGAGTAACAAAGTAGGAAAAATATGTACTCCAGTTTTTTGATATAAAAATACAGTTTCTATTTTTTCTTTAGTTTTCAGTTAAGAAATAAACTAGGGGGAAGTGTACATAACTTGAAAAAAAATATCTCAGCATTGTTGGCAGCCACAGAGAAGTCTATTCTGCTTATATGTGTTGGCTGATCACTATAAACATTATGTATATAATGAAAATACTAAGCAAAAGTTTTATTTGTAAATATAAAATTAAACAGTATTTTAAACCTCTTTACTTTTTTAGTTAGAAATCTTTTTCACATCAAAATAGTCTTTCTGGTTTACATGTCAGTTCACTGCATGGATTTTTAGTGGGTGTTTTTGACATGCAAAAAGGAAGGAAAACAATATAAAAATAGCACCCCCAGAGCATGATCTGAATATACCTTTTAATATGGCATGCTTTATAGCTCCTATAAATTTATGATCAAATAATTTCATCAGCTAAAATTGCATGTCCCACGACAGCAACATAGCTAATAGTTTGGATCTAAAGCATAACAAATAGAAAAGGGCAGTTTTGCTATTACTTGATTAAAGTGACTGTTTTAATGATCAAAATTGTAAGGAGTAGTCAGACTATAATTTGTGGCAAAATTGGTTTATTGTCTTAATCCATTAAACTAGGTGTTATCTGTCTTAGATTTATGTGAAAAAAACAAAGAATGTACAGTCATTTTCTTATGTTTGTAATCTCATTGTAGCCTCTGGGGGAAAGTAGCCACACCATCTGCCAGGCTGGGTCAGGACTGTGGGCTGCCTGTAGGAAGGCTGCTAAACTTGTTTCCCAAGGACCTCACTGAAGGCAGCCCCTCGCCTTAGTGAATTGGTCTAACCCCTCCATCTGGAAGGCTCAGAAATTTGATTTTGAACCTGTTGTAAAAATGGATCCATCTTTTAAAGGTAGATTTATCTGAGCTAATATTTGCTTGTTTGATCATACATATGTTTGATCATTCATATAGTCATTCATTCTCAGGGCCAGGGCCAGTCATTACACTAGGTTTTGGAGTTACATTGGTAAGTAAGACAGTCCCTGTGCCCATGGACCTCACAGCCCATGATTTTCCTTTTACTACTCACTGTATTTTCCAGACTTAGTCTAACAGCAGTCAAGTCCTACTCAGAAAGAGGCTCTTTTTCTAGTATGACTGTGTCTGCTGGTATCAACGCAAAAGAGTTAAAAATTAACACTTTAAAGAACAATCTGATTTCTAAATTGCCAGGAAACACTTCATCATAAATTCCAAGTGCTGTCAAAGAGTTTGCACTTAAATAAAGTAGCTAAATAGTCTCCTGGAGTCCTCAGTTAGTTTTTTTTTTTTTTTTTTTTTTTTTTTTTAATGGTCTGGACCAAACTACCATGTTTTTTTTTCTGGGCAACAGGTTTAAAATCTAAACATAAAGGTTTATTTTTCATAAAATATGTTTTGAATTTGACCTTCACAGGGAACATTCTAAATGTCGTAATCAACAAGGTTTCAGGTGCCTCTTTACAGAGAACTACTGTGATTATGTTTTTGTGGTTGGATTTTTCTGAACCCATTAGCTACATGGTAATGGAGTGGTGGAGTTAAGGTTTTGAGAATCATCACACTACCCGCTCACCAGAAATTCAATGAAAAACAAAGATGACTGATAGGTTTATGTTCTAGCACAGTATATTTTTGAAATGGTGTTTGTTAAACTCTCTAGAGGATACATCAAAGGGAATATGAAAATCCAGCTTTGATCAACGGAGCCTTCTTATAATTAGACTCTGCAGCAAATGTTACAAGATCAAATGGAAGAGGCAAGTTTAGATACAGGCATGAGATAGGTCTCTTTTCATCGAGAATAATATGTGTCCATGGATTGGTAAAAATGGATGGTAGGGAAGTACCATTTTCTAACTCCCTACATTATATAAAAGTCTCCTGTTTTTTCCTAATATCATTTGAAAACATATGTTAGTTCAGTGTGAATACACAATGCACTCCGGTGACCAAATAACTTTCTTTCTGTACTTCAAAATCTTCATGCACCATGAGCAGAAGAATAATCCTGAAGTTTTCTCATCAGATATTTAGAGTTCATAGACAAAAAAGAACTAGTCGTCTCAAATTTACCTTCAGTTTTAATGATAATATAAGCAATTGCACATATCAAAAATATACTTTGATTAGTATTCCACAATGAATTATTTAATGAATTTCCACTTGCTTAGATTAATCTAGAAAGTTCTGCATTCCACATCTGTTAAGAAAAACATCACAATCTTTAAATTAGTCATTTTGCTGTGAATTGATGGGGATTTGATGAAAAACAATTATTATTTTTTCAGTACAAGTAGTTTTTTATACCCTGGTAGAAATACCAGCATCTAAAGAGAGAACTAAGAGGAATCTAAAGCTGCGATTTTAAATATGCGACCCAACATACCTAGTTTGTGACTTCAGTATTTTCTGCTACATCACTGCAGTTTGAATGGAGGTTTTTTTTGTTTTGTTTTGTTTTTTACTAAGCATCCCGATACCTATTGTTTCATTCAAGACAAGACAATGAAATGACCAGATGTTGCAGGTAGAGCTCCTGTGACTGAAACTCTGATACGGAGATTACCATGTGAAAGGTTTACCAAGGAGTGCTCTTCCATCAACCTCAGTGGGGAAGTGAAGGAAGAATGGGGCGGAGGGAAGAGGGAGAAGCTGGGTTTCAACAGTCACCACCATCACCTTAACAGACCTGGCAGGCAGCTCTGGAACGGGGAGGCCTTTCAGAGTTCTAGTTTGGGTAGAGGGCGTTGGGCATTGTACCCCTATTTTGGCCAGTCACTGGATGGGGGCTACCTCAGGAAAGGCGCATGGCTTTGGGTGTGGTGTCTCTAATCCGCTGGCAGCATCCTTCTGCGGGAGACTCACCTGTGAGCTGTCAGTGCCAAACTGTCTCAGCGGAGAGAAGAGTGCGGTGCTGCGGGGGATCTGGTCAGCGGTCTGCAGCACCCGCTGTGTGTTATGTGCAGTTGAGTCGACTCTGACTGCTCGTGATTCTATGACTGAGTGATGCCCACCATGTCCTGTCCTCAGCAGGCCAGCTCAGCTCCTGCTGACTCATGCCTGTGCCTTCTTTTATGGAGTCCATCCATTTCATATTCGGTCCTCCTCTTTGTTGTGCAGCCTCCTTTTTTTTTCCCAGCATCATGTCTTTTCCAAAGAATTCTGCCTTCTGTGATAGGCCCAAAATAGGACAACTTCAGTTCTATCATTTTTTTCTGTTTGCTCTAATGATGTTTCAAGTTTTATTTGCTCCAGGACCCACTTGTTTGCCTTCCTGGTGGTCCATGGTACATGGGGAACTTTCCTCCAAAACCATATTTCAAATGAATTGTTTTTTTCTATCAGTCTTCTTCACTGTCCAACTTCCATGTTTGTACATAGTAATTGGGAATACCAGGGTGTGGGTGATCTTAGCCTTGATCTTTAATGACATCTTTGCTCTTGGTGATCTTTCCTAATTCTTCTGTTGCTTCCTTTCTGAGTCTCAGCCTTCTCCTGATTTTTTGGCTACAATCTTTGAATTGATGACTGACCTAAATTAGACCACCAGTAATCAAATGATTATACGACTGTCATCCTTTGTATAAGGCATTTCCTATAAGGCTTCATTAACCCACACAGTAACCACAGGTAAAGGAGGTGATGTCTTCCCTTTTCTAAGAAGAAACAGAGGTTTAGAGAGGTTGAAAAATGTGCCTGAGATCGCAGGCAAATGACAAGTCTCCCTGCCTCCAAATCTCACGATGTTTCTCATGTTGCTTCTTATATTAAGAAAGATGGCGGAGCGGGTTATCTAAACTCTAAGATTCCTTAAAATACTTTTGATTCTGGAGAACATGTGAAGATTAGGTTAATTGTCATTTTTAATGCCATGGCCACCTATACGTACTCCCACCATTAGACATAGATTTAGCCTGTAAATACTGACTAAACCAAGTTGTACGTGATCCCCGACTATCTGAAGTATATAGACTGGATGACACAAGCAAAGGCATTCATTACAATGATGTACCGAAACCTCAGTTTTCCCATCAGTAAAATAGTGGTAATGCTATACTTCGTGAGGTTATAAGAATTTAATTGTATATGACATGAGACACCTTAGGCTCTCTCAGATTTATTTCCTATGCTTAAATTTAGTGTAAGTATCTACATAGAGAATATTTGCTTTTACAATTGTGAAACAGAAACAATTTTCATTTTGATTATTGTATTGTATTGTATTGTATTTATTTATTTAGAGAGGAAGGGAGAAAGAAAGAGAGGGAGAAACATTGATGCAAGAGAGTGACATCAATCGGTTGCCTCTTACATGCGCCCTGGCTGGGGACTGAGCCCACGACCCAGTCATATGCCCTGACCTGGAATCAAAATCTCGACCTTTCAGTTTGCAGACTGACACCCAACCAACTGAGACACACCAGCGGACCTCATTTTGATTTTAATTCACAGTGTTCTCTTGGGGAAGGTGATTGGTATCTGCAGCACATCAGTTGGTATCCCTGGGCCTTAACGTCCACATCTATAAAGTGAAGGGCACCAAGTGAGTGAGCTAGAAGGTTTCTAAAGCAGTGATATCCTGCTCAGTGTTATTGATGACAGCCATCCAGGTGGTGCGAGATGAAGAAACAATGTATGAAACAATGACTGGCCATAAGTGCAGTGACCCTCCTAGGTCAGGAAGTTATGGCACCTCTGCTGTGGCTTCTTATTTTCCCTGAAGTAAATCATTTCCTCTTTAGTACTTACAACATGTGCCTTATGCGTAGTGTGTGCTGAGTGAGTATAGACTGACTAGAGTGAAGCAAGTATATTAGATGAAATCAAATATAATCTCAGTTTAAAATGGAATTCAGTTTAACTTTTATCCTGACCAGGAAGAAACAAACAACTTGGTGTTCTTCTGCCATGTAAAAATCCTGATTATTTAAAAACTATCATCTTGAAATACTCATATTTAAAACATGTTAAGTTATATATGTCAGCGTTGTATATATTTTGAGGTACAAAGCGTGTGCGTGTGTGTGTGTGTGTGTGTGTGTGTGTGCGTGTGTGTCCTTTTTCCTCAGTTCCTGGGCCTTTGAGTGGTGAATCTTTGCTGTGCGTAACACTAGACACTGGAGATCTCAGAGTGAGTCAGGGAGGCAGCGCTCCCTAACCCGGTGGAAATTGTCTGCATATATATCATATGCACATCCAGAAGGCACACACATTGCATGTGTACATGTAGAACTGCATCCTTTTTTATTCCTTATTTTTCAGCCTGGCCCATCTTATGAATTTTTGGAATTTAATTGAGAAGAAAATATCTGGCAAAGAAAGCAAGGAAATAAAATTAGGTGAACAGTTCCAAGGAAAATAGTCTTAAATTTCAGAGGGTGTACCACAAGATTTTCAGATATCTACCACCCCCACCACCAAAAAAAAAAAGAAGAAAAGAAAAGGAACAAAACACCACCCAAAACTTTTTCTGTGTGAGATGCAGGAAGTCTGTAGCTTGCATACTGGCATTACACGATGTCAGAGTACAAACTCAAGATAAGTGGGCCATCTTAGAGATATCTACATTTTTTTGTCTCTACTTCCATTTTTATTGGATATAACCCAGAGATTCAAAGGAAGAAGCACACTGCAAAGGGCTCCCACCCAAGCTATGTCCAATGTTTTTTATTTTTTCTCTGAGTTTCTTACCATCAGCTATTAAAGGATGTTGAGAGGCAAGTGTGATAGTTTAATTGCCATCATGTTATTCTTATTATGTCTCACATGGTGATTTTAATCACAACTCATATCAAACATTCTTAGTGTAGAATGTTTTCCACCAGCCTTCCCCTAAAATCCTAGATCAAATCAACTGAGCATTGGCATTATGGTTTGTTTGTTTGTTTTTAATTTTTTAATCCACCAAAGGCAGAGAAAGGATCCACACATTAGTATTATTTGGATTTGTACCAAGTGGAATGCATACATTTTGCTATGCTTTTTCATTAAAATTTTATTAACATTAAATTTCGCCTGTATTAATGGTTTTGGTAGGAAAGTTACCCCAACACGTGAGATTTTCTAACTAAAGTCCTTATGTTTTAGATTTCTGAAAAGGGTGTGACCCAGAAGGAGATGTGCATCTTCTTACATGGCTTCTACATCAGGGGAAGTCAAGGGAAAAAAAATCAAACCGTGAATCGAAAGGCTGTACCTAAAAATGATGTCATGAAGCAAACTGATAGAACCAAGCAGGGCATAGTGCTGCCTTTGTCTCCTGCTTCAGCAGCCCGAATCGAATTGTTGAACAGTGTGCCCGGGAGGACAGTGGTGTCTTTCACTGAAGTGCTGTGCAGAAGGTTCCAGCCAGGCAGCGCGCTATTTCCAGTCAAGTGTACGGGGGTTTACACGCCGAGAGCAGCTGTAAAGATGTTGGCAAGGGAGCAGCTCCGGAGCCAGTTCAAATGGAAGCTTAGGTTTGCGTCCAAAAGAGCTTCTGTGAACTATAGATGTTTAATTTTCAGCTCTCCTGCCAGCGAATGTTTAAATACGGTAAACTGGAATAAAAAGATAGGCTGTCCTTTAAGGTTTGGCTTTCCTTATAGTCTGTGAAAGGGGGCTTTGCTGTGTCCGAGTTGGTAAGGACCAGATATGACCCTCACTTTGCCCGCTCTACATTGTCGTGACCACTTAGAACATTATGTTTTGGTCAAGAACTTTGGCCTGCGTTTTAAGTTCGGTGTCATGCATGTGTTTCTTACTGACCATGTTTCTTATAAGACAAATAGCAAACAAGGAACTTCATCTGCATTGCCTGCTTTTGAATCATGACTTAGTTGTAGAGAAATCTGTAAAACATCATAAAATAATACCCATAAAAATGATGTACTACAGAAAAATGTTGGTAATTTAAAAAACTTCCTTTCAGGCAAAATCACACACATGTATAAACTATTAATGTCATTTTATGAGCAAATGTTAACTTCTATTAAAATTTCAATGAACCGTTTTTCAGCCCATTTTGCATAGCGAAGCTAGCAGCGGCCCTTTTGGTCAGAATGGTACCACACTGGCTGGGTCCTTCAGAAAAATGCCTCAGGTCTTGCTCATCCTAAAAACTGAAAGTCAGCTGATTATACTGGGGGGAGAAAAAAATCATTTTATTTCCCTGAGTAGGTTCAACTCAAATTATCTTAGCAAATGACTTTCAGAAAGATCTGATCTCCAAATATCTTCTACTTACTTTAATTCATTATTAAAGAATCCAGAAACCTAAAGTTTCTCATCTTTTCTTGGCTGGGTTTTGATGCCAAAGTGGTATATAGTGTTCCCATCATAAACCGTTCCTTAAGAAAGTGGTGTGTGTGTGTGTGTGTGTGTGTGTGTGTGTGTGTGTGTAAAGCTGTGTATTTATATTAGATCCCAGAATGCCATGGTTTGAAATTTCCCTTTTAGTTTTTTTTTTTTTTCTGTAAGATGGACCTTCCTATGTAATTTCAGTAATCACTGGGGCTCAGTGTACCTGTTCACCAGTGTTATTTTGATGAGGAGTGGGTGGCTGCCCTGGCTGGGTAGCTCAGGTAGTTAGCGCGTCGTCCCTATATGCCAAAGTTCTGGGTTTGATTTCTGGTCAGGGCACACACGAGAATCAACTAGTGAACGCATAACTAAGTGGAACAACAGATCAATGCTTCTCTCTCTCTCTCTCTCTCTCTCTCTCTCTCTCTCTCTCTCTCTCTCAAATCAATAAAAAAGAAGAGTGAGGTGACTGAACTATGCTTTATACAGCTTGTATTAGACCAGAATATAATTATACCGATTATTATTTCAACATAACTTCTTAGATATTACCCTACAGAACTCTCCTAGGTGATGTTTTCACTGGGATCCTGAAAGGAATCTTTCCTCAAACACTGCAAAGCTGAATGGGAATCCAGAAGATACAAACTGTTTTACAGAAATTTGGAATGGTCTTCCAGCTTCCCCAACAGTGATGAAGCAGATGTGGGCAGCCTAGGCAGCCCGCGCTCTCCGGCCACGGTGAGCTTTGCCCTAGCTCAGACCTGTGGGGTTCAGGCCGACTTCTGGTCTCTGCTCTGCGCCTCCAGCGGGAAGCGCACTGCACTGTTTGCCCCTGGGCCACCCAGCCCACCCCCTTCTCCTGGTCTGGCTTTCCTGGGGGCTGGCCTGCAGGTGTGACCTTACTCACCCACCTATAACAAGTCACTGTCCCAAGGTGTGTCCCACTGAAGTTTAAAAATAGAACTGGCTAAAAGAAGACTGTAAGCAAGTCAATTTTTGTACTATCCCGGAAACTTATAATTATAAAGTTTGGTGAACTTCATGAACTTTTCCAAGTGTGTTTTTGCTGCAGACTTGTGATTGATGTGGAGGATCCCTGGGGCAGAGATGAAGCCATTTAAACGTGGAGAAGCTGATTGAGTTGCCCTGATGCACATAGGCTCAGTAGAGTTATAACCTACATCACCTCATCCCCAACCCAGGGCAATTTGAAATTAGATCAACATTTTGGCAATGGTGTGGCCAGCTGAAATTCCACCTTGCTTTTCAATACGTGTGTTAACTTTATAAAAGTTCACTATGTTTTCTCTTGTAAAGGAAGCTGGTAGGCCTCAAGAACGCACTAAAGCAGCTACATTAAGTAGTAAGGAGGTGCTTTTATTCCTGATGTGACCACACTCTAAATCTTCCCAATCTGTCACAGCTGCCTCTATAATTCCAGGCCAGCAATATTCAAAATAGCACAATAAGGACTGTTAGCAAGATGTGGAAATTTTCTTGAGTAGTCGGAATATGTCCCAGAAGCCAGGATGTTTGCTGACCATTAGCTCTAATTTCATTCGATCTGTATTGGCTGACTGATGGCCTCAGAGTGGACGAATGAATACAAATAGACCGAGATTCATGACTGTTCGGAAAGACCATCTTGTCTCATAATCTGCAAACTCTGTGTCAGCACACACTTCCCCTGAGGGAGGCGTCAGCTGTCTTTGTGACCCTCCGGGAAGCTTCCTCCTACCTAGTAAAGGGACCAGCTGGCTCTCTGTGGTAGACCTGAACCTAACACCCAGGGTTTTTAGGGTTCCAAACAAAACGGGCATTTCTTTCAGATGTGGAAACCAAAGCCTCAATGCCTAGTGACAATCTCGGAGTCACATGGTTGGTTAATGGAAGAGCCAAGACTGGAACCCACTGGGATCCACCTGACATATGGCCACATATTCACGTAAACACAGCTATTTCAAGAGGAAGGCATTTTACACTGCTCTCATCTGACACAAAGTGATCACTCACTAAAGGCTCACTCTTCTTTCTCCACACTGTTACCGATATGTTCCCTAAGTTTATATGG
Source organism: Anoura caudifer (assembly GCA_004027475.1). Taxonomy (NCBI): domain Eukaryota; kingdom Metazoa; phylum Chordata; class Mammalia; order Chiroptera; family Phyllostomidae; genus Anoura; species Anoura caudifer. Next base: position 398,540 of record PVKU01000419.1, read on the forward strand.
CTTGTATTCAAATGTTAAAGGAAATACCTTGAAAGGCATAATTTTCGATCTGGAAAGGGTTTAGCTTTGTAAGCGCACTGTCCTTGCCACAATGACTTTTTTTGCAACAATAACAAAATATTCTTGCTTAGCTAGATTATGTGATTTAGATAAAAAGCAGACTAAAAGAAATCTTCTTAAAGTTCAATTTCAGAGTTGTTTCTCTGTCATACACTAATATATTTCAGATCTGTGCGCAAACATATACATAGTTTAACATTATATAAATTTTAACATTATGTAAATATTTTGAAAAGCAATTCTACTGATGAATTAACCTAAGGCAATTACACAGCATATTTAAGCAAGCTATGTATGTTATGGAAAGTTTCATTGAGAAAATATTTCTATTTTTAAAAACCTGTATTATGGAGATTTTACTTCAGACCTGTCTTATTACTAAGATGTTAACATAAGAAGTAGTCCTTAAAGGACAAAATTATGCCAGTTGCGTCTATAATTTGCTCCACTCCGACCCTGGACTATTTAAACTGCTTCCATTTCTGTGTACAAACCTGAGTGGGTTTTTTAATGCCCTCAAATTAAAGGCTTATTTGGAAAACTTGAGCTCAGATGCACACTTATCCTGTTCCTGCCGCCTTCTTCCCAATATATTCTCCCAAACTATTGGGAGGGCAAGTCGTTAAAACCAAAGCTTGTTCTAACTATTAATTTCAGGTTCTTCACCTGTACCACATAACATGGGATAAATTGGAAGCAATAACCTTCACTGACTTTTCAAATTTGTTTTACTCCTACCTCCCCTCCCCACCCACTGGGAGCCATATGTGAAGTTATCTAAAAGAAAACTGAAAAGGAATGGAAGTAGAGGCCCAGAAAACTGAATGAATGAGTGAATGAATGAGCGAACTGAAATATGGCAAACATGCTCTGCTATTAAATAACAGCAGTAATTATAATAACACTAAAAACTAATGTTTTTGAGCATCTTACTGTAAGTCAAATATATCCCTAGTACTTTATGTGAATGGTTCATGTGCTCAAAGAGTTAGTAGTACACTGTTTAGCCAGTAACTTCATCATTGCCTTCATGGGTATTAGAACTACAATTAGCTTTTATTGGGCTAAAACATTCACCACGTATGTTGATGATATTTAGCAATATTTTTTCTGGCTAATGCCAAGAAAAACCAAAACCAGCTTTACCCTGCAATGTTGGCTGCATAGTCCATCTGTATAGATGTCCTGTGACATTCTCGAGTGGCGTGAACATAAGGTGAGTGTTTTCATAGGCTCCTCAGTTTTTCTTTAGGGGTAACGAAACATGCAAGATCAAAGTTAAGGCCGAGCTTCAGTGAACTCTAGGTTGGTCACTTTGCTGCTTTCATGTTTGCTGCTTTCAGTGGGCCCTGGGGAGATCCGTCTTCCCTACCACTGTGACAGCTATTTTCTTTCCACAAACAAGCTGTCAGGGTAGCTTGTTGTCTTTTGTCTTTCTTCTTGTCATCTTTGAAGTCCTTTGAGTTTGGCTGCATTGGTTCTTACAAGGATCTTTGTCCACTGGTAGTTTTGTGTTGTTTATGTATGAAAGGGCGAGGTTTTTAAAAAATGTTTGTGCTAAACACAAATCTGATTGTTTTACTTTCCTGTAATTAAAACCTTTTTTATTTTCACTACTGCTCTTATTAAAATTCTTCATTTTCTTAAGCATGGTTTGCAGAACCCTGCAGAAGCTCATCGCTGCCTCCCTTGCCATTTCATCTCTTCTTTTCTCCCCACTTTGCACACTGTACTTCAACTGAACGGAACTCAAGTTGCTTGAATAACTCACCTGCAAGCCTTTGCAACCACTGACCCTACTGCCCGGAACACTGTAATTTTTTTCTCCTCTGCCTCCCTTCTTGGTTGGCTCACTTCTGTGCTACATATTTACGTCTCAGTTCCTTTCTTATCTGCTAGAAATGGTACCATTTCTAAGGAGTTGAAATCTATACTATCACACTCGTCTACCTGCTCTATCCAGCAATTTCCACGTTGCATTATCACTATATACTTGTTTATCTGTATTTACAATAATGCGTATATTCCTTAAAGTCAGAGATTATATTTTATCCATGACCATGCTCCCAGCACCCATTACAGTGCCCAGCATGTACATGCTTCATAAGTATTTATTAAGTGAGTGGATGTGGGGGATGCTAAGAGATGGGTTAAAAGTATGAGGAGGGCAGATGCAGAGTACTGTATGTGTCATTCAAACAAGCTCATCTTATTTGATCCCAGAGAAAATTTTGAGTTACAGAAAACATACTGTTAGACTTGTATTTTCATTTTCATAGCTGTTTCTTGTAGTGATGTGGAGGGTGAGTTGGAGGTGACAAGACTACTGACAGACAGAGGAGTTACTGAGTTTTGTCCAAGAAAGAAAAGATGAGAACCTTAAACTAAGTGGCCATGGGGATGAGGTGAGGGGATAAATTAAATGGCTGTGAATAAAATAAATATCGTTAACTCTTAACAAACTAGTTAAAATGGTGTGGGAGAAAGAAGAGAAAAAAGTGGCTCAGATTCCTAGCTTGGCTTTTTCTGATACTACTAACAATTATGAAGTGTACAAAAAGTCAAATTATTTGAGGACTAGTATTTGGACTGAGCGGGTATCCAAGTGGGGATGTCAAGCTGACATGTACAAGTGTGGGTGTGGTTCTGAGCAGCCAATGTATGGCATCTGTACTTGAACATAACGAAGGCCTGCGTTTGGTTGAGATCACCCAGAGAGAATGGGTGTAGAGAGAGGAGCCCTGAAGAGAGCCCCAGAAAGTATGGGCTTGAGGCACACTTGGTTGTAAGGAGCAGCGGCCCACTGAAGCTGGATCAAGTCAAGAAGTGGGATGGTAGATGTAACAAGGGTTCCTGTGATAGAATCCAAAGACAAGCTGCAAAGAACAGCTCCTCCCATTAGTTACTAGACATGGGATGTCTAGAATTAAAGATTTTGTGTTTCCCAAGCATCTGTTTCCTCTCATCTCTTTTTTCTATATATTTTCTCTTGCTCTCTCTCTGTCTACCCATCAGAGTTCTTTGCAAGTAGCCAAGGCATCTCTTACCTTTGAATGTGTATGATTTCATCATTGCATTGTTTACCATTCTCTGAATAAATTATCTGTAATTCTGACTTCAAAGTCTCAAAGAGAGAGTCTGACCAAGTAACGTGGGGTGGGGAGCAGGTCTTGGGAGAAGCTGTATGCATGAAGACCAGGAATAGTTTCTGTAGTACATTGTTATTTAAAGGAGCACATGTCAGGTTTTAATGTGCCTGTGAATCACCAGAGAATCTTGTTAAAATACAGGTTTTGGATGGTACATCTGGGGGATTTTGCATGCTGACCCGTCTCCCAACAGGAGGTGCTGCTGCTGCTGCTCTAAGGGCCACACTTGGAATAGCCAGTTGTTGAGGACAAGCAGAGCAGGGGGATTCTCAGAGAGGGCAGAGTAAGGGCAGGCGGAGGAAAAGGAGAAGGCAGGGACTGTGGGGGGGAGGCCAAAGAATCAGGGAGTGTTCGGAGGCATCGGATGTTGCAGAGGGTGAGTGAGATAAAATTGGAAGCCTCATTAGTATAAATAATGTCCACAATTTTGTCAATTCTTTTCACTAGTGCTTAGAAGCCTATGCATGTCACAGCAAGAAGATCCATGGCTGGATTCAGGCAGAGTTGGGGAGTTACCTTACAGGAATATGGAAGGGGAATAAGAGATTTGAATATATTAACCAGAAGACAGATTACCTGGAGAGACCAGTTTAGGTTGTTTCAAATTATACATTGCCTTTAGATTATTTTGTTTTATTTTTTCATACTGGAGAAAGACTCAGTTATTGCATAGGGGAGAACAGTTTCCCATGAAAATGTGTGTGGGTGGTGTGCATGAGCACGCACATGTGCATGCATGTTTAATCCTCTTGCCAGGGATATCCATCAATATTGTAAGCAGACTCTACACGACTTACAACAGTTCACTTGTTTGGATCGTCTGAGAGTATTACCTTTGGCGTTACATGGGGAATGTTCTCATGCCACACTGATTATGGAAAGACAGGACTCAACATTTACACATTAGCAACCTTACAGAACATAGAAGCGTGAGGGTGTGGTGCATGTGAATTTCTTTGGAGATTCAAAACATTGTCAAGCTTAAAGGTGCCTCATCAAGGAACCTTTGATTCAGCTTCTTGTTAGTTTTGTGTTTTTTTTTTTAACTATGTCAAACTTTATTGAATTGATTGAAGTAAGCTGGTAGTTTCATATTCATGGTGCTTCCAAACACCATTTTGAAGTGGAAACATTACAGAGGAAATCAAACAATTTTCTGGTTAACTCTGGGGAAACTAGAGTTCTGGGAATAAAGTGATGTCCCTGCTTGGCTGCTGGAAGCCCCAGCAGGATATTGGAATGACCCGTGTAACCCTGGACTAAGAGCAGCCCTCCTAACATGCAGATGCTACGTGGAGTGCAGACCTTGAGGAGGAGTGGTGAGGGAGGCTGGCGATACTCGCCGAGTCTGTCACATTAACAGAATCACAGATCTGTTGTGAATTGCAGATTCACAGCTCGATTGCCTCCAGATTCCTTTCCACCCTGAAATAATCTGCGTAGATCCTGAAATACTTACTTTGATGAAGTTGTTCAGTCCTCTGTACTATAGGCATTTAATACATTTCTGCATCTAAAGTATTATTTGTGTTTTACAGTTCAACAATGTTATATCAGGCAGCATTTTACCTGATCTGGAGAATTGGCATGTGTCTGTCCTGACTTGGCAACGATGTAGGCATTAGAACTGGTCCTAGAACTCTCAACTGTTGGCCCTTGCATTGAATCTTCAGAAACCCTCCAGGCTGCTAAATATTTTAAACCTTCTAAAACAAATGACAGACTCTTCATTCATTAGACTTTAATAGAGTCGCATAGATAATTCAAAAAAGGACTTTAGATGCAAGCTGAGCAGTAACTTAAGCTACATTTTCTGAAAATGATTTTCACTGACTAGCGTTTCCAACAAATTCATTAGTGACAGTTTTACAGGCATTCAAATAATGAACAAGGTTTAATTCCAATGCATTCATTTTGTTCACCATTAAATACAGTATAAGAAAAACATTCATTCCATCTAAAGATCTGTTGAAAGCAGCTAAAATTGATCTCTAGATTTGAGCTATCTCTTGGGATCTGAAAATCCTATTTTTGGAAGATTTTAAAGAACATCATATTTGATTTACAGAGAAGTGCTTGCAGCTAGTATGGAGTAGAAATTCAAATCTCTGAAATAAAAAGCCCAATATGATAATGGTTATTGAATCTATATCTAAATGTTGTTTATAGATGAAGGTAGAGTCTAGCATGACCGGAGATTTTCCATTTTAGGTTTGAGTTTCTTTGAAAAATAAATTTTGTGAAAGTATGCATGAGTAAGTTATTGCCAGATATTCACAAGCATAGGCAAGAGGGTGGAATTTGTTTTGTTGTTTAGATTACCTGAAAACTTTGCTTTTATAAATTATAAGTGTGAATATGTTACTATATCTGTCTTTTAGACTATCTCCTGCCAGATGCTTTGAGTTGGGTAATTTTCAGAAGATATGTTAACTCTGGTTTACCAAGGCTTCATTCCGTGGCTGCTTCAGTGGCCATCTTTCTAAGTAGCCCTGGCTTTATGAGAAAACAAATTCATTTCTTAATGAACTAGCTGATAGTGTAGGAATCAATTAGTAACATTTGATTTCTCCAAATGGGAAAATCCTAAGCACTATATTTTAGACTCTCTGATATTCTTCACTGAAGTATTTTAAAATTAGTCTCTTAAAACATATGAATTTAGGGGCAGTTACACTATGTTTAACAAATTGCCCTTTGAAAAAAATGTCTCTTAAGACAGTACTTGGGCTTGCCACTTTGCCGTGTCTATTGTTACTTTCAGACAGACCCTAGACTTAATTTCAGAAGAACTGATTTGACTCCCGGTCTCACTATTAATTAGACGTGTAACTTTGGGCAAATTAATCTATATCAGTTTTATTTGTTTCATTTGAATATGGAGGTGAAACTAATTCGCAGGGTTATTATAATGTCAAATGAGATAATATATATGAAAGCCCTTTAATGTGAATTGATCTATAAATATAATGAACATGATGATACTCTGCCTAGTTTGACATTTAATCCAGTTAAGATGATCACTGTTTAGTAGCACTGTCTCTAAATGCTGTCTAGCTACTATGCTTTAAATGATTTTTGATGAATATTATGGGTGTCTTCTCATTGAAGCATAGAGTTTGTGTTACAGTAATGGTTGGTGATAGCCAGCACTTAAGTAGTGCTAACTAGGCACCCTCACAGCTCCCAGGACTTCACGATATTAACCCATGTAATCCTCCCAATAAGCCTGGGAGACAGGTGCTGGCATTACCACTGGTGTAAAATTGGCGAAACTGAGGCACGGAAAGATGAACTCGTTCAAAACTACAGTCAGTATTATCAGCCAAATTAAGTTTCCCCACACCTTTCATTCAATTCTTAGGACAGACTTTGGCAAAAACAATACACTGTGAGAAAGGATATGACGAGCGTCGCTTGGGTCTTGGATATGGGGAACATTTCCTCTTTCTGGGAAATCAGTGTTGCCTGCACACACGTTGGGATGACACAAAGAGCGCATCTCGTTTTCCTTTCTGGTTTTCTTTGTAATCTTTAGTGCATAGTGCTGGACGGGTTAGTGCTGATTCACTCGGATTACTGCCCTCTCCTGAGCCCGAGGCGAAGTCAGTAGCAGGGAGCTAACCTCATCGGAGAGGTCCGTCCATCTGAGGCCTGTGCTGTGAGTGAATTGAAAGGAAGAGCCCCAACGCCATTTAAACAGATACAACAGATACTCCAGAACTCACACACCCTTTTATCTTTTTCTTTAGATTTAGATTTTGTTTGAATTAGGTTCATATACTGCACTTCGTCGTTTTCACTTTAGGCATTTTCCATTTAATTAATTTTTTCATAAATTTAATCAGTTTTTTAACTTTCTTTTTATTGTTGACATTATTACAGATGTCTCCATTTTCCCCTCTTTGCCCACCTCCACCCAGCCCTTGCCTTTCCCTTCCCTCTGGCCATCACTATACTGTTGTCTGTGTCTATGGGTTATGCATACAAGGGGAGACCCCCCCCCCAGAAGCCGGTATTATTCTCTGGAGGGTAGGCCCCTTGCAGTACAGGCTTCCCCGCTAGGTGAGTGTTCTAGGAACCCATATGTATCAGTGCAGCAGTTGGCGTTGTCATAAGAGGCTGCATTTGGCTTCAGTGCATCTTTTTGAAGACATTTTCAGTGCATTTGCCCATTTCATGATGGGTGATTTCCCAGTGCACCTTCCCACACTACGCTGAGTGTTCAGCAGTTTTTGACCAAAAACGTTTGGCCCTCGTGCCTGCCCCACCCTCCCTATTCACCCAATCTCATCCCAAGTGACTCTTTTTTTGTTTCTCCCATGAAAAAATCCTCAAAGAGAAACGTTTTGCAGACATAGAAGAGGTGACACAAAAAACAGCAGAGGCACTAAAAGGCATCCAAATTGACGAGTTCAAAAACTGTTTTGAGCGGTGGGGAAAAAGTCTCAATAGGTGTATTACATCAAATGGAGAGTGCTTTGAAGGTGACTGAAGTTTAAACATGTAAGAATAAATGCACAATTTTTTTTTATAAATAAATCCCAGGTTCCCTGGGTCCCTCTTGTCTGTAACCCGTTTTATCGAAGGTCTTTTATGTGTCAGGGATGCTACAAGGAGTCAGGTGGTGAACTTGGCAGTGCACACTATCTGCTTGTTGAGCGTAGACACTAGAGGGAAAAGAAGGACAACAAGCAAACAATCGCACAGATGGAAGTAACGCACCACTCCGAACAGTGCTGCAGAGGAGAGGGGCACGACAGCCCGGGGCAGCTGAGAGGGGGCATTGGGCGAACCCTCGATGATCATAAACTGTTTTCTCCTGGCTGTCTGCAGGCCTGTACGAGGTGTTGGAGACTTAGGGAGGCAGAACAGAGGGGGGCACATTAGAAAGAACAGATGGGGAACAGAGTTGGCAAGACAGTGCATAACACAAAACCAGTGCTCAACATAGAACAGTGTAGGACACAAACAGTGAAGGACCCCAAACCAGTGCAGGACACAAAGCGAATGCACAACACAAAACAGTGCAGGACACAAAACCAGGGCAGGGCACAAAACAGCATATGACACAAAAAATGGTGCATAACTGAAACAGCAGTGCATGTCACAAAAACAGTGAATGACACGAAACAGTGATTGACACAAACTAGTGCAGGACACAAACAGTGCAGGACACTAGGTGGTCACAGGGAAGAGTAAAAAGCAAAACTTAATTCAAGTAGCGTAACATATATGCCCTTGAATATATCATTGTACATAGAAGAAGAATATTTGTTGTAATTACCATTTTCAAGAAATGTCACTGCAGTGTCATTGCATTCAATTTCGTGAAAAGGGGAGGAACACAACAAATTTAGAGTGATTTACAGTAATGTGGTAAAAGGACTTTATTGTTTGAAAATATATGTGTCAGTTTTATGGCAGTTTCTTTATCCAGAATGCTGGCTAAATGAGATTACTGTGGACATTTACACAAATATACAAAAGCAGTATGAATATAATTACAAAAGTATTACTAGATGGGAAGACAGTGGACGTTGGTTTCTGGTTCCACCTGATAGCCAAAGCCTGGATTAGTAATAATTGAGAAATAATTGACTGCTTTACTCTTCCTCTACTTCTTATTGCCATTTGTCATTATATTATTTGTTTATGTTTGTGTCCAAAATAGCAGTGTAAGAATCATTCAGAGGCTTAATCTTTCCTGTTTGTTGGTATATACTAACGATACCAGGTACTCAATAAGTATTCGCTGAATGAATGCATAAATGAGATAATTCCACAAGTATATAATTACAGACTGTAAAAAACCAATGTGATAAATGAAAGTACTTTCAAAACTATGAGTATTCCACACATGCAAGATGATACTATTTTTTTTGAATTTTAGAAAAGATTACAAACTGCCAGGAGATAACCTGTTAATTTTTTTGTATTGGTTGCTTTCTTTTTCTTTTTAAAATCTTGTCAATTACAGTTGACATTCAGTATTACCTTGCATTAGTTTCAGGTGTACTGAGTAGTGGGCAGACATTTATATAATTCATGAAGTGATACCCCCAGTGATTCTAGTACCACCTGGCTCCATACGTAGTTATTGCAATATTGTTGCCTATATTCTCTATGCTGTGCTTTATATCCCTGTAACTGTTTTGTAACTACCGATTTGTACTTCTTAATCCCTTCATCTTTCTCAGTGATCCCCTCAACTCTTCCCACCTGACAACCCTCAGTTTGTTCTCTGTATCGATGAGTTTGTTTCTGTTTTGTTTGTTTATTTTGCTCTTTAAATTCCACATATAAGTAAAATCATATGGTATTTGTCTTTCTCTGACTTCTTTCACTGAGTGTAATACCCTCTAGGTCCCCCCACATTGTCTCTTTACTACAGTTGAGTAATATCTGATTGTATATACGCACCACATCTTCTTTATCCAATTGTCTATTGATGGGGGAGAGGGCACCCAGGCTGCCTGTAGGTAGGAATGCAAATTGGTGCAGCCACTGTGGAAGTTCCTCAAAAAATTAAAAATAGAACTACTTTATGACCCAGCGATTGCATGTCTGGTTGCTTTCTCTTTAAACATTTACTTGCTAAGTGTTTCTCTTTTTAGCCATGGTTTATAATATGAATTTCTACTTGTATAGTTCTGTAATCCCCTCAAACCCAGTTCAGTTACTCTAGAGATTCTGAGCTAAGGTCAGTGAAGATTCATGAAATCCGCTGTTGCCTCCTGAGGCCTCATGTAATCCCTAAAAATGTGTGTCAAGTGTCATGGACCCTGTGCATTTTACTGGAAAGAGTTCCCATAACTCTCATCAGATTCCCAGAGGATAGGAACCCCCTACCCCAAGTTTAAGAATAATTGCTTTGAAATTTTGTGGGTTTTTTTTTTTTTTTTTTTTTTTTTTTTTTTTTTTTTTTTTTTTTTTTTTTTTTTTTTTTTTTTTTTTTTTTTTTTTTTTTTTTTTTTTTTTTTTTTTTTTTTTTTTTTTTTTTTTTTTTTTTTTTTTTTTTTTTTTTTTTTTTTTTTTTACTTTTTGTTGCTGTATCAGTACTTCTTTTTCTTTGAGATGTTTTTATTTTCCTTTTAATTTTCATGATGATATTTTGGTATTTTAAAGTGTTTACAGTTTGTCTGCAGTATGTGGTATTCTTGGATTATCATACGCCTCTGATCCCAGCCCTTCTCCCTGTCTCTCTTTTGTCTGGCCAACAGTGTGGGGATGTGCCAACTGCAGGCTTGTGCTGTCCAGCCCTTCTGGGACCTTTACTTCTCCGTGCTACCCTAATGACTACCCTAACACCCAGGCTTGCATGTGGACCCTCCGTGCCCCCACCGGCTACATCATTCAGATCACGTTTAATGACTTCGACATTGAAGAAGCTCCCAATTGCATTTATGACTATTTATCCCTGGATAATGGAGAAAGCCAGACTAAATTTTGTGGAGCAACTGCCAAAGGCCTATCATTTAACTCAAGTGTGAATGAGATGCATGTGTCCTTTTCAAGTGACTTTAGCATCCAGAAGAAAGGTTTCAACGCCAGCTACATCCGAGGTATGTAAACCAAAGACTGCGCCAAGCTTCTGCTTTCATTTAACGTGTTCTGCAATAAACACAGGACCAGCAGACAGAGCTGTGATCTTTTATGTGCATGTGAATGATTAGGATTAGAATTTAAGGGCAAGAAGATGTTAATATTCTCTGAGTATTCTCATTAGCAATATATAGCTACCAGATCCAAAATCTGGTTACAGTAGAGCTGAATTCTTTTATATTGTTTACATGCAGAACATTTAAAGGCTACTTGGAAGACACTAGATATTCCACAGCTAATAATTAAAATCTGTAATTGTAGCATCTCTCCATTGAATGTTTAAAACATTTCTATTTAGCAATCGTTTTATTTTAGGCTTTTAAGATGTTGCCCTTCAAGGAACCATGCTAGGGGACAAATATAGAAAATTAGCATAAAATTTTAAAAGAGCAATTTCTAACTTAAGCTAATAAGCAACATAACCTGAGGAAAGTCTCTTGGAAAATGGCAATTAAAGGAAAGAAAATATATTTTAATCAAACATATTTCCCAGATTCTGGCATATCTTAACATTTAAATAATTCTATTCTTTCTAAAACCTGTCTTTGCTTAAGGAAAACTCAAGCTTCAAACTGAGATGTAGTTACACAGTTTTTTTCTCTAGGGCTTCCTAAGTAGATGCCATGAATCAAGAAACGAAACAAATAAAAGGCACCACTATGAAAATGACTGTCATCATTATAAATTGTGCTTTTGGTGGCAGGGTTTTTACTGTTTGTAATTGACATTAGATATATGTGTAGTTAATTGAAACACATGCTTTAATTTTTCAAATAATGTTTTTAAAAATTATAAAGTATTATGGGAAACTTGAAAAGAGAAAAGAAGCAAACTGCAATGACCTACTTGCATACTCCCACCCATAACCGCTAATACACGACTGAGAGACACGCTTTCTTCTTGCCTTTTTATTTTAACAACATGTGTAGAGCGCTGGGTTCATATTGCATAAGATTGTTTTAGGTTAATAGACCTGTAAACTGCTTTATATTTAAAAAGCACACTAAAATACATAATTCTATTAAATTCCATCATGGACTTTTAACTAGAATATTTATTTTGAAATGATGATTTTACCATAGACCTATTTTGGTGTGTATTAAAATATATTTGAACTAGCCTTCATATGAAACCAGTACTAAATAGCATTTCTGAGGAGAGCTCCTTCTCTCTCAAATCAGTTCATAATGTTTCACAATGTCTATTGTGTTAGCATAGGGCTAAATCCATTGCATTATTCAGTATTTTCACATATGTGCAGAAAGAATAGGGAGTGTATTTTTATTTTGGACTTTTATGCATGTAATAATAGTCATCTATATTAGTAATCAATACTAGCTATAGACAGATATGGCAAAAGCATTACCCTAGTGTTTTGCAGGTATTAATTTATTTAATTCCTGTTGAGCACCCATGTCATAGGTACCATTGTCCTTCAATTTGCAGATGAAAAGACTAGGGTAGAGCAAAGTGAGTAGCATGTCCAAGATCACACAGCACAGTGGAAGAGCTGGGATGGGGAGCTCCATCATCTGCCCTTTGAACCACAAACTCAAACATAAAGAAAATAAAATACAGTAGTTCAAATGTCAAGGAAATAGAGCTTAAAATTCCATTTGCATTTGTTGTTGTATTACACTCCCTCTCCTCAGAGGAATTGTCCTCACCTTTGTTCCTGAATGACCCTCCTGGTAGGAAACATGAGTAGGGTATGGGGCTTCCGAAGGGAGAAAGGCAGTTGTTAATCAGAAATAGAATTACTAGTTATTATATTTAGGAATTATTTGAAAGTCACATATAGTTTCAAAAATGTTAAGTATAAGTAGAGCTTTCCTGAAACTGTTAGCTTTTAATTATGGTTTTTTCAGTTCTAGGATTAAGAAAAATACTTGTTATTAACTTGGCTGACTGTCCCTTAGAGGTTTAGGTGTGAGGTCCAACCATGATTAGAGTTTAAATGGGTGGGGCTTCTCATTGCTGCTGTTATCATTTGTATAAGGTATGATCATTTGCAGTAGTGATAGAGCGTCCAGTGAAAGAGGGGAGTGGCGGGCCAGAGGTCAGTTGGTAGAGTGATGGGAGGGGCTGGGTGTATCAGACATTTTGCATCTGACTAGCCCATATCTGAGGTTAACATGTTTTATCTGTTGTTATGTTTTCTCCTAGTTGCTGTGTCCCTAAGGAATCAAAAGGTCATTTTACCCCCGACACTAGATACGTACCAGGTATCCACTGCAAAAAGTGTCTCTATTCCGGAGCTTAGTGCTTTCACACTCTGTTTTGAAGCAAACAAAATTGGCAAGGAAGACGGTGAATGGATGGCTTTCTCCTACTCAAATGCATCCTTCACACAGTTACTCAGTTTTGGAAAGGCCAAGAATGGCTACTTTCTAACCCTGTCTGGCTCACAATGCTTGCTAAATAGCGCATTACCTGTAAAGGACAAAGAAGACATATTCACAGAAAGCTTTGAGCAGCTTTGCATCATTTGGAATAATTCTTTGGGATCTGTGGGTGTAAGTTTCAAAAGAAATTACGAAGCAGTTCCATGTGATTCTACCATCAATAAAGTTATTTTGGGGAATGGGAAATTGTTGTTGGGCTCCGATCAAATTGAATTTGCCTCTCTAAAAGGGGACATTTATAACTTTCGACTTTGGAATTTTACCATGGATTCCAAAATGCTCTCCAACCTCAGCTGTAACATGAAGGGGAATGTGGTCGACTGGCAAAATGACTTCTGGAATATCCCAACGGTAGCTCTGAAACCTGAAAGCAACCTGAGCTGCGGTGAGTCTGTGGCATATTAACTCTTTGTTTAAAGCATTGCTCTATGAGTATGTTTGTCAACAAAAAATTATGCATACATTTGTATATATATAATCATATGTGTGTGCATACATAATTACGTGTGTATAATACACATGTGTATGTGTGAATGTGTATGTATATATGTAGTTAGCATTAATGAGCTCTTTTTATTTTTAAAATGTTATCTGTTCAGCTATTTATGTAAGTATTTGATTACAAGCCATATATTTTCAATCAAAGCTTTTGGTCCTGCCATTTTTAAGTTTTATTTATGTCATAAACTATCACACAGTTTTTACCACCAACAAACTATAGTTATAATTATCATGTCTCAAATAGAAATGTTCATACCAGGCCAGAAGCAAAAGAAATTAATGTTATTGTTTTTAATCATGTAGGTGATACAGTTAAAAACTGATTTTTATCATCCTGGAATGAAATTTCCATTATGTTATTTAAATAAACAACCACCACCTAGAAGTAGTTGGTATTAAAGATCACAACTATTCATTTAAGGAAAATCTTTGATAATCAGAAATTATCATTGCTTTCTTTGAACTTTTATTTCTATTTGTTTGAAAATGAGCTTTATCATTTGTTCCAAATAATCAATTTCTGATTGCATTTTGAGAGACTTTAAGTATGATAGTATTGCAAGTAGCTAAATGCAAAATGCTTAGAGAAATAATTCTATGTAAAAATTGTATTAAAATAGACATCTATCAAATATTCTGTAGTTACATAAGTCAATTTTGGAAGTCCTTATTTTAGTACAGGACTAATCAGACACAAAATATAAAAGTTTCATCATCACTTTTGAATGTTATATGACCAAATCTAAGGTGTACATAATATATAATTTTTAGTCACATAGAGAATTCTCATTAAAGGATAGAAGGGGCCTAATATTAAAAAGTAATTTGTATGTAACTTTGGAGGGGATTCTGTCAGAAATCTGTTCCCAATACTTTGAACTAAGTAGGACCCCTTGTGAAGACCTGAGGCCACCTCCCCAGTCCCTGTGACCTGCGTTTGCCCTTCTGGCCTGGGGAACTGCTGTCATCTACCCTTCCGTGTGGGTGACCCATTTCTCCATGTGGTCGTGGCACTCCTGCAGATGTTGGGAGGCTATTAAGTGATGTCATTGGAGAGCAATTTCCTTGTGGGTTGTTGAAAAGAGGGTAAACCATGACCCCGTTCCAGAAGGAGACTGTGGAACTTTGTAAGAGCAAGTGGTGTTCCCCAGCTCCTCCTGGTCTGATTGGGTACAGAACACCTTCAGGGATTCCTGAGAAGTCTTTTACTCGGTGAGGAAATTGAGAAGGTCAAGTGTGTGGGTTTGGTGTGGGATGGTGAACGGGAGGAGCAGGCAGTGGTACATGGCCTACGTCCTTAGTTGAGGGGCCTGTTTTCACCATGTCCTTGGTCGTTATGAAAAGTCATAATACAGACCATTCAACATTTGTCTCCTGGTGGGGCACTCTGGCAACCAAAAGAATAAAAGAAAGAAAGAAAAAGAAAGAAAAGAATTTGTCTAGGTAGGCATGTGAATAATAGCTAGTACTTAATTTATAGTTTGATTGAATATGTATATGTCCCAGATGCTGTTTAAAGCACTTGAGCCATATTAACTCATTTTCTACAATGTAGCACTCACAACATGGGTTTTATAATTAACCTCATTTTGCAGAAGAGAAATCTGAGGCCCAAAAAGCTTAAGGAATTTAACCAGTGTCACTTCTGTGAGTAAGTGGCCAAGTCAGGAATTGAACCCAGAAAGTTTGGTTTTAGAGCCATTCGCTCTTCATCAGTATACATCAGACCACCCTTCAGAATAAGAAGGATTAGAAAATGGGATGCAGCGCTGGAGCAGGCAGGCTCATTCTTTCCCAGGTGAGAACTCTGTAGGTCCCTGAGCCATCTCCTCTGGCCAGAGAGCTTTCTGGGGGAAAACGCTAGCCTTCCAGGGTGTTAAAATGGCATTTGTTTTAAATAAAATTAACAAGGTTTCTTTCCTGCAGTGCTTCTTAGATGTCTTAATATAATAAAATTTGAGGGATCTATTGTCCAAGAACCCCTAAATCTCTCTAAGAAATCCTGTAGACCAGGGGCTGACAAACCAAGAGGGCCTGTGGCAGCCATCTGTTTCCGTAAGGTTTTACTGGAACACAGCCATGACCCTGAGTTGTTTCTTCTTCTTCTTCTTTTTTTTTTTTTTAATTGTTTTTAATAGTGCCTTAAAACTCCTTTCCCAAGCCTTAAGCTTACTGGAATACATCAGGTACATGCTCATGTAGCATAGTCATCTGTAAATTTTCAAAATGATTTCAGCCAAAGGAGTGGCGCAGGCTCCCCTAATCAGTGCTTTGAATTCCTTTAACTTTACGGTGGTCTTCCTGACATTCCCAGATGACGCTGAGCACCCACGTTTCATAGACTCAGATATCCTGGACTAAGTTTCAGGAGTCACAACAGGAGAGGGTGAGGGAGTTTCCTGCCGTTTAATCATCAGCTTTGGGAGTTGAAGAACCAAGTCACTCATTAACTGACAGGAAATACCTGTAACGCAGATTATATCTAAGCCTATTAGCTAAGCAAAACTTCAATACGTGAAAAAAAAGTACGCTCTATTAACATTGTAACCTTTCCTTTTTCCCAGAATGTCATGGCTTGCTGTTCATGGTGCTATTATTTGCCAACAACTAATGATCAGTACAGTGACCAATGGGAAAATAGAATTTCACGCCTCACATTCCATTGGCCTGACAATGCCTATTAAATAGGAGCTTTTATTTTAGAATCAACTTGTGATAGAAAATGAATAGATTTTTCTAAAGGTCTATTGCTAAGTAAATTTTCCTAGATAGCAGGACAGAGCTAATTACATTGAAACATCCTGTCGGTAGTTTCAAATCCGAAATATTCTGGCCTTAATAAAATCAATAAATGTTTCAACAATTTTAGAATTGGACTTTTTTGCTTTCCTAAACAATGCTAAGCATACTTGGGGAATACAGCTTAATTAAGAAATTTTCAGTAGGTTTTCTTAAAAACATGGTTAATTTTATCAGTCTTTTCCAGAACGAAATGCTTTATTTAGCAGCAGTTCTTTTTATTATACAGCATCATTCTTTCTCTTAGAACAATTTTAGTAAACATATTCAGTTTTATGACCTCCACGGATAGACAATTTTCTTCGCGGACTCTTTAATTATAGGTGCAAGTGTTTGCCTGTGTTATGATTCATGCTTAGGTGCTGGCTGGTGTCCATCAATTTCTCACAAAGAAAGGACAATGGCTTCTCTACCCGTTTTATTTATCTTCCTGCTGACCGGTCTTTCCTGAGGTGTCACGCAGTATAACTCAATGAATAGTCTAAGTTCAAACAAATTACGTCTATTTAACTAGCATTAATAAGCACTTCCATCTAATAGCCACTGTGGTTATCGTGATAAGACACAATTTGTAAGTACCCACCTTTGCTGTTATTCTTTTTTAGGAATGTTTGGATTTGTACCAGCTAATGTTTTCATTGCCAAGATTTTGCACTTAATTAGTAAGGCGTCATCAACTCTTGGATTCCTACCCTTTCATTTTCGGTTATTACAGTTTTGTTTTTGGTGGCCCCAAGCTCTGACTCCTTATTGGCTCTTTTCTTTTATCCCTAACAAATTTTTGACCAACATTTTTAGATTACCAAATTATATATAAACAATAAAGATCAAGTCACTTTAACTTTACAAAGGACTTTATTACTTGGAGATGCTTAAACTTTTTATGTGCATAAATAGCTCTCAGAAATAATTTTATTTGAAATCTATTTACAGAAAAATGTAAAATTCAACTTAGCACAGCTGCAAAAAAAAGAATTGAAAGGGATTATTTTTTTCCCATTGTAACTCATGCTAAAGGTTCCTTGCTGTTCACTGTTATTTGGGTTATAATTAAATAGAGGATGAGGTGAGTTGTTGACCCACATCAGTCATTTTCACCACAGCTCGTGTAGATAAGTAGTGACTCCTTTGAGTAGCATAATTTTAGAAGGAAAACAGACAGAAAAGAAAGATTTATAGCTTCTCATCAACAGCCTGTTTTCAGTTATTACATTTTTTCAAAGAAATTTGGCTTTAATTTTGCAGTCAATATTAAGCAAATGCCTTTAAGCACCTTTGTGCTATCTATAAAAATCAGTGAACATACATAGGTTACATTCTGAAAACAATTCCTTGATGATAAAGATATTTTCTTTATCCAAGAGGGAGAACTCACCTTGCTTAATGATCTCCTGGTTTGCAAATCTGTTGGCTTAGGACAATTGATAGCTGTAGTGACTTTTTATGCAGATATGCTGAACATGGACTCATTAGAAATTTAAAAAATTGCATGTACTTTTTATATTTCAAGTATTTATATAATTTGGTGTTTTTGTAATATAAGATTTTCTTTTTCAAAATAATTTCCCTCTAATAAGACTCTTCATTTGTATTTATACTATTCCCCCCAAATCATCAAATTTAATATCTATTGCTATATGAATCATCATAAAATACTGTTTATTGAGTATTTATAAAGCAATGTCCATTTGCTAAACTTTAAGTACCTAAGGAGGAACAAGTGACAAGTAGCAAGAAATAAATGTTATGATTTCCCAAGAAGAGGTTGTCACATATTGAAATTTATACTTGTCACTATAAATGACACTGACAGAATATTAAAGAAAATCATCAGATATCCTACTGTAACTAACTCTTGTGGTTTTCTTTCCTTTTTCCCACCTCTATGCTTGCCGATATACTGCCGTGGACCTGTAGTTAGCGGTCAAACTTCTTTCCCACAACAATGTCCCCTTATCTCCCTCTGTCTCCTGAGATACTGTATCAGCGCCAGAAGTGGCCTGGGGAGCCCTTGCCTGCCAACATCCTGTGCAATGTGAGAAACGCAGGAACTCTCCATCCAAGGGTCTCCTCTCTTGCTTGTTACACTGTCTGAGATTTCCTCCATCACTTTAAATTTGGAAAGCTTTTTGGTTGTCTGGAAGTTCCTTGCTAACATAGAAGTACCTAGAGGAGAAAAGAAGTCCCGCAAGAGGGGGCATAAGTTAGGTGTGTGGGAAAAAAGAATGGGCAGAAAACTTTGAATATAAAATTCTACCTCAATTCTGTCTAAGGCTGCCCTCAACTTCCTCCTCAAATGTTCTTTTTTCATGGCACACTTGTCCAAGCTCTCAGTGTTTAAAAGTCCCCACTCCCTATCTCTGCTTCCTGTCATAGCCAAGCTTCCTTTCTTTTGCGTTCACCCCTCAACCAAACGTTGGCAGTCTAGAGTTCATCGTTCCCACGCTCCTGAAATTAATTTCTGGAGAGCTGCTACCAAAATTCCCATGTGAAGTTAAAGGTCTCCTAAGTCTTTGTCATTCTTGACCTTTCTGGCTCACTTGTTATCACCACACCTTCCAAAAAACTTTCTTCATTTTAATTCTGTGAGAGCACCTTCTACAGGGGCTCTTTTCACCTATGTAACACCTATTTAAAAAATATTAGAGCATTAAATACAGGAATATCGATGGTTGCATCCTTTTCTCATCTCAAAGCCGCACTTAGCGCCAGTGGTCCCAGACGCAGCTTTAGCAGCTGTGGAGTACCGCCTGGCTGGACCTCTTACAAAATCGTGCACCGCTGCCAGGGCCCCAGGTGTCTCACAGGCACCAGCGTTTCCGTTACCGGACTTCCTGGTTAGCTCACCTCACCTAAGTGTGCTCTTTTTCTTAAAAGTATTATGTAACAATATCTCAAACTGGAAACCAGAAAAACATCTTCTTGCCTTTCTTTCCCTGTTTCAAAAAGTCGCTGAATCCTGTGCATTCTGTCTTCAAATGTCTTGCATCTGTCTCTTTCTGCCCATCATCATTTTATGCATGATACTGACTCTCAGCCACTAGTGTTAGTCTTGCTTCTTCTGTCTCTCCTCTTTTTAACTGATTATGGAGCCTTAAAGGTGTTTTCAAACTGAAATCCAATTTCCTCACTCTGTTCTCTTAAGAGTTTAAAATGTGAGCAGTTATTTATCATTCATTCAGTAATGTATTCAGTAAACCTTGAGCACCCACCTGCTGTGTGGATGGGATGCACCATCAGAAGGACAGAGTCCCTGCACTCTGCAAGGCCCCTCTCCATGACCTGTGTGACTGATCGTTGCTACCCGTTTTCTACAGATACCCAGTAATGCCACGTCACTTGGGTTCCCAGATCTTTAGTAAGAGATACCTTCTTGGTATATATGTTTCAGTGATTCTGTTGGCTAGAAATATCCATCTTAGTCTCTTATCCCGCGAGCAACAGTGACTCCTCATGTTCTTCACAGTTTGTCTTTGTAATGGATCGTGCCACCCTCCCTTCCCACCAAGCTGCTGCTCACATCCTCCTTTGGGCCACTAACCGCATCAGTCGGGGAACTGTGAGGCCACTCCCATTCATGCCTCTCTGAGAGCCGCAGCATTACTTCCAAGTATTCTTCCAGCCCCTGTGCCTCATACACTATAAACAGTCGGTGAATTTTTATTGAATAAGCATGTAAAGATCTGTAATGAGAGCTTTGTGCCAGTTAACATCACAGCCTTGCCTGTAGGGTTGCGCCTTTCTGAGGTAACACGATTCCTTGGGCCAGGTGTCTGAGGCAGTCAGAAATGAAGAAGCCGTGACTCCTAAGATGCTGTTAAACTGCGGAAGCTTTCTGTTTATGCACACCGTTTACCTGGACATCTTTTGCTAGCTCATCCCTTTGTACCTGCCCTACTCACCTGTACTATTCCCACAGGAAAGTTCAGAAAAACGTTTAAACATTAGAGTGGAATCACTATTATAGAAATGCCCTTTTAAAATTGAATAAATGTATTTGTTTTATTCTTCTGTCTTCATTCATAGTGAAATATGCTTTGGGATGTTTAACCCATCTTCCCTCACCTCGACCTGTTCATAAAATCTGTTCATTGTCAGAGGGAAAGTTAGTGCGAGAGAGAGAACCCACCACTCCTCCTAGAAAAATCAGCTCAAAACTTGTTCCTATTCAGGATGAGTCAGTAAAAGCTTGAAATAGACAGACACAGAAACCAAGCTGAGATCCCAGAAACATATTTCTGGAATTGCATATAGCATATGTTAGTGCTTAGGAACTGAAAATGTTCATTTTATGAGTATTATTACCCAAGTTTACTTTTGAGACTTATCTTTGATCTTTGTATTATTTCATTTATATGAATTTCCACCAGAGCTGTATAATTTATTATGTGAAAAGGCCCTGAACTTTTCACACAGACTTTTCCTTTCATGTGTGGATGGCACATAAATTGAGTTGAGGATTTCGAGGGCTATTTCAACAAGCTGACTTTACACTTGCAGGAACCATGACCCCAGGACTTTCTAAGAGACTCCCTTGATGTTAGATAGAGTGTGACTGGTAGGCTCTTCCAGGGCTGCTCGTATTATACCAAACATGTGATCTGTGATTCTTTTCCTGGATAATATTCAATCCGAAGTCAAACTTGTATAACCCTCTGTGTTCATCAAGGTTCCTACCTGATCCCGCTGCCGGCAGCAGAACTAGCCAGCTGCGCAGACTTGGGGACCCTCTGCCAAGGTAGGGAGCTAGCGTCATCCTCTGGAGTCTCTCTGTTTTCTACTTGCTATTTTGGATAATGTAGTTTTTATTGTTTTGATTTTTATCTTAACCTTCTTTTGGGAAGCCAGACACCAGCAAAACAGAAGAATTTCTGGATGTGTTTTAGTTGCGTGGGTGCACAGTACGTACAGTGTGGACAAGGAATTCTTGCACATACTGATGAGCACATTCCCAGGCAGCACTGAGTTTTTTAGATGTGAATGATTATGTGCTTACAACCAAGGGTTGGTTTCATTTTTTCCCTCTATGTCTTCTCAAGAATATTGCAAAGGTCCAGTATAAATTCAGTCATCCAATGTTTTGAAAAAGTGTTAATATGTAAAAATCTAGGGGAAGAATTAAGTTGAATATTCAGTTAAATTTAAGACAAAGACATGAGACAATTTATGATATGCAATATAAAAATATTAAAATGAAATACTGAATTAATATTAATGTAATTTTATTAATTATAATGCATAATAACTATATTATGATCAGCATTCTAATTATATATGATGGACTAAACAGTTGCATGCTAAATATATGTAATTAAAGTCTCATAAGTTTTAAAATAATAATGTATTTTGCTTTTATTATTGCTCCTCCTAATTTCCCATCATCCATTTTTCATTCATTCATTCTATTACATACTTCTTTGTGAAGTAGCATGTTCTATAAACCACACTAAGAATCATGATCATGCCCTTTGTAAAAGCTGGATCTCTTATTAGGAGGAACATGGCAGGGGTTAGAAGTGAGAATAAATGAATAGGAATTGAAGGTTTCTTCTGTGGCTCCCGTGTGGGAGTGGGGCTGTACTTCATTATTATCTTATTTCCTTTCTGAGACATGATTCTTGGTGTTATCAGTGGATACCTTATGAAAATAAAATTATTAAATAGTTTCCATGAACTCAGTGCAGTTTAAAAATAATTATATGAAAGAAAAAAAAAACATTTTTGCCTAGTTCAAGATGTAAAAGTTTTTAAAGGTTAGTTATTGTAGTTTTTCTTCTAATCTGAGATCCCTATTATTCCATTTCCTTGGGTCCCAGGACAAGATGCCCAGTTTTTTCTTTTTCCCTCCTGTGTCCTCAGTGACCAAAAAACCATTTTCCTGTTTATCGGTGCATTTTGCATTGAGACAAATGTAACTGGCAGTTCATAATTTGTTTAAAAGACTTCAACAAAAATCCCCATTTTAAGTATTACATGTTACATTGAAGTGGAAAAATCTTTAGTTAAGAACACATATTTTGAAAAAAAAAATACATATTTTGAATCAAGGAATTTAGTATTGTCTAACAACCTTTTAGAAGGTAATTCTTTGTGTATTCAGTTAAATATTTTAAACTGAGGTAATTTTAAACATTAGAGATGCGTAACAAATGGTTTTTGTACTTTGAATGTACATTTAATACAGATGTACTCCTAGGATAAACTAAAGGAAAATTATGTGTATAGGTATTTTCCTAGTCATGCAGGGGCTGGCAAAAGTAGATTTATAGCTGTTCATGTTGAAAAAGACATGCAGGTTATGATTATTACTAGAGCTACACTAACTCTGTTTCTCCTGCTCACAACTGTAAACCTACTTTTTGCCCCACCCTGTAAGCTCCTTCAGAATTCCTTCGAAAATGTTATCACAGCATTGCATAAGGGTTTAATCTTTGAGAGTCTGAAGAGTATCAGACGTGCCTCTATGGTATAATGCTTTAAAAATGTCTCTCCTATCAGGCTGGTCCGTATGGAATCCATTTTGTCCATCAATGTTTAGCAAAGTTATTGGGACCTTTAAGTAATTGATTTCGACTATACATTTTTTCTCTTTCATTTTACTTTACGTTTATCTTCTCAAGGAGAAATATGTTTTTCTCTGAGATTTTGCTTCTCTATTCTCAGTAGGTCAGGAAGACTGACTGAGTTCGGAGAATTTGCAAGCTGATGAGTGCTGTAGAGACTGCCTTCTATAACCTTTTCTTTTTACAAACTTAGGAAACTGAATTCTGGAAAAGTTCAGTCATTCTCAGTGTGGCTGTCAGCCTGTTAATAATGGCAGACCTAGGTCTAGAATCTGAAAGTTCTTCCTCCGCTCCTTTTATGCCAGATCCAGATTCTTGCAATGTGGTACCAAAGGCTGTGTGAACTGGTTCTTAATGTGCCGTAGGAAGCATCGCTTTAGTTTATGCGTTATAACCGTAGAGTCTGTTGTAGTTATTGGCAAGAAATAGTTTGCATTCCTTCTCCATATATTGTCATGAATTAATTATAGATTGCTTATCCATATTAACTGTCGTGTGCTCCTTGCAAAATTAAAATTGCATCTTTCTCATCTTTATTAGCAGCTACTGTAAACTCTTCTAGTTCTACACCACCTACTGTCACCACTAACATGCCTGTTACTAATAGAATCGATAAACAAAGGAATGGTAAGAAATTATTACCTTTTACATTTGTAGTATATCTCATGTGATAAAAAAAAAGTATTTTAAGGGTGGAAAGAGCTGATGTTTCAACAAAGTTCCTGTTATTGAAATCAACCCATACCTTTGCAAGACTAGGAAAAGAAAGAAATATCACTTGGTTTCTAATGACTAGTGGAATGAGTTCATTTCCAGTATCGCTCCTCTGTACTTTTAGCTAAGATTTCTTGCTGAAGAAGTTTTATGAGAAAGGCATTTAATTAAAAGGAATGAATTTATATTATACTAGAGGTCTCAGAAAAAAAATTATGGTATTTTTTCAGATTATTCTCTTCAGGAAACTACTTTTTTAAGATTTTATAATTTCAAAAAGCTAATTTTAGTCATTTTATGAAAGCCAAATTTATGTTTAATATATGTGACATTTAAATCATTTTATATGGCAATAATTTGCTCTTTGCTTTTATTTATTGAGGAATAATGGTTAAAATACGATTGTCCATTAACTAACTCATAATCAGTTTTTTTATTGAGTTGAGAAGAGGGAGTGAGAGAAACAGTGATTTGTTGTCTCACTGAGTTATGCATTCATTTTTTGATTCTTATAGGTGCCCCCTCCAGGGATCAAACCCACAACCTTGGCGTATTGGGATGATGCTCTAATTAAATGAGCCACCCAGCTAGGGCATAAATTAATTCTTTTTCTTGCCTGGGGATATGTCTGTTGATTTTTTTTTTTTTTTGAGAGAGAGGGGGGAGAGAGAGACATCAATATGATAGAGAAACATTGATCAGTTGCCCCTCATCTGCCCCCCCCGCCCCCCCCACCGGGGACCAAACTTACAATACAGATATATACCTTGACCATGGGTCAAGCCCACAACCTTTTGGCATCTGAGACAATGCTCCAACCAACTGAGCCACCTGGCCAGGGCAATAATCAATTTTTAATTGAAAAAATGTCAAGTAACTACCAATACCTCTTGCCTTTTTTCTTCCTTATATATTTTTCTATTTATATTATTTGCAGTTTGCAAATGTAGCAGTTATATAAAACAAGTGAGCCAGGGACATGCCTGGTGAACTGAGCTGTTAGGTTAATATGTTGCCTATGCGGACCACATACGTAGACTTTTGGTAATTCAGAGTAAGTAATTTCAGTTTCTTCTGAAAAAAGAGACATTCCAGTTAGGTGACCACACCATTGCCTTGAGTACAGTAATATTCTCAAATATGAGGTATTAGGAACAAAGGAATTGTCTCAACTCCAGTCATTTACATTGTGAGGCCAAGACATCTGTATTATATCACCAGGGACCAAAACCCAGAGAAAAGAAACCCACATAGTTCATTTTTTTCTTTTGGCTTTGGGGTTACATCAACTTCCTCTGTAAGAATGTTTAAATTGGAAGTACGGAATATTTTACATGAAATGTAAAGGGTTATAAAGACATCGATTCAGGGAAGTGTTTATGGTTGTTCTGGTAGTTACACCAAGAAGATTTATGATGGAGCAAAAATTCCAGCAACCCCCAAGAAAGCAACAGCAGCTGAAGCTTCCAGTGCCTATTTCACATGGACGCCAGCCAGTAGATGGGAACGTTAGAACTCTAACTAAGTGTTCCGCTCTTTGTGTGGACATACAAAGAGCCTCTGTGGCATTCTCCCTCCAGGACTGGCACATCCTCTGCTGCCCAAGAACAGTTATGTGATGCTTCAGAGGCCCTGACTTGGTGGAGCAGAGCTGTGCTCACTCAGTCATGTCATTTCTGACATTCCTGAAGAGAGCCTTGTTTAGTTCATCTCTCTCTGCGTCATACCCTCCAGTGGAGTTTCAACAAAGCAAGCAAATGTTAGAAGCAGTTGAAATGGTTTGACTTGACCACATTAAAGAAAAAAATTCTAATTCAGATGAGTCTTGATAAAAATATAATACTAGCATTTGAAAATATTTTAAAACATTCATAGGTTGTCATGTAGTAGCCATATTGTCAAAATTGTGTACTCAAATTTGTGTATCTTTTTTTAACCACATCCTTGATCCACCTCTAGCCTCCATTTCATAGTTTGTTTTTTTTTTTCTAAGTTGGCTCACTTTTTTACCTAAACATTTTTATTTGCATGGGAAAATTGATATCACTATTGTAAAATGAAACCATAACAACTTACTTTAAAATAGAAGTGAAAATAAACATAATGAAAGCAATGTTATTGGAGTGTGCCTATCCTATTGCTTTCGTACATATCAGCGCCTGAAGCCTTTATCATCTCTTTAAAAAGTGTAGAGATAGATGATAATCTAAGTAAGACATTTGATGTAATCAGACTTGAAATAATTGCAAAGGGAATTACTTGTTTACCTTGTGAATAAATGGGATTTAATGCTATGTTCTGGACGAAGATCACTCACATACTATCAACAAGTTCCAATGCACTTTTTTTATTCCTTGGGAAACTGATGTAGTAAACATTCTCAGGCCTCTGATCCGATAGACAGGGTGGGGCAAAAGTAGGTTTACAGTTGTTCATATGCAAAATGATACAGTAATTAATAACTAATAATACAAAACTCTGTTTCACATACAAGTATAAATCTGCTTTTGCCCACCCTGTACCAGAGAATCTATCTTGTTTACCATAAGCAAGAGAGGCACAACTATCTGCCTTACCTGGTTTTTAAACTCTGGACTATCAAATGAGGGGAGAGTGACTAAAACTCGTTGACAGAGATATTTCTTCAATGTACTATGTCCATTAAATGTGCTTTCCTGGCTTTCATGAATGTTCCTATTTTTCTGTGCCAAGTTCTTTTTGTTGTTTTCAATGGGACTTTTATCTGATACCTCAGACTATGTACTAAGAAATTCTTATCGTTTGAGCTACTTTGCATAAACAGATATTTCAGGAAATAATGGATAATCTAGGCACTTCCACAAATAACTTTTAGCCTTTTCTATTACATCCCCAAGAAAAGCTCTTTGACTGGTTATTGTTTTCATGCAAAATTATATTTTCTATACTTGAAGCATCACTCTAGTGCTACTGAATATTTAACCTTTGTGAGGTCAGCAAATATTATTCCAAGTAAGGAACTAACTTTGTTAGTATTTATTATTGTTCTAAAAACCTAGCTTACAAGTACAGATTGTAACACGGCTTCTAGTGTCTCACGTACATTTAACAATCGGGTGAGAATTCTGTCTCAGGGTGCTTGTGCGGATGCAGCAGTCGGCCTTGCTCCGCACGCCAGGTGTCACAGAGAACTGTGAGCACAAGACGAGCAGGACCCCAGTCTCACTGCCCGGGCCGCTGTCATGCTGTAGGTGTCTCTCACTGGTTCAGAGAAAGAGTCTTGAACCTAAGTTAACATTTCCTTTATATTTTAACATCCATCCTTTCAAATATATATTTTATTTTTATTTTTTAAACTAATTTTTAGTTTAAAAGATTCTGTTTATTTCTTTTTAGAGACAGGGGAAGGGAAGGAGAAAGAGAGGGATGGAAACATCAATATGTGGTTGCCTTTCACAAGCCCCCTGTGGAGACCTGGCCCACAACCCAGGCCTGTGCCCTGACTGGGAATTGAACTTGTTGATCCTTTGGTTTGCAGGCCCATGCTCAATTCACTGAGTCACACCAGCCAGGGCAAAATATATATTTTAAAATCTACCTTTCAAAATTGTATTTCACAGCCTTGACTATAGAGTAGATAAAGTAATGTCATTTCTGTATTTTCCAAGAAACTCCAAAAAGAGTGTTAAGAAGACAAAAAGGAAAAATTAATTGGAGAGAAACCTGCAGGCAGGAATGAGGTTTTTTAATGCCACGTATGTAATGGCAAGTAATAATTCCTACTTTGAAGTTCTGCATGGCTAGAAGAATTATGCAATTGGAAGATAGATACATTCTTAAATACTTTTTTCTAGTAGAAATGTCTTCTTCTGTCCTGGATGCCATCATTCGGACAATACGTTCATCTTGTAAAGTCTCTGGAACATAGGAAGATTTGCGAATAGCTTTTCTACCGAGACACTATGGGAGCCATAACATACATAGGAGGAGACAGCCTGGCCACAGGGATTACAGGGAGCAGCTTGCATCCGTGTGTCTTAACTGCGCATTTTCCGCTGGCCATGCGTAAGCTGGGTATTTGGCTGCAATTCAAAACCCTTTTCACCAGCCCTTCGGTAGACATTTAATTCACTTTGACAGCTCACTCTTGGACATTTCTCATGATTGCTCGTTGACTACATTATTCAGAACATTTAAGTATAACAAGTAGCCCCTGCTGAGTAGTTCTGAGCTAAGTATAAAAATACCATATTCTGAGGCTAAGGAAACCTGTAGCACAATCTTTATAATAATCCATAGCATAAGAAAATCTGTAGCACAAGATGCTAGGGGGGTTTTGGTATATTCACATATTCACTTGCTTTAAGCAGTATAATTCTAAAAAGAGTACTATATTTATGAATTGATTTAGGCTGCCTCTGATACTGCATGTCTTTCTTATTTATAAAAACAGTGAATTGAAAGAAAGGTGGGTAATATTTAAAGTTTAAAGAAAAATATGTGGGTGCTTCTATAAAATTTCAGAAGTGTCAGTGATTAAAAACACTGATTTTTAGTATTTTGCAGTATTTTCCTGAGAGGTAAAGAATTCTACTGTTTAACCAACAAGTGCTTTAGGTCTCCCTCTAGTGGTAGCTTCTCAGGACTCTGCTGGCATCAGTAAACATTCACAGAGCATCCTTAGAGCCCTAAATAAATATGGAATCTGGGACCTCTACAATTTGACTTTATTCTCAATCATTTGGAATGTTCATGGTTTGATACGATGTGATCTAAAATGTAAAAAAGATCATTTTCTCCAAATTATTATTATTTGTTTTAAACATCTTTCTCTAAATGTTTTCATTTAGAGTATTTTTAAAGGAATATCAATTCAAGATCATTAAAATACCTAAAGAGTTTTAGAAGTGGAAATAACCTAATCTGCATAAACTAACTTCATTTGGACCTGTATGAATTTCATATATTTATATTACATTGTGGAGTGGCTTTGCTTTTTTTTTTTTTTTTTTTTTTTTTTTTTTTTTTTTTTTTTTTTTTTTTTTTTTTTTTTTTTTTTTTTTTTTTTTTTTTTGCATGAGAATTCTGATCCATATACTAGAAAAACACTCCTTTAGTAGTTAGACTGCAATTTGCACTTTGGTAAATTTGGGAATTTCCAGAAGCATACTTTTGTACTTTATTTTGTACTGCCTCTTCAAAATCTTTATTAAATCTATTTCTCATCATTGTTTTAATTATATATTCTTACATTTTCTGAGCATACTTTACTTAAGACATACCAAAACATAGCATGAAGAAAGATGACTGGCAATAATGGAGACTCAAACTTTTTTTTTCTCTCAATAACCTGTCATATTTTAGTAAGGTGCCTGTAACATGTAGCTAGAGAGATTTAGCAAATGCTGGCTGGTGATGATTTGTGTCTGGGTGTGTATCACACTACTTTAAAGATTGCCCCTAAAAGAAAAAAGCAGAACTTTCTCTGATATCACTTTGTTTCTTAAAGCAAGCTAATTGAAATTTAATCTGCAAGTGTTGTTCTTTTTCCTCTATTCAGGTACAAATGACTACATTTATGGAATTTTGATGAAAAATCAAGTGATTTCCAACCTAATACCTTAGTGGGAGTGAATGCTTTGAGGGGGAAGAGAAATGAAAGGGAGAACGAGGGCCAGAGGAGGATAGAGGTGTAAGCCTGCCCCCTTCCAGCTTACCACCTGCCCATCACCTCTCTCGTCTTACATACCAAGCTCTGTGTGATGTGCAAAAAGAAAGGGTATTTTCTTGTTACAAGAAATCAAAGTGTACATGAAACACCACCACTTTGTAGACCATAGACATCAGAAATATATAAAACTTAAAAATACAAGGAAACATTTTAGGAGCAATGAATTAATTGTCTGTAAGAGTAAACTATTCAATAACTCTTTCTAAGAAATTGCAAAGTTCAATGAGCACAAAGTGAAAATGTCTCAGCAGTTTTCTGTACCTATGTAGGTGTTTCTGCTAAGCTGTATGGAATCATGTGATTGTGAATTTACATTGATAATTATGATTATAAAATGTAATATGATTACAAAATGTAATTAATGGGCTAAATCCTATTTCCAATGGACAGATGGAATTATCTATAGAATTTCCTTAGTGATTCAAAACATCCTTCGTCACCCTGAGGTAAAAGTACAGAGCAAGGTGGCAGAATGGGTAAGTGAACCTGTAAAATTTCTTTTTTGGTTTTATACTGTTTACCTCTGGAAATCTGGAAAGACCCCATTGCTTGAGTGTCTCGATCCACAGATCATACAGATACATAGAACTGTACAGATACAATTCAATAGAAATGCATAAATCAATAAGTAAGTGAGGTATGATGCTTATGCATAGAAAGAAAGCTGCCTTGGAAAAAAGGACAAGAAAATGAGCCTACAAAATAATATTGAATGTAAACTGTAAAAATAAGTTAAAAATTTGAAAAAGAGAAAAAAAAGAAAATGCTACACAAGTGGAAATGTGTGTTGGTGAGTATCTTTCTTTACTATTGCATGCATACATTTTCAGCACTGTTTTTAAAAATATATTTCTTATTTTATTATTTAATTGTTTGAATATTTTTGAACCCAAACCAAAATGTATGAAAAGATGCAGAACAAGTCCCTGAATAATGCCGTTTCGTTGGGCATCGCCCCATTAGAGTGTCGATGAGATGCCATAGGTATTAATTCTTTCTTACATCAAGTAGCCTGCGATACCGTTAGCATCACCACACACCATTTCGCTTCAAGTCACAGAAGCTGTTGATGACTTCAGGGAAGGACTTGCTGTGTCGTGAAAATCCTTCATCCCTCCTTGTCCATCCTTGTGGCTCATCTGCCTGGAGATGACCCTGGAAACCACTGTCACTTTTTGGGGGGAGGGGTTCCAGAATTTGTTTCTGCATATAAAAGAGAGATTATTTTATCCTTTCTACACCAAAAGTAACATATTTTGCACAGCGTTCTACACTGTGCTTATTGTTGTTATTGCCAGATTTGCCACATCAGTACCTGGGGACATTCTTTATCTTTTTTTAAAACACTAGATAGGGTTCCAGTATATGTCTGTCATTTTTTAAATCTTATGTTGATAGATATTTAGGATATAATTTACCTAACCTATATTATATTATGAAAATTTTAGTAATTTCCAATTTTAAAAAAACTTTAATGTTTATTCTCTTTTTTTCTTACACATACAACACATGGATATTTTTCATTTTTGCTTCCTCATAACTATCTCAAAAATTTTATTTCTCACTGATTTTTATTATTTCTTTATTTTTTCCTGTTTATGGGATACTATGGGTCTTTATACTACTTTTTATATATAATACTATTATAGTTCAAACAGTTGTTGTGAATAAAGTTGCATGCATATGCATTCTGAAGTAAGAAACATGGTTTTTCTTATAGGTGTGTAATAATAAATGTGTCCTTGGTGTCAAAAGGAAATTAAACCATACCTTGAGGATAGTGGTGATGATAAAATACTTTCTGTATGAGGGGGGACCTCAAAAAATCTAGAATTTATTTATAAAAACTATTTATTTATTAAACATGTATTTATTCTTACATGTTTAAACTTCATTAACCTTCAAAGCACTCTCCATTAGATGCAATACACCTACCTAGACATTTTTGAACTCATCGATTTTGATGTATTTTAGTGCTTCTGCCAGTTTTTGTTTGTTTCACGTCTTCCACATTGGCATGATATTTCCCTTTGAGGACTTTTTTTATCCAGGGAAACAAAAAAAAAAAAGTCTTTGGGCAAGATCAGGTAAATAGGGAGGAGAGGGCATGGGGTATATACCATTTTGGTCAAAAACTGCTGAACATTCAGCACAGTGTGGACACATGTGCCTGTAAACCACCCATCATGAAACGGGCAGACATGTTGAAAGTCTTCAAAAAATATTTACTGAAGTTGAATGTAGCCTCTCACAGCAACGCCAGCTGGTGCACTGATACAGATGGGTCCCTAGAACACTCACCTGGCAGGGGAAGCCTGGACTACAAGGGGCCCATCCTCCGGAAGATAATTCCAGTGTTTTTTGAGTCCCCCCTTGTACATATATCATATTTGAATGATAGGAAAACAGTCTTATTTTTAAAAGCAACACCTTTTAAAACAAGTTGACCACAGGAAACAATAGTATTTAATTAACAACTCTGCTACAGAATTGGTGATAAAAGTGAAATCCTCCAATAGAAGTCAAAGGAAAACACTACTGTTGACTTTATGGAATGACACATTAACGCAGTAATTAATTTAAGCACTAGAAGATGTTTGATTACTAAATGGAGAGCTGTCTTTACAGAAAGAGCATATTATTGCATACCATTTTCTCTCCAGCATTGTTCTTTTTTTTTTAACCTCAGAATGTTTTCAAAACATAAAACTTTTTATTTTCATTCTCAAATAAACCATATTTAATGTTATGAATCTCAAAAATTAGCATTCACTGGAGAGTCTGCTGCAGAGAGGTATAATTTTACATTTATATTTATTTCATGCATGCTTTTCAGCACAGGATCATTCTCATCTAAAGCTGAACTTTCCTGGACACTGTCAGTTTAAGATGCAAGATACCAAAGGAGATACTTGATAACAGAAAATATGAGTGGTGTTCCTGGTTCATATTATTACTACTTACAATTTAAAAGTAGTTTAACAGTTTTTGCCAGAATTTCCTAGAATTGACATTCCATTTTAGAATGCTTGCAAGTAAAGCCAAATCTGTATATGAAACATGACCTAAAGAACCATTTGGAAGTATTTGTATATACATACATACATACATATGTGTGTGTGTGTGTGTGTATGATTTTCACATCAGTGAGATAATCCTGCTTTGTGATTTTATTGGACAATGCATCATGCAAATTTATTTTTTATATTGAGAAGAATCCATTTCTTCATTACAAAGTTTTCTGTTTAGACCTAAAAAGACCGTTAAATAACCAAATAATAATTAACATAGTTCTTAATAATCTTGAATTTATTTTTTGTTTGTTTTAAGGTTTATATTGCTGACTTATAATTTGTCTTACTGCTAATATTTTATTAGATGATAAATTACTAGAAAAACATGTGTTCTTGCACCTTGGTGTCTATTGAATAAAGAATTCAGAAGGTGTTTATGGTGCTGATCTTCCCTATGTCCCCTCTTACAACTAATTTCTCAGTGTTATGACTAACTTAGTGGCCCATTACAGTATGGGCTACAGAGGAAAGTATAGTGTTTCTAGGCAGACAGACTTGGGCTATGATCTGGGATCTGCTTTCTTTTAGTGGGGTACCCTTGGGCAAGCTATTCCATCTCTGGGAAGCTTGGTTTCTTCATTTAAAAGACAGCAGGGACTGATAACAACTATCTCATTAGTTGTTTGGGGATTAAAAGAAATAACATTTGTAAAGTTCTTGGCGTACAATAATCCAGTAACTGTTATCTTTACCTTTCTTTCACTCCTCTGGCTCTCTGGGATTTTCCCAGGGTCTTAGTCCAATAACAACTTATCTTTTGGGAGGGAAGAAACTTGATTCGGGTTTTTTTAAGTGTTACCAAAACTCACCCTTTTTCATTGTATTTTTCAGCTCAATTCAACCTTCCAAAATTGGAACTACACTGTTTATGTAGTTAATATCAGGTAAATGACCAGGTGAATTATTTGAAAAATAAAAAGTATTACCTAATTTTATACTATTCTTTCTCTGATTATACTGACACACATAAGCACACACATACACATGTACCATTTTCATAATCTTTCTAAAAACAAGTCTGTATTATGTTATTTGCTCAAAAGTGTCAATGATACAGCCATAGTTTATTTTTTTAAATATTTAAAAAAATATTTTGATTTCAGATCCTAATCATTTTATTTTTAAATTTAGCCTGTCTCCCAACATGTATTTGTGATTTTTAAGTAAATTACATGTGTGTATTACTTAACTAATTTTTTTTGTTATAATGTATCACTAAAGAGTATATATATAATCTCAATAGAAGTTCTGTTAGTTTCTTCTCATACCCCAGGAGGTCATCTAGAGCACCCCCTGGGTTGCATGCACCCCAGTTTGGAGACTATTTTGTAGAAAATAACACATCTAGAGTCTGACTGCAATTTAGGTTTTCTAAATTACCTTTCACGATTCTTCTATTTAAATACTTCACTAAATCCCAAGCAAATAACAAATAGTAGCATGCATATGTACTCCTCTGCATCTTGTTTTCACAGTTTTATACTAAAATGAACTTTCTAAAATGTATCTCATGAACCCTAAGCATGTATGCTGTGTACCCAACAGATGTAATAACACTGAGAAATGTATCAGATGGTCAGATGAGTTCAGGGAGTCCGTATTTTGCCATGTAGAATGAGCTCTCAAGTATAATGCGCACCCATGATTTTGGCCCAGACTTTCAGGAAAAAATCCTTTGTTTTAATTTTTTTAATTCTACTTATTTATTTATTTATTTATTTGTTTGTTTATTTATATTTAGAAACAAAACCAATTATCATATTCCGGGGTATTGTTTTACATACAGATATGGTTATTGCTTTCTAGAGTTACATTTTTAATGCATAAGCATAAATAAAAGAATAAAAAACATTTATATAGATACAGAATTAGTTCTACCCATGTATAATGTGTACCCTTATTTTCCCCTCAAAAATTTGGGCAAAAAAATGCACATTGCACATGGCAAAGTACGGTATATCACTAAGCAAATTGAAACAGCTTTCTGTATATCACAACATGTCAAATGCGTAAGTATACTAACACGCAGTGTGAATATTGAAAAGAGAGCAAGGGAACATAATTGCTAAATTATGCTGTGCAACCACTTTGTCTCGTGTATGTGAAAAAACTAGAGCTTCCAAGCAGACATTTGGAAATACTGGCTTAGAATGTGTATTCTGCTCCTCTTTCATCACCTCAAATTTTGTTTTTGGTGGCTTGGCAGATAGGTGGATAATGAATGTACATATTTTTATTTATAGTTTTCACCGGAACATGGAAGAGGACAAGATTAAAGTCAAGAGAAGTATAGTGGATGATCAAAGGTAATACTGAGAAAGTCTTACAGAAAGTATGATACCCTTTCTCCTGCCCTTGGTTTTGTCTCTCTGGTAGACAAATTAAACCAGTGAAATAGGAGAGAAACATTTTAATCACATAGCACATTTAGATTATTTCTTTATCACCAATGCACACTAATTTTTTTCTTATAGCTAAAACTTTAATGTAGCAGACTGGATGCAAATGTACATATGATGAAAAGTAATTCAGAAGTAGGAAACTTAAAATGGATGAATTACTATTTCCAGTTTATGATAACCCATTACTTTATTTCAAAGAGACCATCAAAGAAAAATAAAATTGTTGTAGCATTTTAAAAAATAAGGTATTTATGTATGATTGATAGCCTTATATTAATATGGGCAATAGGTGCCAGAGTATTTTCTGCATTGAAGACCATCAGTTAATTTTCAGAAATCTCCATTTTAAACTTATGTTAAGATCATGACTTAAGCAGGTGGATAATTTAACGGATATGTCCACCATACCTAAGCAGTTGGCATATAAAAGCCAGCTTATTCAGAGTGCCATCTACTGAAAAACAACCTAAACTCCTAAATGCAATAAATTTAGTTGTGTGCGTATACTTATTGCATCTCCACAGAATAAAAAAAAATGACTAGAAGAGCAAAAGTTTATGTAAGTTGTGCTCAATTTCAATGGACAGAATTTAAATTATGGATTTATAACCATAATAATGAAATAAAATTCTTTTTAGGTGATATATTCTTATTATAAGAAGATGAAAACAAATTTTTATGTGAGAGTTAACTAGGGAGCTTCCTTCTTGTTTTTTTTTTTCTTTTTCTATTCAATGTTAGAAAAAAGTCTTTGAAGTTATATTTGAAGCTTATCATTTTTAAAAATTTTTTATTTATTTATTTTATCTTTAGAGGGGAAGGGAAGGAGAGAGGGAGAGAAATATCAATGTGTGGTTGCCTCTCATGCATCCCCTGCCGGGAACTGGCCTGCAACCCAGGCCTGTGCCCTGACTGGGAATCGAACTGCGATCCTTTGGTTCGCAGGCCTTCACTCAATCTACTGAGCTACACCAGCCAGGGCAGAAGTTTCTCATTTTTATATATAAACAACAGACTGGATTGAGCCATCAGATTAAGGAAAGTTATTTTTATTTTGTCATTATTCCTTTTCCATTACAAGCTAAAGAATAATGTATTTTAATACTATATTCTTGATGGATGTTTCTCCTCTATTTAGTCAAAT
Organism: Anoura caudifer; assembly: GCA_004027475.1. Classification (NCBI taxonomy): domain Eukaryota; kingdom Metazoa; phylum Chordata; class Mammalia; order Chiroptera; family Phyllostomidae; genus Anoura; species Anoura caudifer. The sequence continues at coordinate 434,666 of PVKU01000419.1, forward strand.
AATTCTTCTCCAACCCTTAGAGCTAGATCCTATTGAGCCTTGAATACTGAATCCAGCGATGACCAGGATCCCTCCGCTGGACACCATCTAGCACTGGGGCAGCCCTAGTTCAGAGTATCACCGATGGTAGACTCTCCTAGGAGGTCAGCATTGCCCTTTGGAGTTTGCTCACTGTGATTCTTCTGCTACCCGACAGCAGCACAGTCAGCCAACAGTAGCATATGGCAGCACCTCAGGAGCTCTTGCTTGAAAGACATTTAAAATCACGAAATCTCAGTTTCCTGTCTGTGAAACCACTGGGTATCTTCACAGAAAATTATAAGGAGAGCAAACCAAAACACCATATATGGTAAAATCTACACATTTAGGTTTTCTTTGGTATGAACTCTTGACACTGTTTGAAAATGTATTCTTACAGTCTTTCCCACCCTCTCTTTTTTCCTACTTTCTAATGCTCTTCATAAGCCTTTATAGTCTCTCATAGTTTTTTTTTTTTTTTTTAAATCATAGTCTACTAGTTTTACACACACTCTTTTTTCCAAACTTCCCTTTCAATTGGATTGTAACACTGGACACAAACCACAGCTTCAGATAACGCTGTCACACTCTATCACCTAGACAGACAGGAAGCCAAAGCCACGGAGACTGGTTTCTTCAAATAAAGAATGACTGATGGTAACAACAGATAGAATGTGACTCCACAGAACTGCAAAGTAGTTTTAGTTTTCAGGATGAGAGAGGAAAACACTCCAGATGAGACCTGTGACAATGCGTAGTCGTTCTTGAATTGCTGAATTAGGTATTTAATATCATCTACATTATATTGTGCTGATTATCTTCTCAATTTTCAAGAGCAGTAAAAGGTCACAATCCCAAGAGAAGGCTCTCAGGCACTGGAGTGTCAAAGCTTATCTTTCAAGGATAACTTAATCAGCAGTTAGGCCTTCGTGTGCCGTGTAAAACAGTGTCCACGTGGTTCCCTGTGCACTCACAGCTGTGTTTGTCTCCCCTTGAAATATGGCTTATCTGTGAACATTAAGCAGATCATTTTAGAGATAAATATCCCATCAAAGTTAATTATGAAAACGGTAGAGCATTTTGTCCTTGAGATTCATGTAGATATTTAAGGGGAAAATGGAACTATCCTTTAACTTCACTTAACCTTCAACAGCAAATCTTTCACTTACTCTTTCTTTTCTTTTAGCACTACAAATGTATTAATACTCTGACTGCCTCATTTGTATTGATTGCCCCAGAATTTCATAAATAAAATATACAGTGCTATTCCACTGAGTGCTTTATTTCAAAAACAAGGACTTGGGCATGTGGACAGTAACTGATGTTGATAATGTAATGACCTATTTTATATTATTCATTTCTCCTCAGGATATAAAGATGAAAGTTCTCTTGTAAATGAAGAGGTTTCACATATGAGGGAAAATATTTCTTTTCTTCTTGACAAAAAAATGTCATTTAATTTCACCTCCATGCTGAATTAATAGTTTTGATTTCTACTATTGACTGTAACTTTGATTATGTTTCACCCGAAAATTATATTACTTCAAGCTGTAGGGCCAAAGGTGTGGATAGGCTTTTAGGATCCATCTCTGCCTCCGATAGAGATATATTTAAAAAAAAAAAACATTCAGAATCTATAAACTTCTTCAATAATACGCTGGTCAGTCACTGAGTATATTTTTACTACTTACTTTGTAACTTTCACCATGCAAAGTACTTGCAAATGTTTCATGGAGATGGAAAATCATTTGTCACAATTCTGGAGAAATTGTAACATATTTGTAAATGACAACACTAAATAATTTCAAAAGCCACCTACTCAGTTTAGTCAGATTACTTATAATTTTATTTTTCTAATAAACTTTTTTTTTACTGTAAAGAAACTGGAATTAACTGTAAATATGTTCCTTTCTTGCATGTGTGCTACAAAATATTACTTAACAATGTTTCTGAAGAGAAATAGGGTGTTGAAAAATAAAATAGAAAAAAATTGGTTCAAATGATAAAAAAAAGAAATGGGGTGATGTGGTATATGGTAGAATTATACATGCAAAACCCTGTACAATGTATTTACATTGAGACATTTGCAACAGGATCTTTAAGCAGCTACAGAAGTCTTCGCGTGCCTTTTCGGTGTCTACACTTTATGGTCATCCCTCTTACTACCATAACCAAATGTTGAAAAAAACAAAAAACCCACAACCAGCCCAACAACGGTTCTATGTACGATGTCTCCCCAGGTTGGCGATTTGGGCCCTTCTAGTCTACAATGCTACCAACAGTCACAATTTAGATGGAAAAGTCATTCAGCAGAAGCTCTTAAAAAGTAACGGGTCCCTGGATGAAGGCCTGAGGCTGTACACAGTGAAAGTGAGGCAACTCGGTAAGTGCCTTTAATTTTTTTATGGCGTGTATTTTATATGACTATGTATTCGGGTTTCATGGAAACAACAAAAATAGTCTTCCTGCGCGTGTCGTTTGCGTCTCTGAAGCTGTCTTTCTGATTGTGAAAGTTGTCATAGTGGCGATATTATAACAAATGGGTGACATGGTTAGCACAAAAGATGTTGACTTGGAGCCTGTGAACCCACGGGCGTGAAAGAGGCGGAGGAGAGTTTGCACTCTCTTTTAGGGCTGTATTGTGAGGTACCACAAGTATGAGCAAAATTCCGGGACAGTCTTGACCAGAATTGGCTTCAGCCTTTAGGGATAGAGTGCATGTATGTGTCTGTGGGAACCCTAAGGAGTTAAATCTTACAAAAGGCAGTTTCTTACTCTAAAACATTTCCTTCTTTTATGTTTCTGGTCTTCATTTATCACACCACCAGTTTTGCAGGAACAGGCCAGAAAGCTGGGTGTTATCCAAGACCGAGATTCAATTCTTACCTACACGCCACTCACATCCTAAGCTCCAGCCGCACTCCCAGCACCGCCTGCGCCTGCCCAGCACGGTGCACTCCCCTCTGCTTCCTTTGTCTGGCTTTGCCTACGGTGCTCCTCTCTGTGCTCACCACTCACCTGCCCAGCACCTACAGACTTTTAAAGGCAGCCTAGAATCACCTCTGCTGTGAAACTTTTTCTGGTGTCATCCATGCATACATAGATTATCACTGCCTTGAACCCCCAGGAGAAGACCATAGTGTTTAACTGGACTTATGTGTGTTCTTATATTTTTTCTTTAAACAGGAATTTCCTCTGGCTTGAGAACATATCTTATTTTTCTTTAACTTCCCACTCACCCCAGCATATTCCCCAGCAGTTAAATACTTGAATAAATAAATGAATGAGGTTGATAAGAATATTTTAGAAAAGCAAATGTTCAAAAAGTATGGACAACAGAAAATAAAGTTATCGTTATGTTTCTCTATAATTGCAACTGTATTATGGTTAGGTACATTAGTAGAGATCAAAAGAAAACTTGGAGATTTGGCCTTCTACACATGCAGGCGGTTGAAGTGGGGGACACTGCTGTTCCTCAGTCTCTTAACATCGTGTGATTGTGAGGCCAGAACCACAACGGTGTAAAGAAGCAGGCATCTTCCCCTCTCGGAGGCAGCACCCATCTCTAATGTGTCAATATACGCACTTACTAAGGTCTCATAGAGATGGAAGAATACAAATCATCGTCTTCATCATCAATATTTTCTGAGCCTCTGTGGGAAAATGCTTGCTTATTTACACATAGGGCTTCTTGGGGGAGTGGTACAGATGCTACCCTTTTCACACATAAAAGTCTCCACGAAGAAGTAGCTTGACAAACAGTAGTGTGTGTGTCTGTGTGTGCGCCCGCGTATGTGTGGTAAAGGAGCCCTGTGAGGACGGCCCTTTCTCTGTCCTCAGAGGCTGCGGAATCCCGGGACAACTCTCTCTCTGGATACATAGGCATGTAATTTATACCACTTGATTTAAATCCTACACTTCATTGTTTTCCTACAAGCGGGTCTGTGAAAAAAAAGTTCCCACTAATTGAAAAAGATAGGGCTAAACCTTGACAATTTCAGACTTGGAATATAGGTGGGAAAATCATTTAAATGTTCAAATGGAGACTGCGGTACTGGTTGCCAGCAGTCTGGTACAACTTGCTATTATTTTCGGTACTGAAATTGAAGAGTTTGTTTGTGTCATTGTTGCTGATGTTTTGCTGTCATTTTAATATTTTTAAAATGGTACAATCTGAACCATTTATGGCATGACACTGACTGAGAGAGTTTTCGTACAGCAGGCAGGATGGTTTGAGGATGAAGGCCTATGTGTAGGTGTGTGGCTGTGGCTCACGGGTGTCTTCTTGCCATTCCCCAAGCAAACTTCCAGGCAGAAGATGCTTTCAGGGCAGCTGGTGGTTTTTATCGAAAGTATCCTCGCAACTCAATGACAACACAATTTTCTAGGCTTTCCCCTTTGAAAAACAGATCAGAGGGGATTTTACATGTTGAAGTTTGTGGGACTGTTTTATGTAGTGTCTATTTTTTAAAAAAACTTTATTGTACTCATTTTAGCTGCTACGTGTGTGTTTTTATTTGATGGTTTTGTAAACTGTAATAATTTTTGTATCTGAAATGTAGAAAATGGTTATTTTTCCTAATTTCTAATTTTAGATTTTTACAAATTCCAAACATAAAAATCTAGTATTTTAGTAGTACATGAAATAAATACCTAATTGTGCACATTGTTGTTTTGTTGTCATCTCGCGCCTGTGATGTCCAAGAATAGATTAATATTTCTAATGTTGGGTCTTATTTTCACATAGGTCTTTGTCCTGAGGATGAGAATCCCAAAGGCTATCACTGGCCAGTCATCCAGCCTTCCGAACACAGGCACCTTTGTCTAGGGAAGCAGGGATTTTATGCTTCACGGATATGGTAATGCTTTTGTTGACTCTTGCCAGCAAACTCCACAGCATCTACCTTCCTAGGGTTACATGTGCTGCATCACAATTTCCAGGCGTTATATATTGTTTAGAAAGAAGTGCAGGAATCTCTGTGTGTGCCTAAATCATAACCCCCATGAGGAATGAAAACGAGGCAGAGAGGTTACCAATTAAAGCATTTTTACTCCAGGCAACACGCTAATTTAACCTTCTCCGAAGAACAGTGGAGAAATTTGGAAACCAGAGGGTGGCTCTAGAGCAAACACCTTATATATGGGTGAACTTGAGCCTGCTCACAGTCTTTGATCATGCATCTGAAATTGCAAGATTTTAAACCATTTGTAGTGGCTCTTGTTTAAAATTTTAAAATCTGAATCATTTATGGCATGACACTGACTGAGAGTCAGTGGGAGGGGGAAGAGGCAGTCCAAGAGGGAATGAAGGCAGGATCCAGGTTGGGGTCCTGGGGTAGAGATTTCCCCTGAATGTTGACAGAAACCACAGACAGGTCACCTGAAAGTCAAGCTCAGTTCTTCACCCCCCACCCCGACCCAGGGAGGGTGTTCTGGGCGAAGGAATGCAGAAACAGAAACTGGACTCCTCCCACTGTGTTCGGTGCTAGGGAGGACAGAAGCAGGCTGCAGAGGCTTGCTGACTTGAGTGTGAGGCATGGCTCTACCACTTCCTGGCTGGACACCTTGGAAAATTCCTTGACTTCCTTTAGTCTGTGTCCTCATCTATAAAATGTGGCCTATAATCTGCTTTACAGTTATGTGAAATTAATGTCAGATTTTATCTGGAAAGTTCTTAAATCGGTACTTGGCCCATGTTACCAAATATGGCTTTAAACTCAGTAACCTGAGGTATCCTAGGTTAGGCTACAAGCTCTTCCTAGTATTTGGTGTCCATGATTCATGCACTGGATTTTTTCCCCAATATAATAGGAGTTTAATTTCAAAGTATTACAGTTTTGTTTTCAAATGAAACTTACCCAGATATCAAGGCAAATTCTAAAACTTTTTATTAACTGATTTCGTCAGTTATAATATCATTTATGCCAAATATTTGCTATACCTTTTTTTGTTTCAGTTACCATGACCCTTCCAACGTGTCTTTAGCCGTCTGGGGGCCTCCTGATGTCTCCAACTGTTCATGTAAGTGAGCCCTTTTCTTCAGTTCTCAGGGACAGATTGAAATGACCTCATACTTCCTGGTTTCCATCCTCTCCAGACACGTTCTTCTGCTGTGTGATACTATGGTAATGTTAATGCTGGCAAATGACCATTGCACTTGCGTAAGATAGCAAATACTGCTTTTCCTCATTCTGATTTTCAGTTGCATTCACTCTGAAGGAAATTAAAAAGTAGTTTAAGAATTTTAGAAAACACTTAAAATAATATACAATCAATATTTGTATCAGTGTTTTATAGGGGGTTTTTTAATTATTTTGAACAGCCAGTATATAGTTATTCTGGTTGCATTTCCATTAGAACTATATGTGAATATTGGTCTGGTCTCTCCAAGTGATTTCCCTAAGTTTGTTAGGGGCACAATCTGTATATTACTGAAGAGAGGAGTTGGTCTCCGTGTATGAAGAAACGTTATCACCCAGTGGAGATCGTGGTGAGGGGGCGTACATGGAAAACTTGATTTGCTGCTTAAACTATGAAGTTAAATATCACTATGTTTCAGTGCTGGAAATGATCAAAAAATACTTTCTATGTTGTTACTTCTGCCTTTTTTTTTTTAGGGGAAGCAAATGAAGTTGCCAATCAGATTCTAAATTTAACTGGTGATGGGCAGAACTTAAACTCAGCCAATATTACCAGCATTGTAGAACAGGTCAAAAGGATTGTGAATAAAGAAGAAAACATTGACATAACTCTTGGCTCAACTTTAATGAATATATTTTCTAATATCTTAACCAGTTCAGACAGTGACTTGCTTGAGTCTTCTTCTGAGTAAGTATTGCTTTCCTTCTGGAGAGTACAGTTTATTGCAGACACGTGCCACTATGTCATGTCTCATGTACTGGAGTACTCTTGCCTGGATTTCCTAATTTACATCTCTAGAAGGCCCATTGATATTTCCCAAGATCATTCACAAAGTGAACTTGGAATTTCCTTATTTTCTGAGCTATATACTTTACAAAATGACTAGGGCTGTCATCTGGCAGATATTAAATAATCCCAGAAAAGCATAATCGGTATTTCATTTTCATCTTAAAAATGTTAACTGGGGTTAATTTAAAAGATGAAGAAACTATCATAAATATTTCATTTATGACTCCTCTCCTCCCCTTTTTTTTTGGCTTGCAAAGGAGATTTAGCAAGCATTCAACTCACAGCTTTGGCTTAATTTGGTCACTCTAAGTCACTATCCTATGACCCATGGCATAAAATTGCCTTGGCTTTGTTATTGTACTTTTGAAATGTAAAAACCTAAGACAAGGGAGAAAATGCATCTATGTTTATACAATTCAGTTTGTTTCCAATTATTTAATGTATTACTATTAGGATATTTAATTTTTTTCTATTTCTGTCCTTTCAACCAAGTTTCCTTGATGAAAATCTTCTATTTGTTAAAATGAATTATAATCTACATAATTCATTTTAACAAATATAAAATTTGTTCAATAAAAATTTATAGATAATTTACCTTATCTACATAATAATTACAATTTTTTTACAGTGTCTTACAGTTCATAAAATACTTTTACACATTATTTCCTTTGATTCTTAGTTATGAGTAGGAAGCATATTTTTCATATGAGGAAAGAACTAGGTAAAAAAAAAAACAACAGTATTTGTTTAGGGTCATTTTAATTGCTGATTTTCCTTGAAGGATATATTTTTCTGCCCTGGTGTAGCTCAATAGATTGAGCGTGGGCTGCGAACCAAAGGGTCACTGGTTGCCAGTCAGGGCACATGCCTGGGTTGCGGACCAGGTCCCTAGCGCAGGCCACGTGAGAGACAACCACACACTGTTGTTTCTCTTCCTCTCTTTCTCCCTCCTCCTCTCTCTAAAAATAAAGAAAAAGAAAAGAAAATACTTAAAGGATATATTTTTCTCTTAAGGATGCTTTATCACTTCCAGTCTATGTATTAACGGCTATTGCTGTGGTTTAGGTAATTTTGTGAGGTCAGACAATTTGAACACAATTTTGTTTGGTTTGTATTTTGTCTAGCAGCAAATCATGTGTGTGCAACTAAGTTTCTAAAACATGTTATTTAATGATGGTATTATTTGTCATTTCTTTAGAGCTTTAAAAACAATTGATGAATTGGCTTTCAAGATAGACCTAAATAGCACATCACGTGTGAATATTGCAACTCGGAATTTGGCTCTTGGAATATCATCCCTATCTCCAAAGACTAGTGAAGTTTTAAATTTTAGCATCAGTCTTCCAACAAATAATGAATCCTATTTCCAGGTATGAGCTAATGGTTTCATTAACTAATTAGACAGGTAAAACCTTTCCGATCACTTACCCGTTGCTTTCCAAGGAGATGTTGGGTGGCAGGCAGGTCGGAACGCTGGCTAAGGTTAGCAGCCACATGGTCATGAGGTATAGGGACAAAGAGGAGATATGCTTTCAGAACCTACGTGATACAGGTGGGCAGCTTACCTTCTACAAGAGGTGACAGTGGAACTAAGTCTTAAAACATGAGTGGGGTCCACCCTATTGGGAGTGGGGGTTGGGGATAAATTCATTTACAAAAAGAACTTTATTAAAAGCCCAAAAGTGGGGAGAAGGTTGGTGTATTCTCTTTGCCAGTGGATTTCCCAGGTGAGGGTTATAATCACATACATGGAGAACTTGTTGAAATAGACAGTGGGATCCCCTTCCCAGGATTCTAATTTAATCAGAATCCTGGTCCAAGGTGGATCTCCAAAATTCACAGTTTTACTGAGTTCTCAGGTATAGCTGATACTGCTGGTCTGACGATTATACTTTGAAAAATAGTGATGCACAAGGTTCACAAGGGCAGGTGATGGTGAGGCTGGAGAAGAAAGCTGGGGTCAGAGTAACAGAGAGTCTCTTTGACCTGTTCAGGTGACACGTCAGCAAATAAGTTTCAAGTTTCCACTGTGGGTTAGACAGTGTTAGCTGCATGGGCCAATGAAAGGACTGAAGCATTGTCCTTAACGTGGGAGAACACACAAGTAGCATATGATACTTTTTGACTGGAGGAAAACCAAGATAAAATATTTTAAAGTTTAGATATAAGGAAGATCCTTATCCTTATAAAGTTTAGACTTGGGGCTCTTTGGGGTAACTTGACATTTTAAAAGTGAAAACTAACCCTGCCTGTCATGGCTCAGTGGATTGAGCATACCGGCCTGTGAACCAAAGGGTCACCAGTTCGATTCCCAATAAGGGCACATGCCTGGGCTGCGGGCCAGACAAGGTCGAGCCCCCAGTAGGGGCCACGTGAGAGGCAACCACACATTGATGTTTCTCTCCCTTTTTCTCCTTCCTTCTCCTCTCTCTAAAAATAAATAAGTAAATAAAATATCTTATTAAAAAAGAGTGAAAACTTGGTCAGCCTCAGTGTCATTCCAAGTCTCTTTGCTGGAACATACTCTTCGGCCTGATCTGAGGGTTCAGGGAAAAAGGCAGCCAAGAGTGTTCATAAAATTTCAGCTGCTTACTCTATGCAGAGGTACTCACTCTCAGCAGTCAAACAGATTAACTTGTCATTTTTTAAATTGGTAGGTATTTTTCACTGTGTGTTTGGAGAAAAACTCAAAATTCATTAAGTGTAAATTTAATTCTTATATTTGAAAATGCGAACTGATCTGTAGATTTCTCAATTACCTTAGTTAAAAATCAGTGCATTTTGCCACCTTTGCAAAACCCAGTGAAATCCATGCCTTTGTCCATAGGGTGCTCACCCAGAGGGCCATGCCTGGTAGAGGGAAAGGGCAGCCCTGGTCATAGCCAAGGTGATATTTGGCTTAGGCAGCACGTGGAATCAAGCTCTCATGGCCATTTCATTGTGATTACTGACCCATATGTCTCTGTGTGTGACAGATGTATTTTGAGAGTGGACAGGAAGATCCATTGGCGTCTGTAATTTTGCCTCCAAACTTACTCGAGAACTTAAGTCAAGAATCTTCTGCAGCAGTTAAAAGAGCTCAGTTTACTTTCTTCAATAAAACTGGACTTTTCCAGGTAAGCATTCATTAAATTATTGTTTTTCAATTGCAAATTGAGTTTCGTAGCTCAAAAGGAAAATAAAAGTTCAGCTTCTATGGGGATATATCAAGAGGTAGAAAAATTAACCTGCTGTATTTTGAAAATTGAAAATAATTAACAATTGTTTCAGTATTTATCATAGAAAATTACATGCTTATGAACAGATATGTTCATTTCAGCTTTTTTAATAAATCAGATATTAGGTTAAGACTTGCATGATACAATTATAAGTGGAATTTGTAGAGAAGCCACTACTTACCATTCTTTTTGTTAAATATTTAATGCTCTCTAGCAGTGTAGACATTCAGAGTTAAAGCAATTGTGTGCCAAAGGAAAGGTTTTGTTTTGTTTTATTTTGTTTTGTTTTAATTCAGCGGGAAGCACTGTTTACACAATGAGCAGAATTCTTGGCTTTAATCAGTTTTCCCATTAGTATTTCAAATGACCTTTGGCCTTCACACATTCCCAGAGTGGGGTGGCATTGTGCTAAGCACATATTATCATTTTTATTGGCATCATTTCTAGATACTAGGAAGTCCACTGCCAACAAACTCTGGTGAACTCTGGTTGCCTTTGAAAGTACAACCCCATGTACAGCAGTTTTAATCAGCCCTTCTTTAAAAAATAAAAGTTATTCATTAAATTGAAGATACCAGGGCATATCAAACAGCGAGACCTGTGTAAATCTCAAGGAAAGTAGACTGGTTTCTAACAGATCTGCCCTATACGTCATGTGTGGAGGAATGGCACAGTGAGCCACAGGTGAGTAACAGGAATACCATGGAACGTTTACAGTGACTAATTCCACACCTTTAAAATTTTTTCAGCAAATGTGTTAGAAACAAGCTACATAAAAATTTTCAGTAGATTAAATATGCAATTACAAATAATTATTCTGAAGGATTTAATAGCTCTGAACACATGAAACTGCATTTGTGAAAATTATTCGAGGCTTAAAGTAATGTCACATTTAAAAGCAACACAAGAACACAGTAAATGTCACAAAATGTGGGTGATGGTGGGCACAGGGGCTGTCCATTTAGAGGAGAAGTTGAGTCCAGCAGGAAGGATTTAGGACAACTCTTAAGAGTTGCAAGAATCTGTCATTATTTCATTTTGAGTCTTATCTTCTCCACACCATCTTTCCCTTCTCCTTTGGCATTTCCCAGTCAATGTTGTTATTAGGAAGCATATGTTTGCTTGTTAAAGCCAATGTATAGCAGAGTAAAGCAAATTCAAGGGTTCTGTGATTCTCTGCTCACATAGTGGAGAAAATACAAGTTGTTTTTTTCTTAAAGAAAAGGCTCAGTATCCCCAAGTCACAGCCGACTTTACTGAGTGACCACACAAAAGTAATAAAAAAAACTATTCTATATGCTGAGATTGACTTGGCATAGAGAAAACCCTGCACTTACTCTGTAGCAGCTGACTTTATAAGTGGCCATAGGGAACTTCGGGAGGTTTGACAAGAAACACAAGGGGAAGAAGAAAGCCGAGGCATCTCCCTGGAGAGACGGTGCATGGTCCCAGTCGCTATGCACACAGACTCACTAACTTGGTGTCCTGCAGTCTTGTCTCTGGAGTGGAAACCACAGCAAGAATAAAATCAGAGAGGGTGGAAGGATGGGGCTTCGATCTGTTCCATTTAGGGCAAATTAGCAAACATGGCAGGTTGTTGGCATGGATGTGAAAGATGATTTTTTTTTAAATTTTTCACAACATGTTTTCTTCATACTTTTCTAAAGAAAAACAACTTCATCTATTTTCTAGGGTAGGGAAGTGATCTAATTGTTTCGTAGCTTTGTACGAGTTTCTGTTACGTATGGGTTTGCATTGTTTCAGACGTTAAGTGGCCGGCATCGGTTGCAGCAATCAGAGGGAAGGTTTCTGAACATCGCCTGGCCACACGGGCTCATAATGTTCTCTCAACGTATTTAGTATAATAAGGGAAATAGCAAAGCTCTTTCAGGAAAGCCAGCAATTTGAGCTTATAAACAGGATGTTCTATAATTCAAGATCTTAAGTGTAAAAACTGCTGACAGCTTGCTTATTTTGGAGCAGCGAAATAAAGTAAGAGTGTGCACTTCTGACTAATACACAGTTTTTTTTTTTTCTCTTGAAGGACGTAGAGACCAAGAGAGCTGCCTTAGTGAGTTACGTGATGGCGTGCAGCATCGGAAACATTACCATCCAGAATTTGAAGGCTCCAGTTCAAATTAAAATCAAACATACGAGAAACCAGGTAGGAAAACCCTGCGAATTGCAGTGGAGAAGGAGATTATTTCAGAGAAACACAGAGCCGTTTTTCTCCATGAAAAGTAGTAACTGGCACTTTCTTTTGAGGGGAACGGTTTTCCTAAAAGGGGAGAAGAGCCTGTAGAGAGCTCGAGAGTTATGATAAATGGTGGCAACGGGGGGAATCAGTTTTATCTTGGACCCAATGCACGGAAGGAGAATGGGAATAAGGAAAAGGGCCGTTATTTCTAGAAATGACAGACATTACTGGGGCTAAATCAGATGCTGATGCGGTTGTGCAATCCTGCCTTTATAGGGTTTGGTTGTTTTCTTTTAATTTTAATAATTTTTTATTTTTCAATTACAGTTGATGCATAATATTTTATTAGTTTCAGGTGTACAACCCAGTGATTAGACATTGAAATAATTTACAGAGTGGTCACCATCGTAAATCTAGTACCCACCTGGTGCCGTACATACTTACTGCAATATTGTTGACCGCATTCTCTATGCCACATGTTACGTCCCAGCGACTGATTTGTAACTACCAATCTGTGCTTCTTAATCCCTTCATCTTTTTCATCCAGCCCGCTAATGGCCCTCCCACCCAGAATTTTGTTTGGTTTTGTTTTTTAATATTAAGATCACCACTACAGGGAAAGCAGGGAGGGACGTGGGTTCACTTATTTTTTGAGAGGTAACAGTTGTCTGAAACCTTGGCAAATGCTTTTTAATGGCTTCATTACCCTGCCTATCATCTGTTTATCTGAAAAAATCACATGGGGGCTTGCATTGTCCCAGGTGGCCAGGCACACATTTTTCCCTCTTTTATAGAGGGTCCCAGTCACGATCCTGCCATTTATTAGGCGGTCCGGAAGGAGCGCGGGAAGTGAGCTGGCTGATAAGGACTGGGGCTTGGAAGTTAAGTCATCTAAGAACTAGCCCTGCTTTGTCACGAAACCCTCTGACCTCCTCCTTGTACCCTTTGGCCTCCTTTGTTTCAGCTCCTGCTCCTTCATCCGTAACGATTTTTTTTTATTGTGGTAAAACATACATAACAAAATTGACTGTTTTTAAGGGCACAGTTCAGTGACATTGAGTACATTCACATTGTGCTACAGCCATTGTCATGTCCATCTCCATCCTTCTCTCTGTCTCTTTGAGTGTCACTACTCTAGGGCCCTCGAGTAAGTGGGATCGTGCAGTGTTTGTCCTTTGGTGACTGACTTCACTTAGCATAACATTTTCAAGGTTATCCATATTATAGCATGTGTCAGAATGTCCCTTTTTAAGGCTGGATAATATTCCATTGCTATATCTATATAGCAATATATAGCAGTGTGGGATTGGATATATATCCATCCATCTATCCATCCATCCGTCCCACATTTTGTTTACGCATTTTTCCAACAATGGACATTTTGATTGCTTGCCCTTTTGGCTAGTGTGAACAGTGATGCTGTGAACATGGGTGTGAAAATACCTGAGTTCCTTCTTTCAGTTCTTGTGGGCATATAATAGACATGGAGGAAAAATTCAAAGATGAATTTTACAATGTAAAGAGCTTTGCTGAGTGCTAAGCAGAGCATTTTATGATGGGACAGATAGAGGTAACCTTTAGATAAATGAGTAACACAATTCCTCATGAGGTCGTAGTTGATTTCCACTTGAAGTCTCTGTGAGGGGAGAGGCCCCCAGACTGCCCACCACTCTTAGATCGTATTGATGTGACTAATGCTATTCCACCTCTTTGTGAAACCCTGAGCAGTCTATTCTTTTTCCCGTATCCAAATCATGAATTTTCCATTTGTTTTAAACACAACTTCACATGTTTATTCTTATGTTAATATAGACAGTGCGGGATCCCATCTGCGCCTTCTGGGATCTGAACAAAAATGGTAAGTTTTCAAATATTGGCTGTTTTAAAAACAACTGAATTTTAAACATTGTTAGACACCCCCATTTCCTTTCATTCCACCCCAAACCAGAGTGAGTCACAATAAAAGTGTGATGGCAACTGAGCTGCAAATTTTAGTTTGGGGAGCTTGGGAAGTAAATTCAAAGTTCTCTGATTTTTTTATTAATTGAAAGAAGAAATAGGAAGACTTGGCGTTTTTCAAAAAAATCAAACAACCTCTTTGATTTCAGTTATTTGTAAAATAGGGCATGCACTTTTATTACCATTTTACATGAACATCAACATACAATTGATCCCATTCTCCTAGAACAATTCCGAAGAGGTTTTTTGATGTGCATGAGGCATGTAATTAAATTCCAGTTGTAGACCTCAGATTATGTACTCCAAATATAGGAATGGTTATAATAGAGATATATTACTTAATGTAAATGAACTGCCTCTAGAATGATATTTGGGAATCAGGAAGGAAAGGCAAAACTAAGGTTTTGATCACTAGGTATAGGTGTGGAGATCTCTTTGAGGGGAAGGACAAGTGATGAAACTTCCCACCTCTTCCCCCTAAGAGTCACCTTCCCTTGGGGTTCCCCGGTGGGATTATTAGCCTGCTTCTTGGTAGCAATGTATTTTGAAGATGTCCAAAGCTCTTTTTTGATACTTTTTCCAACAGCTGAAAAAATTTTTGTTACTGTTTTTTGGTTGTTCATTACACAGTTTTGAGAAGACCCTGATTTACAAGATACCTAGTTTAAAATATTACTTTGTAGTTTTAAAACATTCTTCAAATATATGAGTTGCTCATATTCCACACCAAATCAGAAACATCAGAACAAAGGCATTTGCCATCAGTTGCCACCATGCATGACTGCTGTGTGCATAATAGCGTGTTTTAATAAAGACCTTTCTTGTTCTCATGTCTTCACAAAAACACAGACTGACCCAAGGAAAAGAATGTGTTGATCTCCAGGGACTTCATCAGTATATAACATATTTGAAAAGGGTATACTTTTTATGAAAGTTTATCTTCTAATATATTAGAAATTAAACTTGACTCAAACTTTTGCAGAACCCCCAAGGCACTTCAGTGGAGCACGGTCGAAAACCACTGACGAGATAATCTCTAGCCCACCCAGCACTAACATTGTGCGACTCCAGGAATCTAAAGTATTCTAACCACTGGCAGCTTTGAAAATAGTCTCCATGTTACAGATAAACTGTAAGGCAGATGATTTTGAGGCATATTTCTCTCAACAAGATTCCATCCCTTATAGAGTAGGAACTGACCTGCTGTTATTTTCATACTATTTGTTGACTTTCCCCTGCAGAAGGTTCTGGATTTTGGAACACGTCGGGCTGTGTTGTTGCAGACAGAGATCCGAACGCGAGCGAGACGGTCTGCCTGTGCAACCACCTCACACACTTTGGAGTTCTGATGGTAGGGGAGGATTTCTAAGCTCATTTTAAAATGATACAAATTTGGAGGGCGTCCTTTTTGTGTGAGTCAGCCTTTTTAGCTTATGTGTTTGGGGAATTATTTCCTGATGATTTCCGTCTATACACTGAATCTTGATTCTTAATGAAGAATCTAATTAGCAGAGATCCTATGTTAAAAATATACAAAAGTAATATAGAAACGGACCCTATTTTTTCTATTGCATTAACAGTGATGGTAAATAATCTAGAAACAAGAATATCACCATGAGACTTTGAATTAAGAGAGAAACAGAGTTAGGGAGACAGAGAGAAAGGGATGGAGAGAAAGAAGAGTTAAAGTGGAAGAAAATGTTAGATTTTACTAATATGGAAGGAAACTGTGAAAAGTTAGATCAAGAAATTTTTCTTGCCCTGGCCTGGTAGCTTGGTTGGTTAGAGTGTGGTCTCTATATGCCAAGGTTGTGGGTTCTATTCCCAGTCAGGGCACATACAAGAATCACAATTTCTCTCTCTCTCCCCCCGCCCCACCTTTCTCCCCCTAAAATCAAATAAACATTAAAAATTCCTCTTATGATATGTCATTACTCAATCTGTTTGAGTGTTACTTTGTACCAGGAACTGTGCTAGGTGAGTCTCCTGGAGCCCTCAGTCTGCTAGGCCAGACTACTGACTGGGAGAGCGAGGGGTCTTCAGACCAGCAAGAGAGATGATGAGGGTGTCTTTTTTCTCACATCTAGGCCTTCATTGCATTCTCCTCTTTCTCTCTTTTTTTCCCTTTCTTTCTTTTTTCCCCATGGCCCTGTTTTTAATCTTATTAGTCAACCTATCCAGTGGTTTTAAACAATTAGATTGCATCAACATGCTTTTCATCCAACCACATTTTCAAGGGCTGCCTTACATCTAATGACTTGTTTTAAACAATTAGATTGCATCAACATGCTTTTCATCCAACCACATTTTCAAGGGCTGCCTTACATCTAATGACTTGTTTGAACTCGTCTGCAGACTTGTACCTTTACCTTCTATTTGACACATTCATGTTTTTGCAGATGCTTTTCTGGTGCCCAGTGTGTCCTTCAGTTCCTAGCAGAGCCACTGTCTCTGTGTAGAGTCCATGAAGGTATCCAAGCCCATGTGTTTTTTCATAGAAGATGGGTTTTAATGTGTGCTGAGGCAATAAAGCTCTATGAATTCGAGTCACAGATGTGGGGTTATGTTTATCCCCTCCCTTAAACCTTACGCCCACTTCCCGTGGGCCTGGGAGGAAGCAGAGAGGACGGTGTGATGTAGTGTTTGGCTCCTGAATCCCCTTGGCCAATGTAAACGGCCATTGTCCTATGGCAGTCCCACAAGCTGTAATTTTCCTGACAACCCAGGACATAAGTGCTCTGAATGATAAGAACGAGTCATTTAAAAGGGCACCAATCATAGAAAATAACTTTTTAACTTTCTCAAAATATAAATATTTTTTCCTTACCTCCAGAGCATGAAAATGAGCAATTAAACTATAGCATGTTTTCACAAAGTGATTTTTAAAAAAATACTCAGTTTTCTTCCATGTTCCGTTTTTTCCAAAAATGAGGGCAAACATTCTTTCAGAAAACACTTTACACATCATTACTTATTACACACAAAATGCATCATTATTCATTCATGTATATAAGCTTTAGCTTAAGTGATTTAACTACTTCAGTTGCGTTTGCATGTGTATGTCTGTGAGCAAGATTGTATTGTAAGTTAATATTAGATAAATAAATAACAAAATTCACTGTTCAGAGATGATGTATCTGTACTTTGAATATTCAGTGGTTTCTTCAGAATTGTTTAACTTTTATTATGTTTAAATGTTTATTATGAGTTTGTAATTATGTATTACTTTTTCTGTTATAACCTGATAAAATAATTAGCTTTACATATGTACATGGCAATATGCATTTTTTGGTGCTATCCTTTCATTTTCCAGTTTGGCTGTTTTTGTGGGCTTAGAAACTGCTGGAAGAAAAATTTTCCAGAATTTATCCTTTCTGGCAATGTGCCCACATCCTTTCAGCCCTCCAGACCACCAAGACCTCGTTCAGAGTCTTTCTTGATTTACAAACTATTTATTCACTTGTACAAGATATCCCCAGAGTCTGCATTGCTCCGTGACATATTTACCATATGCAAAGTTTAAAAAATGTGCCTCAGACTCATAATTATATCTTCCAATATACAAATATGTGAAGAGTTTAGTGTCTCTGCTATATTTCTTTGTAGGAGGCTGATTTTTATAGTTTTAACGCCAGTACATTTGCATGTTGACAAGTTCAGAGAAATAAATGTTTGTGTATTCTTCATTCTCAAAAAATACAAAACAATGTGAATTGTTTGTAAATGTTTATGTATTCTTCATTCTCAAAAAATACAAAACAATATGTGAATTGTGTGTAAATGGATATCACCAGTAAATAGCATTGTATTCTTTAATTCACATTTTAAATTGTGGCTTGAATTATGATCTTCCAGTCAACTGTTTGACCTTGATAGAAGCCATAGGTTCTTAAGTGGTTATGACAAGTCCCTTGGAGAATCCTGAAGACTGTTTCCTGGCCTAATGAAATCTTGGAGTAACTAAAATATTAGTTGAGGTAACCCATCTGTGAGTCAAGTGTCATGGACTCGAGCACCATCCCATATGTCATGGGAGTCTCATGTCCTCCTACTGTTTTGAGGGATTCCTAGAAAAGACAGGGAAAGTCCCGTCTAGCCCTGAGCCCGTAAACCTGCTGAACTTTATCACTTTATGCATTTCTTGGTGTCACTAAGGTACTGCTCCCCCTCCTGACTGCTTCAGTCAGCCCTGGAACTAGTTCCCACGGCTTCGTTTCCCATCTGTGTGCGGTACAACAAACACCACTTACCAGAGGCCTTAGTGTGAGCAGCAGCTTTTATTGACCTTTTGGTGAAAATCAAAGAACCTTAATAGATAATAGAATTAAAAACATAACACAAATATTGTTTTTAAAAGTTGGAGTATGTCTCTTTTCCAGTTAGGCTCCATTTTCGAACATCTGCCTAATGGGGGTGTCTTTCTCCTTCAACCAGGATTGGGTGTCTGGTCTTAACTCAAGATCTATGCCTATCCCAATTACTCAATTAAGGGAGAAAAGAAAAAATTTTCTACCAGGCCCAGACTTTGCAAATATGGCTCAACACAGTGAGGTTAATACTTGATTAATATGCTGGAGAGTGTTTACTTCTTTCCACTCCACAGTAACCCCTAACATTTTAAATGGTGCCTTTTCAGGTCCATAGAGATTAAAAAAAAAAAACAAAAAAAAACTATGACCCCAAAACTCTTAGTGACTTCTCATTTATGAGAAAAGATAAAGATTACCCCACTCATACATACCGAACTCTGGGGTGACCACAGTTAGGAGCCTCAGCACCCCTTGCAGAACCAGACAAGCACATTGCAGTACAGTCTCTGCTGTTTGCTGGCTGAGCCCGTCCTTACCGGGCAAAGAACCCAGGGCGGACCCGAGGACTTGGCCATGAGGGCCACCATGGCTTCCATTTGAACTTGTGCCCCAGCCCTGCAAATGTTAGAAATGGGCTTGATAATTCATTATGCAAGGCAAGGACTTCCTCTTCATTTTCTATTGGGAAACCCAGTAGTTTTTCTCTTCAAGATATGTTACTGTGCAAAGAGCTTGGGTAGCAAAATATGGGATAAAAAACAATGTGTAAGCCCCTCAATAATGCCACATTTTTGGTTCATGGCGTGATCCACAAGAGTACGGTAAGTGGAAATTTCAATTCTGATTTATGCTGTTGTTTTCAGCCTCTAAGTCTGAGTTGAGGTTCTAAGAGCCAACACTGGACGTTCTGATAAAACAAAAGCATTCTTATGAAGGGAGACATTCTTACAGCTGCTTCCCATGTCTCGATAGGACCTCCCAGGAACGGCCTCACAGATAGACGCAAGAAACACTAAAGTCCTCACCTTCATCACCTATATTGGGTGTGGAATATCAGCTATTTTTTCAGCAGCTACTCTCCTGACGTATGTTGCTTTTGAGTAAGTAGTTTCTATCTGCCAAACTCAGTTCTAACTGTTCTAAAATGTGAATAAGAAAATGGCCTGAGCTTTTAAAAACTTTCGTGCTCGCTGTGATTCATGTAGGGGAGGTGTGCTTTAAAGTTCAGGTTTCTGTTAAGACATATCAGGCAGCACGAACTGTCCAGCTGTAGAATCTTAACTTGTAATCAGCGTATTTGTATTGATAAAATGCACTTAAACCTGTTAGAGATGGTTAACATGTAAGTAAAGGAAAGTTGTATTTAGCGTTTTTTTCATGGGAAAAGATAAAAATGCTTGCTTCACAAATCTTTTAAAATTAGTCCTAAAACGGGAAATTTTGTTTTAAGAATGATCTTCACCTTATTAAAAATCAAGAAACTTCAAAAATATTTTAAGGAAATTGTTTTTTAACAAAAGTAATCATTTTTATAACTCTAGAATTTTCTGGTATTAAAAAAAAATCAAGCTGTTGAAACCAATGGGCAATTTTGTAAACAATTGGAGGCCATTTGAAATAAAATTAACATTTTAAAACATCTTTCTGATTTGCCAAATGCCCACAGATAGCCTGCGCCCTCCCCCGTGGAGCCAGGTCACCTAGACAATGCTCCTTAACCTTGTGTGCGAACCTTGTGGAGCTGTGCCTGAGCTGGATTTACTGCCCGTGCTTACAAGATTTATTTGCAATATGAGTTCTCCAACATCTTTGTTTCCCTCTCCTAGAAAACTGCGAAGGGATTATCCCTCTAAAATCTTGATGAACCTGAGCACCGCGCTGCTGTTCCTGAACCTCAGCTTCCTCCTGGACGGCTGGGTGGCCTCGTTTCAGGTGGAGGGTCTCTGCATCGCCATCGCCGCCCTGCTGCACTTCTTCCTCCTCGCCACCTTTACCTGGATGGGGCTGGAGGCGATTCACATGTACATCGCTCTGGTGAAAGTGTTCAACACGTACATTCGCCGCTACATACTGAAATTCTGCGTCATTGGCTGGGGTGAGCCTCCTACAGATTTTTGCTTTTGTTTTTACTGTCATGGAAATGGCCACATTCTCGTAGGAAAATGCTGTTTTGAAAGAATAGCATTGCTGAAAGGAACTTCCAATCTGCAAAGGATGTGAATTTGATATACACACCCTAAGGAAGGGGCTTTCTCAGAACAGTACCTTTAAAAACCGTTCAATAGGCCTCACTAAATGCAGGAGTAAAGGCAAAACCCCTAGCCCCTGAGTCACACACCACAGACCTGTATCCCGTGCCCATAGCCAGCCCACCCAGGTCCGCAGAGGCAGCTGACAGACAGCGGTCATTTCCCTGTGCTTCAGAACCTAAGGGCCAGCTCAGACTCCAGGCTATGCCGGCCCCTAGACACATGCCCATGTCTTAGAAACCAGGGAGGGAATGCCATTGTTGCGTGTGCAGCCAGGACGCTGACAGAGTTCTTCCCGTGAACTTCTTAACATGATTCCTCAGCCAGACGTGGATGGTTGTATGAGCCTGTTTAGAATTAATTAAGTGGGCTCCTTTCTTTATCTAGGTTTCATATCAAATGAGGCATTTTAGAGATTTCTCAAAGATGTTTCTCAGAGGGTCATGTAGCGATAGGAGATATTTCCAAGGTGTTCACCATTTTAAGAGGTACCTTGCAGGGAATTGGGATGGTATGGCTTTCTCCAGTGAAATTGGAAATTTCATAGTGAATTTCCAATTTCATAGTGAAAGCTACGTGGAATTACTTTGTTTATTGAGTCTCTTGAGAAAAAAAAGGAAGACTGTAAAGACTTTATAGTCTCAGTATTTCCCCCTCACTTTTCCTAAATGCTTTTCTTTATAAACAAGGGAGCAAAATAAACTGTAGCGCCCTTCATGCCTGAACTGTGGAAGCCTAACAGTCAGCATTAATGAAACCGCATTTGCTGGCCCTAGATTCAGTATAAATCAGGTTCTGGTTCTCGAGTGGGCACCAGTAAGCAAACAAATATTTACATATCTGTCAGTTAAGAGTAGGTTTTAATTGTTGCCAATTAGAGTTGGATGTTCCGCACCAAAAAGAGGATTTTATTGTTGCCTTAACCAAGCTGCCAGTTCTAAGGGATTTGACTCTGTGATATGGAGCGTTTTCTTTTCTTTCTTTCCTCTTGCCGTGATCAGTCACGTACAACAGTTCCAGATGTTCCAGAAAAGTGGCTCACAGCTTGGTCTTTTTACAACAGGTTTACCCGCGTTCATTGTGTCAGTCGTTCTAGCAAGCAAAAACCAAAATGAAGTCTATGGAAAAAAAAGTTATGGAAAAGAACAGGATGATGAATTGTAAGTCATAAAAACTTCTTAGGAATTTATTTGTGATGAGTGCATATCCTTTGTTTCCCAAAGTTTAGTTTAAGTTTCCATGCCAATAGCGAGTCTCTTATTTTAGAAGGTAGACATGCTTACGCATGCTTTTACCAGGACCTCTGCTGCACCACGGATGAACTCAGCTGAACGGCCTCAACCGTCCGTGCTGCTTTTTCATCTTAACGTGGCATCGTCAGCTGGGGGAATGCAGGATTGTGAGATACTGTCTTCTAGGCTCAGAAGACCCATCCGATTTGAGATTTCATAACACTCCCACCCCTTTCAACCCACAGACATCTATAAGTGAGCGAAATCACAGTGTCAGACAGTGATGCTGATGATTCAGTGCTAATATGAGTGTTGCGTGGAAGTGGAGAGGATGGAGACATCAGTGAGTTCTTGCATAATTTGGAAAATTTTCTTCAGACTGTGAGATCAGTGAGGCTAAGGTTTTTATATTGTTCACTTTGGGCAGTTATTTCTCTCCTATTTTAGGCAGCACATGGTCAGTACTCAATAAGTATTTGCTGATTAAATGAATAACTGCAATGAATAAAGAGTTCACTCTTGAGTGATAACATGTCACTCTGCACATTTCACAAATGGATAACACTTGTATATCCACTCCGTATCCAAACCTGTCCCATTCCCCTCCTAGTCTTCCTTTAGTTTATGTTTCCATGGTAGCACCCGAGAAGCCCCCACAACAACCAGCATGAAATAAAGGTCAGGAATTTCAGGATTTTAAGGGGACTGCCATAGGTATGGAAATATTAGCTTCAGGGATAAGCAATATTCTTTGGGGGATCTTTATAATAAGATATATTACAAGTAAAAGTTAGTGCATATGTTCTAAACTAGGTCATTTTAAAAGTGTGTTAGTCAGCTCTTATAGAACTTTACACTTAGTCAGCTGCTGGGCCATCTACACTGTCTCTCACTGGGCATTTGCTATGTGCCAGGAATCATGTTGGTTCTGGGATTCAGGCATGTTCGAGGTAGCCTTGCCTCTGTGGCGGTCATGCCCCACTGTGGAAGACGTCACCCAGAATGATGATTGTTTACACCAGAATTTTAAGATGAATTTAAAGGCCTTAAATAATATATCCAATTTTTTAGGTACCTAGGACTTCCGCAGTATTGTTAGGATCTGAGGCATCTGCAAATTGCAGTGTTTGCACAATCTTCTCGTAGACCACCGTACACATGGTGCAGTTTTTAAATGACTTTTTCAGATCTCTCGAGTATCAGTATATCTTTCTTCATTTTGTAAGGCTATTGTAAGCAGTGTAAGCTTTTTAATTGTGCATGAGAAGGATCCCGATAAGAGTATCACAGTTTTACTATGAAGCCTTGCCTCAATTGCACCAATTATACTAACAGGAATTATTTTGTCTGCGGTATGGAATCCACCGACATGTGTCTTAAATAAGTAAGAATTTACTCTTTCCACATGCCCCAAAACAGAAATAAGCAATAAACTGGCATTAACTGAAAGGCTGAAGTGTCAGGGCCAGAAACCGCGGCTCCCTTGGCCTTTGTCTCCCAGGTAGAAGGTGGTCACCATGGCTGCAGAGCTTGCTTTCACATCTGAAGCAGAAGGAATGAGTAGGGCCTTGCCAGTGGAGTCTCTGAAGAGCAGCTCCCCCAGACATCGCTTCCATATCGTTTTGTAGAGCAGCGTTCACATGAGCACCCCTGAAACGCAAGAGAGGCTGAGAATATGAGTGCCTGACTTTCCCGTTCTCTGGAGCGCAGGCGCATAAGAGAGAAGCGGGGTAGAACCAAGAGTGTCTTTGTGTTCAGTCGGAATTCAAGTAGCCACCTTGTTTTCTTCTTAAGTCTTGACTTAAATAACTAGAAATTAAGATGATAGCTGTCCAAAATAAGCAAATTTAAAACACTATGAACACATCAAAAAGGAAACTGAGGTCCAAGGAAATGAAGTGACCCTAGAGCTACTTGAGAAAGGCCTCACCGAAACAGCTACGAAAGCCTGGACTAGGCCAGGAGAAGTCTCCGGTAAACAGGCGTGGCAAGGCATTTTCCTTTCTTTCTCGTTTCCTCTTTCGTAAGCTGTTGGATTCAGGATCCAGTGGTGTTCTACGTGAGCTGCGCTGGGTATTTTGGAGTCATGTTTTTCCTGAATGTTGCCATGTTCGTCGTGGTGATGGTGCAGATCTGCGGGAGGAACGGCAAGCGGAGCAACCGGACCCTGCGTGAGGAGGTCCTGCGGAACCTGCGCAGCGTGGTCAGCCTGACGTTCCTGCTGGGCATGACGTGGGGTTTTGCTTTCTTTGCCTGGGGACCCTTACAGGTCCCTTTCATGTACCTCTTCTCCATCTTCAACTCATTACAAGGTAAGACACATGGTACCCGAACAACGTCCACTTCCCAATCCTGTCCTGTTTGCACAACAGCTTCAGCATTAGGTGCCGCGCTAAGTTTCTACATCACTGCGCCATAGTTTCAGGCACGGGGAGCAGGGGACTCGTGAAAAGGGTCTAGAATGGAGTATTGAGGTAGAAGGTCAGTTCGGTGTTTTCAGTGATGTGTCCTCAGGACCAGAACAGTGCCTGGCAGGTGGTAGGTGCTCAATAAACGTATGTTGTTGCATGACTGAAGGCGGGACATCTGTTGCAGGGAGGAGCCCCGGGGGCAGGTTAAAGGGATGCCCGGGCATCTTCACCCCCTACAGTTTTGCTGAGTGTGGTGCTGTCCTTCATGGGGCTGCTTCCCCTGTGGTGTACTATTCCCAGCTCAGCCTGGAGAATGTTTCAACTCTATGTAGGGACAGAGCAATTCATTTTGATCCCTTGGCTGCTTGGATTTCAAAATAAATGCCAATACTCTAGTTCATAAATGCTTATTTTGTCATGATATATGGCAACTAGTTCAACAATTTAACAAACACTTGCCAATGGTCTGCTTTGTACAAAAAAAATCTACAAGGTTTCTTTGGAGGAGCTTTCTGTCATACTTCTGATTCCATAATACGTACCCTAGTGAATATACAGTGAATTTGAGTTTAAGCTTAAGTGAATATAAATTATTTTTGAAAATTAAATGACATTCTTGAAGACATTGGATATACCCTGTTATGAATGCACCAAAATGCATGAGATGACCACGTTTGGAATCTCGTTGAGCAGGGCAGTGCTGCTGGCCTACCTGAGACGTCCTTGTAGGTGTGTGGGGAAAGAAGCGCCGACAAAAGCAAGCTGGACACATCTGTGCTGGGGTGGGAAGTGTGATGGAGATCAAGTTTGTGCTGCTCACCAAAGGAGATGCCTGGGCGGGTGCTCCCTGTAGGTGTGCTCTAAGGGAAGTCTGTATTAACCTTCAGGAAAGTGTTTACTGCTTTGTATTGCATGGATCTGCTTTGCTTTTCCTCTGAGGTTTCCCACTAGCTCATGAGCTCCTGAAAAGAAATCTCTCTCATAGTTGGTACTTAACAGTTGTTTAAGTGAATAAATGGATTGCTGGACAAAGAAAGGGAGAGTCTGTGGGGATGGCCTGAATCCAACCTGAGAGTGCTCTGGCATACATACTCATAATTATTTCAGCAAATTTTGTTCAGGTTCACTCTCCCATAACGAAGGAAATATATGGGCTCATTATCTTTAGTAAATAGAATATCAAGCTTCAAGTGCCACTCCAAAAGTTGGAAATGGACGCGGCAGCACATGTATACATCTTCACTGGGATATAGCTTTGTATGGTTACTTGTCCTCTAATCTGTTTTGTAATGTACAACATACACGTGCCTAAATAAATATTGACAAAATGTCCATTAATGTTAGAAATTTGGAATTCGATGGTTTTGTATTTCAGGGTTGTACGTGAAAGGCACATTAATCTGCCTGCCCAACCTTGTTTTAGCTTTTAGAATTTTCTGGCAGTTTCTGTAACTCCCAGCAGCTCCAGTTGTCTGTTCAGCTCTGTTTCCATTAATGAGAAATGGGATGTTTTATTTTTCCCAGCATAGGTCTCCTGTCAGGCGGGAAAATGTTATAAACCATCATTAAGTTATGTCCTTCATAAATCACTGACTTTTAAGACTACATCTAAATTATATAAATTCAGAACAGATTTCTGCATATCCAATGATATTAAAAATACCTCCTAAAAAGGAAATTGGGTCAGAAGGCAGTGACACAGAGCGCAGGAGCCTACCAGCAGTTGCTTACTGGCCCAGCTTGTACGAAACTTCTCAACACACTACAGGAAGTCATTTAATTGTTTTTATTTGAGTCATTTTCTGAACCTTCCAAGAGATGTACATTGGTAAAAGTATCCTCTTTATTAAAAGAAATGTGTATGATTGAGACAGTTTAAAGAAACAATTCAGTGAATGCAAAATGAACTCAGGTGGTACTTAGACGAACTACATTGTGTCTATTTTCTTTCTGACATTCTTCATTTCAGAAAAAAAGCTTGACATGATCCCTTTGCTTCATTGAATTTATGTTCTAGTAGGAGAACTGATATTAAACAATTATGTCACCATATAAAAGTACCTGTTGGTGTTGAGAACAAATGGCAGAAAACACGAATCCCGAGCTGAAATCTGAAGGAATTAACTAGGTGAAAGGTGGTAGCAGAAGTGGGGAAAAGAATACTTC
The DNA here is from genome assembly GCA_004027475.1 of Anoura caudifer. Taxonomy (NCBI): domain Eukaryota; kingdom Metazoa; phylum Chordata; class Mammalia; order Chiroptera; family Phyllostomidae; genus Anoura; species Anoura caudifer. Next base: position 461,356 of record PVKU01000419.1, read on the forward strand.
AGGTAGAGGGCACCACATGTGCAAAAAATTTGTTGTACAGTGAGTCCTCTCTTAATGTGGCCAACAGGTTCTACAACTTTAAGAAACCAATTTTACTGTAGGCTAATTGATACAAACAAGAGTTAAGATCCTATGGCATCTCATCAATACTAGAATGGCATATTCGAAGATCTGCTGTAGTTGGTGATTATAACATCTGCTCAAGGAATTAATAGAAAGTTCGTATAACCTGAGAAACCATGAAGGAGCAGGAGCGTGACAGAGCAGCATGGGCCAAAAGGGAGTCGGGGGCCAGATCAGAAGGTGCTGTGTTTTGATGTTCATGACAGCAATGCGCAGTTTTTGAAAAGGTGTAGGCTTGTGAATGACATGGTCAAATGTGCATTTTGTAAAGGGGAAGCTGGATGTAATGTAAAGAATGGGTGAGAGCAGCCCAGTAGCGTCTGTGGGAGGGCAGGTGGGAAGCTATTGCAATGGTCCTGGTAAGATAACGTGGCACAGTATTTTAGACTGTGGTGGGAATGGGGGTGCTGGAGAGATGCCAGCAGGAGTCCAGAGAAATTTAGGAAGTATGCTACTACAAAACACTTCACCATTCGGTCATTAGAGCAAACTCTTATTTTTCTAATGATTTAAGTAAAAAGCCTTATTAATGGAATATTACATTTCATTATAAGACTTAGCAATGGCCAAGGACTGAGAACATAATACAATATTCTGAAAACTAAAACTGTGCTGAACAAATTTCAATCTTCTAATATTTAGCTCTTGTTGAGCATCTGAAAATTAGCAGGGTCTTCCTTATGAAGGCTGTAGGTTATGAATCGATTGCGAACACCTGTAGCTTTGTTGGCCGAGGATCTGCGGGCAGGACGGGTGTTGGAGTGTTGGAGCCGAGTCCGCGGGGTGGCACAGCGTGTACACCACAGGAGTGGCTTTGGCTAGCAGATTGCTTTTCACTTGTGTGTATGTCTTCAAGTATGTGGTTTAAACATGTTTAAAATTATTTAAAATAAATGTGTATATTTGGTCAAAACATGCTAAAAATTTTAGAAATATATATTTTAATGTATATATGTGTTTGTATATAAATACATATATACATGTATGATTATATGGTTACTACATAAATTTTTATAGCCTATTAAAATGTTATAAATGCTTTATTTTTATTTAATATGTTTTTATACTTATTTTTTGTTTTCTATTATTTTTATATTTTTAAATATTTGTGTATACTTATAACTGTACATTTAATGGCCTAAAATCATGTTAAATGGATACCAGAAAATTACTATAATCTTTGTGTGTATAACTAATATTTACCTACTTGAATAAGCAAATGAAATCATGAATTGAGGCTGAAACCAAATTTATTATTGTCTAATTTTTCACAGTGTATAACAATGTTTTTTATTTTGCCTACTACACTTGTTATATATTAATCATTTCATTGAATATTTTTCTCTAAGATGGAAAAATAAATATATCTTCTCTTAATATGGTGAAATTCCTTATCTATCTGCTTTTGCTCTCTTTACTGCTTTCCCAGGATAAAACGGGCATATCATTGTATCAGAAATTTTATTTTTTTCTAGAGAATACATATGAGAAAAATTATATGGCATACAAATTGCTATTCAAAAGAGAACAGATTTTTGACAAAAGTATATCATAATTCACATGCTTGAGAAGATTAGCCCTCATTTCAACAATATGTTTTCCATCCAAAAGAAATAAAAGGCGACTCCCTGGCTGCAGAGACGCCCTTGGCCGGAATCCCGATGGCCTCTCTATCCCTTGGCGACACCGATGCCCTCGAGGGACTGAGTCACTGCTCCATGGCGCAGCACGTGCACGCAGCTGCCTGCCCTGCAGCGATGAACAGTATCTCAGACAGCATTTCTTCCCATTAACTCTACAAAAGTATTTGACACTCTCAATTAGATTAAGCTTCTTCAGTCTATAGTGAAGTTTAACCCTGCCAACAAGTTCATCAGGATCTAAAGTCTAGCCCCATACCAAAAGCTTGGTCTTCAACTTTCCTTTTCCAGGCATGCAAAACGACATTTAGGTCTCAGGTGTCAGCAGCCCATTTCCTGTAAATATATGTGACAACATAATAAAAAGCAGTATGTGGTTCTGCAAATAGAAACTGTGATGGCAAACACAGAAGCCCATTATCAGTCTACTCAGATGTAATGCTGACTATTAATTAATTTGATAACATTAAGATATACAGAGCAACAGAAATTACTTATATTGTGTAGTAAACTGTGATTTACAAAGCACTTTGGCATAACATCTGTCCTCTGATGTCCAGTTCTTGCGGCAAGTCTAGAATATCGGTGTCCAAGAAAGAGGGCATTTTCTCCATTTTATAGAATGAGAAATGGGCTCAGGAGAGTCAGTGAGTTTCCCAAGATCAGTTTGAATCAGACAATGTAATTTTTTTCTGGTGGAAACATTTTATAACATTTAATTATTTTGTCACTTTTTTCTGAACAAGCACAGAGGAGGCAGAGCCTCTTCTTCAAAATTTTTAAAAATATTTATAGATTTTTTGTTGTTGTTCGAGTACAGTTTTCTGCCTTTCTTCCCCACCCCTCCCCACCATCTCACCTCTCCCCACCTCCCGCCCCCGTTTCCATCCTCTGTTATTGTCCATGTGTCCTTTATAGTTGTTCCTGCAAACCCTTCACCCTTCCCCCCCATCATTCCCTCCCCTCTCCCCTCTGATCACTTTCAGCCTGTTCTCAATTTCAATGTCTATGGCTATTTTTTGCCTGCTTGTTCATTTTGTTGATTAGGTTCCTGTTAATGGTGAGATCATATGGTATCTGTCCCTCACTGCCTGGCTTATTTCACTTAGCATAATGCTCTTCAGTTCCATCCATGCTGTCATAAAGGGTAGGAGCTCCTTCTTTCTTTCTGCTGCATAGAATTCCATTGTGTAAATGTACCATAGTTTTTTGATCCATTCATTTACTGATGGGCACTTGGGTTGCTTCCAGCATTTGGCTATTGTAAATTGTGTTGCTATAAACATAGGGGTGCATAGGTTCTTTTGGATTGGTATTTCAGGTTCTTAGGATATAATCCTAGCAATGGAATTTCTGGGTCAAAAGGTAGATCCATTTTTAGTTTTCTTAGAAAATTCCATACTGTTTTCCATAGTGGTTGTACCAGTCTGCAATCCCACCAATAGTGCACTAGGGTCCCCTTTTCTCCATAACCTCTCCAACATTTGTTGTTTGTTGCTCTGTTTATGATGGCCATTCTGACTGGTGTGAAGTGGTATCTCATTGTGGCTTTAATTTGCATCTTTCTGATGGCTAGCAATAGTGAGCATCTTTTCATATGTCTCTGGACCCTCTCTGTATGGACAATGTAATATTTACAATGTAGCGTATATGCACATAGAAAGGCATATTATTATTAAGAGCCAGAGCATAAGCAGGAGAATAAAACAAAGTACTTCCCTTTTAATTTTTTATTTCAGAGTTTCTAGGAAATAAATATTTGCCTCCATTAAAAAATACTCTTAGTAAATGTATGTTTAATGAATAAATATGAAATTAATCTCTTACCCTTATTCAGCAAAAACCATTAAGGGATATATGAATTATTTTAATCCTATGGGTAAACTAAAAGGGTTAAATCAAATTTCTAACCACGGTCAGATGCCCCAACAGTTAACCGGCACCACAGTCTCACATCCAACACACATAGTGAATTGGCGTCAAGGAAATGAACCACCTTTAATCCCTAACATCTGAAATGACATCGCCTTGGCTGAGACATTAAACACTGCAAGGAAATAAATTACTCATCTTTTGGCACTAAATTTTGTGCCACAGAGAAGTAAGTTTCTAAAGGGCCCCTTGGTAGTATAAAAGGAGGATTGAAGAGGTACCCAAAGAGCTTCCTAAACCCGAAAGGGCCCCAGCCCAGCAGCCAGCTAACTACATCTGTGAGACAGCAGAACATGTGAGCTGTTCGGAGATTTGGACTCAGGCTAGCTAGGAAGGTCAGAGGTCACCTACACCTTTTTTTGTCAAAAGTCAGTTATATAGGGCATGTGGCCTCTTTTGCCCAAACTCCTGCTTTGATTCTTTTTATTCACATGAGGACATTTTCCCCCTGCTTTTAGAGAGAGGAAGGGAGAGAGGATAACATCAATGCAAGAGAGAAGTGTTGATTGGTTGCCTCCCCTACACATCTGGGCAGGGAATTGAACCCACAACCTTTCAGTTATGGGATGATTCTCCAACTAACTGAACCACACTGGCCAGGGCTGCTTTGACTAATTCTTGACTGCCCCATCAAACTTCCAGAACCATTTATGCCCATGGATCTGATGAAGTTTACCATTCACTCATCAGTATCACTCATTCTGATTGTAGCCTACGTCCCTGACGTTACCTGTATCTGCAGGCTTCTGCTCGACTGTGTTCCTGGGTGAGAAAAAGTCAACTTAGGCCATTTGTCAGAGTTTGTTGATGGCAATCTTGCTGACAGTGTCAATGGCCTGTAGTTGGTCCAGAACCCACTAGGAGATGAGGACCCAAGGTTTTGTTTTGTCTTGTTTTTTCTTCACCAGATTTCTTGAAAGTGACCTTTTAGAGCAGTATAAGAACCACAATATGTGCTCCCCCAAATTTCGCTTTGTAGCATTCATTTTCATATCCAAGGGAAACAGGTCTTTAAAACTTTTGATAATCAGGCTAAAGATCTGAGAACATCCCTTTGGCCACTCATTTTACATCTGCCCCCAAAGAGCCACATATCTTTGCCAGAGTCAACCAAAGGGAATGTGTTCTGTGTGGGAGCCCCATTCCTAGCCAAAATACTGAGGCTAAAATGTTCTCTTTTTCCCCTAAGTAAATGGTTAAATCGCTCTTAGATGAAACACGAGCCCATATAATTAGCATTACAGTGAATGTAATGCTAATACTTAAAAGTAGGATCCCCCCCAAAACATGCTAATTGAATGTGTCCTGTGGTAGATGAAGGGACAAGGTATAAGAAACCTAACCCATCACTTGAGATTTTTCAGACTGTTTCTTACTCCAAGTTCGGAGCTGTCTTAGGCATCCCTTCGCCACCCTTGCTGGCCCAGCCTTGGCCTGGGGCCTGCTTCTCTAGGAGGCCTTCCAGAGGTGGCCTCCTTATTTTCCTCCCTAACATGACTGCGGGCAGGCCCGCTCTCTTACATACTTTGCACACCTTTCTTCCATCACGACTGAAAATGTCATTTATTTTAAATGAGGAAATTACAAAATTGCCCAAGAATTAAGACATCTTGAATTCACACATGGCTGTATTTTGGTTTTTAAGCGAGCAGATACCACTTGTTAATGGAAGGTGGACGTAAGGGAAGAGAAGGCAGGGTGGGGATGGGATGACCCGTCAGGAATCTGTTCATTTCCAGCAGGCTTTTGTTTTTCTTCTTGTTCTAGCATGGAGTATGGGTTCCTGTAGGTAAAATTAAAAATCCAGGCACTTACCAAGCTGAAGAAACCATCACTAAGAAACGTTGGCTTCAAGTCATCAGACTGGGTTTTTTTTCGGACTGCAGTTCACTGAAAAAAGGACCTTCATGAACTCTGTTTTGTGAGATATAAAAGTTTCATGAAACTAGTGCTTAGCATGTAAAGATGAAGCAAAGTCTTTAAGTCTGAATTCAATCTTTTGAGTCATTTTACTTCCAACTTTTATGGGCAATGTTCCCTCCTTGCTGGTCAGTCAAATAAAGCTGTAAGACATGGAGAAGAGTAAAGGCTGATTATTATGGTCCCCAGTCACAGCTAAGAAAGCTAGAGAGCATGTTTTTCCAGGTGCTAGGAAGAGCCTTAGAGGTGCCGTGTGGTTGACAGGAGGAGCCACAAAACGAAAACATTTGACAGAGAGGGAGTGGAGCTGGGGGTGAGAAATCAAACACATCCCCTTGGATGTCAGCCTAGAACTCTTCTGATGTTAGTTCTGCTTTTGCACCCAAATCTGCAAGTAAATGGGGGAAGCAGCCTCAAAATTGAAGAGGGAATAACCCTGTGTTTTCTCGCTTTGGCCTCCAAGTGCCTTGGCTCTCCTGCTGCGTTTTCTGCTCCTCCCTCCTGAAGAGTTAGAATTTCTTTCCACACTGTGAACATGCGCTTTTTCCAGATGGACGCTTACCATGTTTCCCACAGTGGAACTCCGCCAGGGATGTTTGTCCTGAAAGAATTTTGGTGTATTTATTACCTAACTTGAATTCAGGTGGAAAGAGCTAGTTATCCCAAAGGGTAAAACAACCTGTTATGAGAATTCAGTTCTGATTTAAAAGAGAAATGTGTCTCATGACAAAAGAATCTTCACACTACCTTGGGACTTAAAAATATATTCATTCCTAAGAATCCTAACTTTTCATGCCTATTATCTAATTGTGTCCTACTGCATCACAGTTCGGAGTGGGAGATGGGGAATGGAAATGACTTTTCTTCTGTTACCTAATTTTAGAGGCAATGTATCAGATTCGGAATCTAATTTATACACCAACGTCTCTTAAACTTGGTGGATGCCTACATATTAACAGGCGAATGCCTTTGTTTAAAAATGGGAATATCATCCAATGCTATATAATTAATTATGATTTACAGCAGCACCGCACTGTCTAAAAAATGCTCTCATGAAGTCCATTTTATCTTCCGTTTAATCTCCTCCTCTGTGGCTGTGGTCAGCGTGAGAGCCTCAAAGCAATTCACCTCTTGGCATTCCAGGAAGGCCAGAAAAGCAAATCTGAGAACCGGTTCTCTTCTGGGGTCCTCAAAACATCTCTGAAGTTTTCCTTCCAGCATGTATGACATTTATAAGAACTACTGAGTTGGAGACATCTGGTGTGTGTCCATAATAAAAATAAATGATTTGTGATTCAAAACAACAAAAACCTGAGTGTTAAGGGGAAGCAACACCTAGCAAATTTCACTTTCTTCTCTCAACATAGAGAATCGTTTGCTTAATGCCAGGCCCTAGGTGAATAAATGCCCGGGTTAGTATGTAGGAACGTAAGTTGGAGTTCTATGTAGGAACGTAAATTGGCGTTTATAATCTCTTTCAGCTCTAGTCTGTGACTTTGTTCCACGGTGGTTTAAGAGCACATGATTACCTGTACTTTCAGCTGTGTGGCAAAAATGCTCCCAGGAACCAGTTCTGCAAATTCTGCTCCGGCTAACAGAGCAAAGCTGAGGCGGAGCAGCCTCCCGCCTCTCAGCACAGCCTCCGTCATCCGTGGCCTCTGTTGACCTTACCTGGGGCTTCCATGCAGCTGCGCTCTTTCCTCTGAAATTGCCACAACCTCTTAAAAACTTAAAAGGATCTGTTAACCAGTTCAAATTATGTACACACATTGTTGGTGATTCATGCATTCCAGTGGTACAAAGCATATTTACTTGCTCAAGGGATTTTCTGTATTAGCAAACCCCAAAGGGAATTGGGGGCTGTAGGTTTGGGGAGGCTTTGAAAAGCAGCCAGATTCAGTCAGAGTGTGAAGGTGAAGGTCCCCCCTACTCCCTGGGAAGGTGGATCAGCCTGCAGGCCCCGGTTCTGAGAGGTTCAGAGTGTGGAAGAGAATCGCCCCGCTACTCTGAGACTTAGCATGCCCCAGCACAGGCCCGCTGCACACAGCAGGTGAAGACGGACTCAGATACAAGTGACAGTTCTGGTTTTATCTGAGCCTCTGTGTTCTTTGCTGAAGGATCAAAACACCTATCGCATACTTGAGGATTCCTTAGTATCTTTTCTCCTAGGAGATTCAGATGTATAAAAAATTTAAGTTGAAGTTAATCCATGTGTTTCACAAGATTTCTCCTTAAAAACATGTCCGTTAGCTTCAATACTTATATTTCTTTTTATCCCAGGCCTGTTTATATTTATTTTCCACTGTGCTATGAAGGAGAACGTTCAGAAACAGTGGAGGCGGCATCTCTGCTGTGGAAGATTTCGGTTAGCCGACAACTCGGGTAAGGGGCGTGATGGTGATTGGTCTTCACATCTAACAGCAGTAGTGGGAAGCGCTTGTCGATTGCTTTGCCGTTGCCAGAGAAAGTTACAAAGGTGGGCTATGGAGCCTGAGGGTATTATGAATGCAAGAGGTCGGAGGACTCTAGGCCCAACCCGTCTGTTTGGCAAAGGAGAACACGAAGTCAACACAGGTTGAGCTGCTCAAGGTTTTATGTCTAACTTAACAACTCAGATCTCTAGAGTTTCCAATAAGCCATTGGCCCCTTCCCATGTTTTTGAGGTCCTCATTAGGCTAAGAGATTTTTCTCAACTATAAAAGAAATACCTGAAAAAAACAGTATTACATTTTTTTTTAAATGACCATCAGTGCTTGCTTCTCAACATTTGGATGTTAAAGTGGGATTTTAAACAATACTTGAGACAGGGTCAAAGTAAGAAACTTATCTGTCTCTGCAGTTTATCATTGTTTACATCAGATGCTCTGGAAGTGTTACTTAAATAATGCAGTGACGATTCTTCAGGCCAGAACATACCCCCCCGACAGCAGATTCACACAGAGATGTCATTTCTTTCAGACTGGAGTAAGACAGCTACCAACACCATCAAGAAGAGCTCTGATAATCTGGGAAAATCGTTGTCCTCAAGCTCCATTGGTTCCAACTCAACCTACCTTACATCCAAATCGAAATCCAGTGGTCCCACCTACTACAAAAGGAATAGTCACACCGGTAAGTCCTTCTGGCCATGGTGAAGGTGTTCTCCGGTGCAGTTCTCAGCACATTTTCATTGTGAAGATTGGCATATCATGGAGATGGATGACCACAGTGCCTGTTAGGGTGCTTGTCTTACATTTATGAAAATCAAAATCTACTTGAAGACCGTATTCAGCACCTGTATGAATATTTTGTCTTTTTTTAGATTTTATAACCTGCATTGAATCTACATGGCCATGATATCATTGATTCTGAGTATTTTTGTAACTTCCTTTGATTCAGAACTTAGTTCTCTTAAAAATTATAGTATCTTGTTTAATAAGTTATGTATCTTATTTTAAAATTGTGTATAGAAATTGAGTTGCAGATTATTTCAGCATAGTATGAAAGTTACTTGGCAGGTTTGCATGGAAACAGAAAGAAACACCATCCAGGATGTATTATATTACTGCTAAGAATTAAATCATTAACTATTGAAGGTATTATTGGCAACTCTGTTTAAGTCCCTGATTAAGCCAAAAAAGAAAATATGAAAGACTACAGGACACCATATTTGAAAGGGATACAGGAAGGTGAGAAAAACCTCATCTTGGCTGATCTTCTGTATCTTCCTGATATTTATAATGACCACACATTCTAACAGTAAGCATGTAATAAGCAGCCCTGAAGAGAACATAGAAATAAAGATGAGTTTGCAGTACTTGAGAGCCAGTGACGAGTGAGAGAAGGTACAATCTTTTAATAATTTCAAAGGAAAATAGCAGGATTGCCACTTTGAAATGCTGATGGAACCTCAGGCAAACAGCTGTCAACACATCACCCAGAACTTTCCTAATAAAAGATGCTTCTAAAAGGATACTGGGAATCACTTTTTAATTTTGAATTTGTTTAGCTGTTCAACATAAACAGAGGTGAATGCCACGGAAAAGTCTCATCTTTGGCTTTTGGCAGACAGCGAGCGTGTTGCGTGATGTGTAGGTGCTCGCACGGCAAACACTTAAATTTCCAGTGTCCTTATGTATGTTTGCATCCTCCACCCGTCCCTGCTCGCACACCTGGCCGCCCCGCCACGGGAGTGGCCACTGCCTGCAATCCAAGAAAGCACTGCAGAAAGGTGTTTGAGTGTATGGAGAGTTTGCTGGTCCCAAAATTAGTTAGAGATAATCCGAAAACCTGGAACAGTTTAGGAGATTCTTGGAGTCAAAGATATTTTTGGTAATTTAATAAAAGCTCTAAACTGTCTTCCAGAATAAGGTGCAGCCTTTGAGTTTTGTACACAGTTTTGCCTAAAACTAAAAGTCTGTGCACCCCTGCTGGAAATACCTGTGTAAGAAAATTAATAACAGGTGTCATCTGCTAGATATATGTTAGAGGTAATCTAACATAGATTATTCTACTTAATGGGCAGTTTCCTGGCACAAAATATCTTTTATTTATAATGAATGAATTTTTCTGTTAATATGATTGGCCTTAAAATTAAATATGGTGTCCCCTTCCAAAATACAAATAGTTTATACCTTATGTCAGTTAAGAAAGAGTGGGATTAGACCTATTGAATTGTTCTCCTCCTAACACAACTTCACACAGCTAGCCTCAAGAAATGCCATTATAAAAATAGGAAAGAAGATAAAAAAAGGTAGATAATTTGGAACAGGGGCCACTTGGGGAGCATTCATGAAATACTTGAAAGTCTTGAGGATGATAGGGAAAACAAAGGAAATGCAGAAACCAAAGAACTTTGCGTATTTTTTTAAAGAATTCATTAATGGAAGTTTGTCATAATAAAACTCTTGGCATTAAGTGGGTGCTTGTCAGCTGGCATGAGGTTATGGTCGGCTGTATGCCGTACTTCTATGATATAACGAGTTCTGGCCTCCCGTCACCTGACCTGCCAGCGGCCTTCTGCTGCCTGGCCGGTTCTCAGCGGGACTGCTGGGTGCTTGGGCCCCTTGGAGGACGCATGGAGTCACTGCATGTCATCATGGCTGTCTAGTTGGTTTATTTCTTGGAATTGATCTAGAAATTCATATGTTTATGGTGTAGATAATGTCTTCTAAGACCATTCCTTCAACAAAAGTGGACCATTCAGGTAAACTTTTATTTTTCTTTTTTGAATGCATGAGTTTGTTGCAAGGTAATAAGAAAATATTTGCATGAATGAAACTAAGACTCTGCTGCACCAGCAAAATTGCTTGTTCTTTACAATACTCAGCGAGCACAATGACATTCTTGCCCTGAGCTGGGGTTTCTGAAATTTCCAATGGTTGTTTGCTGTGCTGGCTCTTGTCTGCATGGGGGTCTGCAAGCCACGCCTTCTAGGAAATGTACCATGCTCTTAGTAAGTCTCCTGTCAAGTCACCACCACCACAACAAAAGCAGTACTTGACAGGTTTGTGTTGGAAAGGTGGAAAATACAATTCTTTACTTTTCACTGCTCTTACGAATTACTGGATATGTCATGGTACATTCATAGAAGTCATAAGAGAGAAATTGTTGATTTCAAGGCTGCTTTTTTGAAGATTTTTATCTGCTTAAAATCTCAGCATAGGTCAAATTTCCCTAGGTTCCCTAGGGAACCTAGGTTTCCCTAGGTTCATTTCCCTAGCCCCTGGTTTTCAAAATTGCAGCTATAATCAAAATCTGTATTGCCCATACTGTGATAATCTAACCAAAGGACTGGGAATAGCATATATATTGATACATATAGCCCTTGCTCACAATTTTACTTTATTAGACTATGAAGACCCCTAATATTGGGAATGGAACTGGTCAAAATCTCTAATGCCTCTGAAGTTATCAGTGAAGCAGAATGAGTATGTCCTTGAAGTTTCTTTGAGGATGTGTAATTTTCTAAAACTATCAAGCAAGAATTGTCAGTTATTGAGATATGTCAATAGAAAAATACCCAACAGAAAACCAATGGCTAGTGACTACATGAACTGAAAGAAAGCAGACTCAATCAGTCAACTTGCCCAAAGCTAAAAGGGGGAGGGGCTTAATACAATGAATGACCTGAGCCTTTTTCTCACCAGTCCTGGGACTTAATCATGCTGGCTGCTTCCGTCTGCCCATTCTTCCATCCACCGTCCAGTCTCTCTTGCTTCCTTTAGTGTGGGACGGGCACACCATTTCCTGTTTCAGTCTTTATTTGTTTATTTATTTTTAGTGTCTGTTCCAACACAAGGTAACAGTTGAACATTTTGGGTTCTTCCAAAAGACAGCAGATGCAATAATGATGGCTTTTACAATTACTGGAGAATTTTTAACGTTTTTGCTCATACTGGGTCTAACTTACTCGAAACAAAAAAACGACTAGAAGCAAGCATTCCAGTTGTAGAGCCATGGTTCCCAGACGCAGATTTTCGTGGCGTGGCAGAGTCTTTGCCTCTTCCACGGTGACTGCAGAAGGTAGAGCGGGAGGGAACGAGCACTTTGTAGAAGGCCGCATTTGCTCCTTCATTTGTGGAATCTGTGGTTAATTTAACATGAGGACAGCCATATGTATTTGTAGATATTAGAGCTTAATGGAGTGAGACACTATCTGAGACGATTTTAGAAGCTTTTGAGTCTAGGAAATAGTACTTAAATATATAATATTGGGAGATTTAGAACAAAAACGTATTTAGCTGTCCTTTATTATTATCAATTCCTCTGATATTGCTGTCAGCAAGAATATAATTCTGATACTGTAGTGCAATTAATAAGAATATATACTTAAATATTTCTGTTAGACATTTTTAATTTCTATAATTTAAACTAATAAAAGATTCTTTTTCTATATTCCAGTTACTTTACAAGGTAAAAAACCATTGGAAAATGTGTTCAAAATAGGTTTCTATGTTTGTTTTCATTCACTTTTTATTCTAAAGATCCTTTAAATTATATTGTATAAATTTATTATTATAAAAATATCAAATATACATATAAAAAGCAGAGATGATAGTATAGTGAGTCCCTATGTACCTATCAACTCATAGCCACCCACCCATTTTTCCCTCCCTGTGTTATTTTGAAAACATATCTTAGACATCATATCATTTCCTCCATAAGTATTCCAGCATCTTTCAATTCATTTGCTACATAATCTGTCACTACTTCTTTTGAGCCTTTGCCACATCTTTTCCTTTGCAGCAGTTTTCTGAATATTCTGTTCATTAGCTCTTTGAAATATACCACTTCGGGAGCATTTCTTTCTTTCTTCTTCTTCTTCTTCTTCTTCTTTTTTTTTTACAGGAACATTTCTTAAAACAAACCCCAACAAATTAGTAGAAGGCAAGTTAACATCGATTTATCCATAGGAGTGCACTTTGAAGACAAAAAACATGACATTTTAGTGCTGCCTATCACCTGCTCTAAGAAAGAACCAGAGCTTCATTTCCTCTGTGTCCTGCTTTAATGTACAGAATACAGTGACCAGTGTGGTGGCCCGTAGGCTCATCCCCAGCTCTTCTTGCAGCCTAATTTCTTGTGTTATTTCTTACAGACAGTGCTTCTGTGGACAAGTCCTCATCAAAACCGGCCCATGCTGATGGAGAACAAACATCAATCATCCCTGTCCATCAGGTCATTGATAAGGTCAAGGGGTATTGCAGTGCTCACTCAGATAACTTCTATAAAAACATCATCATGTCAGACACCTTCAGCCACAGCACAAAGTTTTAAAGTCCGTAACATGAGAAAGAGGAATCAGTCTGCAGAAACATGCTCTGCAAGCAGTGAAAATGGTGACCAGCAGGTGGAAATATCCATCACCTCGGTGACTGCATATATACGAGGAATGTACTGGGTTCAGAAGGCTTTTTGTGAAATTCAGAATTTGTCTTCTCAGTGTATTTCTTCCTTGGAGAGGTTCCTGTCATCACTAAAACTTCAGTACTGACAGCAACATGGCTCAGTAGCCAGAGGATATATGAATTTTTAAAATATGTGATTGGATTAGACTAGTCAGAGCTCAGGAGGACACATGGAAATTAGAGGACAAGGGACTGAGTTAGGGACAGACCGACCCTAAGTTAGAGCTCATTCGTGTCCCACCTGATCGTCACGTTTGGCTATGGCCATTTGCTTCAGCAAAATCTTTCTCAACAATGGAAAGCATGTTGATATTTCTAACTCTTTTGGTTGCCCACAAATCCCATCTCCGTGCTAGTTTCTGGGGATGTAGTAGCATATTTCCCCTTTCTCAATGAAATTTCAACCATAGGTACAAAAGAAATCTAACCTAAAGATTGGGTAGGGATTTTTTTCTCCTACCAAACGTTTAACCTTCAGGAATACAACATACTTAAGAAAGAAAGAATTCCCCAAATGTTGGCCTAGTTAATGTGAGGCCATGTAAATTTATACTATTTCACTTATCCTGTTCAAGATACAAAGCTTAAATATCACCAGTTATCACTAATCCTGCACATGTGTATCAAGTTTGGTGCAGACCTCCCAGCAGGTGTTAAAGAATGAATCTCTCACACCTCCGCTTTTGCTCTTCCGCTGTACGCTGAGCTCATGGGCTCATGGGAAGAAGGAGAATTTCCACTGGGCACACCGTGTGTAGCATTCTCTCCCTTTTAGGGAGTACAGCCGTTGAGACTCTCCGGCTTTGCCCTTGCTCTGCAGACTTCGAGGCGTTTTCAAGGGCACAGATGAAAAGCCTGTCACTTCCCCTTTTAAGAGTTGTGTTCCAAGGAATGTAAACAGACAAATGGGTGACTTATCATAATCAAAATAATTTATAAACAAGTGAGTCTACAATTGCTAGTCTAAAACTATTTGTACATAAGTCCTCTGATTATAAGAGCCAGAGGAGGTCTGGCAAGATAGATGATGTGTTATTTATGGATTAGATTTCTGCATACAAGCCATGCGTAATATCAAGCAGCTTACTTAATTTTCAAATTATCCTGAGTAATGTGCTTGCTAGTGAATGTTTAGGAGAACAAATTTTAATTGTTCTTAAATGACGAATTTGTATCTAGTTCCTCACCAGTCGGTCTCAGTACATGCTGTACCCTTACATTTGCTCTGGATTATCTGGGAAGTACCAGATTCCGGGGGTGGCGGCCTAAGTGTTGGGAAGATGAGCCAATCTGTGTAAAGGCAGACGCCAGAACCTAGCACCTGGGGGCCTTTCCCTCTGTGCAGAAAGCAGGTAGCTCTCAGTCTGAGACACCAGAGGACGATCAGGCTGTGCAGCTGCCAAGGGGCCTCTCACCTTTTGCTCATATTCAACCATGAGTCTATTTGCCCACCTTGAATGGATGAGACGATCATGTAGTGGTGGATTTTATTGCAGTTCCATTTTGGCGGTGCAGGAGCACCGCCCAGCTGGGCCATCACAGGGAAGGGGTGTGTATAGGAGGGAAGGATAGAAAATCTTAAAACCACTCAGATTCACTACCGTAGAGCTGGATTCTTTTCTGTAGCCATATATTAACAGGCTGCTTACTCTGGCAGAGGTTACGTAGAGATGAAAATCAATCTTCAATAGTCACTGAATCTTCATATACTTTCCCCAAGCCTTAGAAAGTCATGATAGCATTTAATTAGCTTTCTACTGTGAAATTTCTACCCAAAGTGCTTACTGAGTTAACAGTGGTTAAGAGATATCTACAAAATGACTTTGATTTCTGCTCACATTTATCTAGATCTGGGAAAACCTTTTTTTTTTTTTTTAAATATTTGGTAACAAGGTCAGCTCCACTTTAGAAATGTCCAGTAACCAGGTAAGGAAAAAAGGAAGAAACAGCTGAATAGAAACATTTGCAAATGGATTCAAAGGCTGAGCCAGATTCTGCCCTCAGTTCTAAGCACACAATTCTCACCTTCATTTCGCCCCCTCAGAGCAGAACTTCAGGAATGTAGCCGTGGAGCCAAAATGTAGTTTAGCCTGACTTTGAGAATAATATCAAGTCACTGTCTTTTTTTTCTTCTTTATCCTCTTTTTTTAAACTGCACTGTGTTAGACTCTTCCTGGAGATACCCCGCCCCCCGCAGTCACCAGTACTTGTGCTGTAAAGCTTTTCTGTGTTCGCTGCCGTCATAGAATCTTCTGTACATAATTATTTATTTGTGTTTATAAATGTCAGCTTGTTGTCTGTCTGAGCTTTATATCACATGGCTTTGTTATTTTAATTAACTTTCTACTGCAGAGACTGTATATATATATTTTTTCTAAATACTTTGTGAAATAGGGTTCTGTAGCAGTATCTTTGCATATGATGAATAAAAGTGACTGTGGGTGTGTTTGGAATTAGTGAGAAGCTACGAACAGCAGATCTGCCATTGTACTTCAATGGAAATGTTTTCCAAATAAATGCTTATGTTGTTTGTGTTCCAAACTAGTCGATTCTTTGATGAGTGAGTGTTTTTATTTCTGACTCTCAAATAGGAAAAGATTATTTGACAGCAGGGAAATTGCCTGCCTCCCATTAAGCTAGCGACATGGGCGACTTTGCCAGAACCCTGAGAATGAGTACGTTACAAAGGTCCAGTTCACTAGACATTAATGCAGTTTGAAGGTCTCAGATTTTAAGATGACTGATGTGACGCCAAGCTCTGTGGCCGATTAAAAGTGATGGAGCTTTCTCTCGAGGGAAGTCTTCGACATCCCAGAGAAGGGAACTCAGTACTGTTATGTAGAAGGCAGGTCGTGGGGTGTTTTCTCACACTTACAGTTGCTACTTTCATTGTGGGAGGCTTAGAAAACAACGGAATTTAGAACAGAACCCCTGCACTTCCGTTTGCTGTGATTACTTCAGAGAACCCCTTCCTGTGGAGAGCTGAGGCCGCATTTGGCTCACCGCCCTGCTCCGTGCTGGACCGCAAAGTGCGCTTGCCAGCCACCGCTGAAGGATGTTCCAATGTTCACAACAGCCGGCCAAGCCATGCTAAGGACACAGGCAGACGGTTGCTCCAGATGCATCTCTGAGCAGGTTACTTCAGACAGCCCGGAGTCGGTGGGAACCAGTCATCTGATGTGCAGGCTGACCCCTGTTTGTAGTATTTTGAAATGTGAAAGAACTGGGCTTGTAAATGCAGCATTTTAGAAGCACTTCTGTGTTTTCAGTTGAATAACATTCTGTTTTTCTCGTATAAAAACATTAAATCTCTCGCCCTTTCTGTCCCTGCTGCCCTCCAACTTTACTCTTTTTCTCACTTTTTCCCTCCCTCCCCTTCCCCCACCCTCTCTGCCTCTTCATTTCAAAGAATACTTAAAGTAACAGTTTTCTTTTTCTGCTTCCCTAGAGAAAAATAAGAATGAATGTAAAATATTGAAGTGTTTGCATTTGTATTCTACAGACTATTAAAAAATGGGGAGAAATGACATGTTTCATTATCATAGCCAGCTTCAGCCTAAAGTAAGTAATTTGGATCTGACAGAAAAAAAGTGAAATCTATAAACGTATTTGGCTACTTCATACTTCTTTGCTTTCTCTTGTAATTTTCACCACAGTTGGGGGGGGGGCGGTGTTGTTACACCAATCTCTCATTTGGGAAAAGTGGTGATAAAAGGTGGTAGGTAAGTAACCTCCCTGTGGCCACAGAGAAGGGAAGAGGAGGACCCAAATCTAACACTGGACTTCGTGTTCACTCCTCTCCGTCAGAGGCCCCATCAAAGAATGGGCCAACTTGTGAAGGAAGGTAATTCAAGGACAGGATCAAGGCCATAAGATTTTGATAATGGCTTCTAGAACTTCAGACAAAAGCTCTGACCTAGCCAAACATTAGTGAGGATTTGGTCTTTGAAGTTTTGATAGGTGCTGATTGGCCCCCCCTGGGGGGTAAGGAAAGTCATTCCAGGCATGGAGGTTGGGAAGTCCAGGGCAGTGAGTGGAACATAGTTGAGGTCTGCTTGATGGTGGGGTGTGTGGGAGAAGGTTGTGGAACTGAAGAAGCCAAAACCAGGCCACAGTGTAAGAGCTGAGTGTCCAGCTGGGTGACTTTCACCTCTCAGCAGGTACCAGGGAGCCACGCAGGCTCTCGGCAGAGTGGGAAGTGAGTCCTACTTGGGAGGTGTGTGTAGAAGGATCATTAGAAGGCAGAGCGACTGGACTCGGGCGGGAAGAGTGAGGAAGCCTCAGGAAAGCTGCTAGAACAGGAAGGCAATTAGGGAAACGGGGTGTGGATCTCGGAGGAGTGGGCCCGCCATGAGGCTTTCAAAGCAGCGGCAAGCCCTCCTTCGGGTAGGTGCTGATTCTCCATACTTAGCATTAGCAGCGAGTCCCGTTCTTCCCAGTGTCTGGGGGTTGGAGAAGCTAAGAAACAAAGCCAGCCTTTCAAGATGACGGAAGGGAGGGATGGAGGGAGGGAGGGGAAGAAAGAGGAGGAGGGAAAGGAAGAAAAGGGGAAGGAGGAAGAAGGAAAACATTCCTTCTGTCAAGAAATGTGGGGGAGGGGAGCCCCCTCAGACAACAGTGTGGTGATTACCAGTGGGAAGGGGGATAAGGGCAGGCAGGAGAGGGGAAAGGGGGAAAGAGACTTGACTTGGGGTGGTCAACACACGATATAATATACTAGTGATGGAGTATAGAATAGTACACCTGAAACCTATATAGTTTTATTACCCAATGTAACCCAAAAAATTTCAGTTAAAAATAGTGTGGTGCAAGGCGAAGAAGAGCTGATGGCTAGTTGTTCAAAGGAGTGTGAGCATTAAGGAAGGGAGTCCTGTGGACTTGCGCATTTGTTCGTTCTGTGAACAGATACAATATGTGAAGGTGAATGAGAAGGGGAGGCAGCAGGGGACAGTGGCCGGTTGATGCAGAAGGGCCCTGCAGGGGAGGGTGCAGGTGAAGAGACCACAGGTAGTGGGTTGGCCCCAGCAAAGAGGGGGCAGAGCTTCCTTCTGAAGTTGAAAAGCAGATTATTCAATTAGACAAGGAGGGAAAAAGGTATAGATAGTGAAGAAGATGTGAGCTTCCTGATCTTTAACTGTTAAAAGAATTTAGAGGCTCATTTCAGCTGCGGGGTGTAATCAGGGAAGTGGTATCAGGATGGGGGGATTTGAGTAAAATTAAAAGATTTAAAACAGCCTTACCAGGAATGCGAATCCTTAACTGAACTAAACAAATTAATCAATGGTGTTTGCCCTTAGAGTAGCTTTTACACGCATGTTCCCCAGATCATCTCATTAAAATATTTTTATTTGGTGTGTTTCGAAAAACTAGTTTATTTCAAGGTCATAACCAAAAGCTTGATGTTCTAGTGTCTCAAAACTCATTGATTAGCGATTGATTTTAAACACTTTTTGGATGACGAATAATTGCAGACACATTTCAAAATTTTTTGAATTTTTAAATCACATATCCTGATTGACAACTTATTTTTATTCTGTATTACTTAAAATAATTTTTATTTTATTTTAAATTCAAGATGTCAATGAGAATAAAGCATTTGACATTCACGTTAATATACAACTGTAGTATTTGTTCTTACAGTGTCTACTACACTGTGTGAGAAAATAGCAGAACGAAAAGAAGTTTACATACTCCAGGAGCAGAAGAAGGACTGTTGGAGCACTGCGGTCTTTTCCTGCTTCCTTGTTCTAAAGCTCAGCCAGTCCAGGGTATTAAGTGACTAAACCCCTGTGCCAGATTTTGGGAGGTTGCAAAATAAACACAGAACCTTCCTACCAGGGTTTCAGTGGCCAGAGGAGCTGGCGGACCTGACACATTTGAAAGTATTTTACTTCAGTGAAAAAAAATCTAGAGCTAATACATTGTCTCCGATAACCCTTGACAGCAATAAATGTAAAGTGCCGACAATGTCTAGAGCCCTTAAACTCGATACTTTCTACTGTTACTGTTTTGTGTCTCTTGTTTCATGTGCGTGGCTTTCCTACTGAATGATATTAACACGATGGTCAGTGCACTGGATTATGTTTGTTCTCATCATTTGCATAGGCAGTGGCGCACTACTAGCCACATAAGACGTGCTTGGTTAGTGCTTGTGGGATTAAATTGAAATTTGTGTGTAGTCTGCCCGGTTCATTTGCACTTGTATCTTGGAAAAGTCGATCTCAGAGTACCTGGGATTTCAGGAGGTTTGCCAGAACATGGGCTGGAAATACGAAGCAAAGCGGGGAACACATCTTACTTAGCACTGTGCTATTCGAGACCCTTTAACCCAAAGGCTACACGTCACTTTATGTAGTTCAGGCAAATGGGACAAGAACAGTAAGACATCAGTTTGATGTTAACTTCAGTTCTCTTTAGTGGTATTGGAAAAGGAACTAAATCCAACTCAAGCCTGAGATGAACAAGAATATAAACCAGTTTTTGAGCAATTAGCTTGGGAACTGTTCTACGGCTGCTTCTGGCTGCCGTGTTAGGGAAGTTAGTGCAAGGGCACCTCGGGTCCTGGTGGAGCCCGGCCGCCCAGAGTGCAGGGGCGGGACTGCGGGGGTCTGGGACCAAGGAGTGACACTCACACAGCGAGCACTTACTCTGTCTGCAGTGCTGTAGTTGTTTGTTTAGCTTTTTTAGACTTTATGTTTTAGAGCAGTTTTACTGTCTCAGCAAAATTGAGAAGAGATTTTTCTCATACCCTGTCCCCGCTCCCACACATTCACCGCCTCCCGCATTACCAGCATCCCCCACCACCGAGGTACATTCATCACATCCCGTGAACCTACAGCGATGCATCACTATCACCAAAGCCCACAGTTTACTTTGGGTTCATTTTTAATGTGATAAATTCTATAGGTTTGGACAAGTGTAATGGTATCTATGCATCATTATGGTATCACACAGAGATATCAGTGCCCTAAAATGTCTCTGTTCTCAGCCACTTATCTTTCTCTCTATCCAGCCCCTGGCAGCCGCCAACTTCTTATTGTCTCCCTGGTTTAACCTTTCCCAGAATGTCGTATAATTGGAATCACATGGTACGCAGCCTCTTCAGATTGGCTTCTCTCACTGTAGTATGCACTTAGGTTTCCTCCATGTCTTTTCATGGCTTCATTTTCTTTTTAGTGCTGAATGATATTCCATTGTCTGGATATACCACAGTTTATTTACCCATTCGCCTACTGAAGGACTTCTGTTGCTTTCAAGTTTTGGAAATTATGAATAACACTATTATGCACATCCACGTGTGAGTTTTTCAGTGGTTGTAAGTTTTCAACTCTTTAGGGTAAATACCAAGGAACATGATGGCTGGATTGTACCATAAGCGCGTGTTTAGTTTTGTGAGAAACCACCAGACTGCATTCCAGAGTGGCGATACCATAGCATTTCCTCTTTGCTTGTTGCTCTATGTCTGAGGCCTACAGGCTTCCTCTCCAAGGTCTTTCGTTTCTTTTTCCTCGTAGCTTTTTTTACATGAAGTGACCATGGGGCCAGTTCAACATGACCTTGCAGCTCCTGATACCATACATCCATGGTTTCAACATCTCTTTGTTTAAAGTCTTGAGAAAGTATCCCCGATTGAGTCAGCTTCATCCAAACATCTATACCTTATGCAAGAACACTTGATATGACTGTGGCTGCCCAGACTCGCCTATCAGCAGAAGCCGTGGGAAGGGTACACCTACTCATTCAAACAGGATTCTTAGAGTATGTTCAGTTAGAACAACTGGATTATTTTTAAACGTGTGATTTATTAAAGGGTGTTAGCTCCTTGTGTCGAGTTGGGTCATCCAGAAAGCAGAACAAACTGAGAAACACAATTTATTGGGGGTAACAGCTGTGAAAGATAAAGGAGAGAGGGAGGAGGCGGCGATGAGGTGACCAGGTGGGCCCGCAGGTGCCACACCTGTGGAAGGAAAGGCAGAAGAAGTAGGACTGGGCAGGAAGGAGGAAGATGTGATAGGAAGAGCCTCCGAGCACAATGCAACTGTGAGGAAGTCTTGCCAGGCCCACCAGGAACTCCAACACAAAGACCTGACATCCAGGAGCCCTGGGCTGGGGGCACTCAGCCAGGCCGCACCCCCTGCACTGTGCTCAGCTGTTGGCTGGGACTTCCTAGGGAGAGACTCCTCAGACTTAAGCCAGCAGCACATCCAAGATGCTGTATCTGAAGGCCATTAGCTGCCTCCACTGGCTGAAGCAAGCTCCTTATTGAAAGGTCCAAGCAGCATACCCCAGGGCCACCTCTCCATATTCACAAAAAGCCAGGATGGCTAGAGACACTGCCCTGCAGGCTGTGTGACCAGAAGTGATACCTAGTCCCCCTGCTGGATCGCTCCCAGCAATGTCCCTGTGCTTCTGAGTGCATGCCGGGCAAACTCCAAGCACGGGACACCAGGCAGCAGGAAGAGATTCACAAAGAGAAGAGATTTTAATAATAGAAAGGAGGGTTTAGAGATTCACTGTGACTCTTCTTCATATTTTTTCTATCTACTTTTACTGTGTGAAATCAAGATGCTCTAGAAACCCATACTGAACCTGAATTGAGCAGTTGGAAATTACTTCTTTTTGTCCCCATTTGGTAAATGTTTCTGTTTCCTTGCATGGCTCTTCAGTTGCTCGGGGAACTGTGGTAAACCTGGCTCACAGAAACCCAGGATTTATTAGACTTGCTTTGTGTGAATTCCGGTAAATATGCTTTTGTTCTGGTTAAGTTGTTGTAAGGTCCCAACTAGCGTATTACCCTAAGTTCTGTTACCATCTGCTTTTCCGTTTCTGTCAGGGAGAAAGCCAGGCTGTAGCTTTTAGGAAGGCTGAGAGTCTCTGAGACTCTCAGCGAGTAAGAGAAGAACTAGAGAAAGAAGTCATGTAGACTTACTATTGTTTAAGGTTTAGAAAGGTGGATTGATCCCATTTTGCTAAAACCAACTACATCTTTGTGCTGAAGGAATCATTTAGTGCAGAAGAAAGGTCACTGGTTTAATTCTTAGGAAGTATTGACTGGGCTGTGAGTGGTCGGCACTGTGTGAGTTTAACGTGTGCCCTGCCTGCTGTGGGCCCCAGTTCCTTTATCTGGTAAGTCAAGGAGGCTGGTGAAATGCTAAAGTATTCTCAGCACTAGAATCTTGTAGTTCCCTTGACTTCATTAAATATAAAAGTTCTAGCAGTTTTCATTTAAACACCGAATCCAAAGACCAAAAAAAGTAAATGTCCAGCATGACATTTGATCTTGTTCAATCTGAATTTTTCGAGAGAATACATGTATTTGATGTCTTTTTTATTTCCAAAATTAATGCCTTTTCTGTACACACACTTTGATATTTTCAGGGCAGCTTAACTCTTTTAAGATAAAGTAGGAAGATCATCTCACAAATAACAAAAGAGAAGATGCCCTAGCAGTAAGACAGTACTTCTTGTGAACATCAGAGGGAAAACCCCAGTTTTCCGTTAGTAAATCTGTGGAATTAATGATCCCCCTAACGTGGATACAGAAATCCTATTTCTCCTCCCTGGCTGTGTTACACCACTGTGCGTAGTCCATAGGGCACAGGTGGCAAACACAAGGCCCTTGGGCCGAATCCGACCCTCCCCGTTGTTTTATCCCGCCCGGCACCTTATTTCTACCCAGCGGCAGCACTGAGCTCCTTGACCCTGGTTAAGGAGTAGTTACATTTCTATAGTCCTAAAGTTGCATTCAGCCCTTTGAAGACGAGCGCAAGGCTGATGTGACCCCCGGTGAAAATGAGTTCAACACCCCTGCCATAGAGGAAAAGAGGATCACAGATCAACAGGAAATCCAAAGACAGTAAGCAAAACAGATTTGATAGTTGCCAAGAAGGGTCCTCAGGTGTGCAAGAGGCTCTCTGGCTGGGTGAGTGAGAAAGGCAAGCCCGATAGGTTCCATTCAACAAACACACGTGGACGTGCCCCACAGCACAGAGAAGAGGGTCTTCCCCTTCACCCCTGGGTGGTGAGGTTTGCCTTCTGAGTAGAGAAAGCCCGGGTATAAATTATGGAGGGCAGTTCTTAGCACGGAACTCTTGGCCAAAGATCCAAGATGCTCCGAAGAGAGAATATTTCATGTGATTCCCTTTCAAGGGCCCTGAGACTCTCCTAAGTGGTATCAGACATGAGCTAACAGACCTGCCAATGGGAAATCATTCATGGCAATGCAAATTATGCAGAGCCGCACACGAAGGAGGCTTGAACAACCTGCAAGTCAATACAGCTACCAGATCAGCATCTGCATGCTTCCAGTTAACATTTTAACCAGAAGCTGATAAAAACTTACTTCTCCAAAATGTGTGATAGCTAACTATGTATGTCACTGTGTACATACACACGTGGACTGTTCTCTGAATAAAGTACTCAGAACTGTAAAAAGAATGTTTTCAGAAACAATTCCAAGCAAGTACTCCAAACATAAGCATTAGAAAATATTTTACTAGACCTTTATAGAAAAATCAGTTTGTAGTTACAAAGTGTTGGCTTCCCGCCCCACCCCCTGCCCCCACCCTTATCCACAAAAGCTATAAGGGATTGCTAACATACTTGTGGCTTTCATTCTTCCAAATAATTCCCAGTTCATTTGGACACTTTTTTCCTTCACAGGATCTTTTTTTTAAAAAAAAAAAAAAAAACATTTGTTCTGGTCACTCAGTAAAAGCCCTTGAAATTTAAGCATTCTTTCACTAATCCTTGAGTTAATTTTTTCCCATATCTCACTGAGCGTGGATGTGGGATGAAAGTGGCTGTGAGAAGCCCACACTCACAGCGAGGAAGCAGACATGTCATCGCCTGTCCTTACTTTCCGTCACCTCTTTTATGTCTGCCCATGTCACCCATGTGAGTGACTCCGGGGCCACTGAGCCCTTCCTGAGAGAATTAGGTGCGCGGAGCATCGCTTTCTGCCCAGCTCCAACGGAGCAGCGGGCCACGCACTGCGCTCACGCCCCTCCTCCTTCGAGATCCTTGTTAGCACAAACCTCTGGTAAGTCCAGTGTGGGGTGGGCAGGAATCCAGAATATAATGTTTCCTGCACGATAATGGTGTTATTTCCTAAAATTCATGAAAATGAGCTGTTAAGTTTCATGAAACATTCCTTGTCATAAAAATTGCTCCACATCGTTCAGGTCAGTGAGAATGGCCTCCCAGAGGAGCTGGAAGACACACTGAGTCCCTCTGCGCTTCCTGTACAGAGAAAAAGCAACTCCAGAGTTTAGCAGAGATTGTAACGGTGGGAAATTGTAACCCACCCTACCATTCTTTCGACATCATTTCTGCAAATGCCGACTCTGACTAATGCGTAGCTTGTAATTAAACAGCATGTTTGTATAAGAATCCTAGGGATGACCTTCAAAAGATATAGACCCCGACCTTCAGGCATCCCAGCTCCAGGAGATTTGCTGGCCTTCAACTGTGGAACCAGGATGACATGAGGTCAGGATAGTGTGAATCCAGGACGGCTCAACCAGGAGGATGCACACTGCGCCGTCACTTGCCTCATCCAGGTGTACTGTGCTCATCTGCACGTAGAGAACTTTCAGCTCCCTCCATTGATCTCTTTGTTCTGTTTCCCCTCTCCCTCCTTATAAAAACCTCTGCCTCCACTGAGAGAGGTAGCTATGCTTTGTGACATGAGTCCGCATCTTCCAGGTTGCCAACACTTGAAAATAAACCCCTCTCCTTTACATTGGCACCTACCTTTCAAGTAGCAACAGGCAGCTGAACTTTTGGTTATGAGATGAGTGCCTTCTCTCTTGAACCCTGAACCTCAAACCAAGAGACAACCAGGATGTGGTTGGCATCTTCTTAAAAAGATGACCTGGTTACTTAGTTGGTAGACTAGTTTTAATTTGATATGGGGGCAGTAAAGCCCATTCATTTAGTGGCTGCACTGAGTATACCTAGATGTGTGTGTATAAGCGTGTATGTTCCATACTATGTATCTATCATTATTGATTATTCAGCATTCTCCAGAGAAACAAAACCAACAGAATGCATGTATATAGAGAGATCTATTTTAGAGAATTGGCCGATGCAAGTGTGAGACATTGGCAAATCTAAAACCTGATGGGGTCAGCCAGCAGGCCAGACACCAGGGAAGCACTGCAGTGTGAGGCCCAGGGCACCTGCAGGCAGAAGGCCTTCTTCAGGGGATGGGGGTTGGGGGTCAGGCCATTCTGTTAGGGCCTTAGGCTGATAGGATGGGACTCATCCCTTTATGAAAGGTAATCTGCTTTACTCAAAGTCCCTCAATTTAAATGTTAACCTCATTCATCCAAAAAGCACATCCACAGATTCACAGAAACACCCAGAGTAATATTTGGCCAAGTGTCTGGGCACTGTGGCCCAGCCAAGTTGACACACACACTTAACCATCACTATTCTTTTATTTTATTTATTTATTTATTTATTTATTTTTGCTATTCTATTAAATACAGAAGGGCTATCTGATGTTAACCACTCACATATCAGTTCCTATTCTTGGCCCCACATAAGGTCAGGACATTTTCAGAAGGCAAATACTTTAGCACTTCCAGGAGTTTCAAAGGGGTTACGCTAGCTAATGCCTTTGGAAACTGTCTCTAAAACGCCTAACACAACGGGAATGCAGGGAGGTCAGATGGCCAGTTACCTGCTCCCAACTTCTCTGGACCCCATTTCTCCTTTACACTGCCTTTTTCTTCATTTCAGCTACATGGTACTCACCAAACATCCAGGAAAATGAGATAAGAATGCCATTTGTTTCAAATGAAAATGTTAATAATATCAATGCTTCTTTCTGTCCCCTAAGTGTGGTTTCCTTAAATCACAAGAGGAAAGTATTTGTTGTACAAATAGCAAAGGATTTGTGGTTAAGAAATATATTTTGCGGTCCCAACTGTTACTTACTGGGAAATAGATACCTTAATCTTTCCAAGCCTCAGTTTTCTTATCTCCAAAGTAGGGGTGATTTTGTTGGTGTTAACTCACTCACTCACTTGTGTGGATCAGTGGAGATAAACTGTGTGAAGGTATTTTGTAAATGATAAAGCATTATATGGTCTGGATTAGTATAACTGGTTTTTCATTAAGTCCAATTCTCTGGGTGGTAGAGCCCTGGGCCCCATCCCTGGTCCTGGTGGTCTGAGACCGGCTGTGGAAACTGTGATTACTAAAGAAGGCATCTCTCCTGTCTACATGAGGTTACACACTTATCACCCAGGAATGCGACCTTAAACTCGGTAGGCGAGACCTCTGCCTAGTGAGTCTGTGGCCCTAGCCAACCTATTGTCTCCTTTTTTGGAGATGCTGATGTATTTTGGAAGATGCTACATTTCATATTGATGAATCCTTCCGCTGTAGGACATTCTTTCCTCCTCTAGTCCAGCCAGTTGTCTCTGCATTTGTTGCAACACACTCGCAGAAAATTATTAAATGTAACTTCTCTCTTGCCTGGATGGAACTCAAAGCAGGAATATGAAGTATTGTCAGGGTCAGTCACTCCCGGTGAAAACTAGTGTCTGTGAGGCCAGTGACAATCTTGCACCTTCAAAGCCCAGGCTCTCAAAACCAGGGTAAACTTATAATCTCTGCGACATTCTGCAGGTAAGACCATAAAATATGACATTTGGAACATATCTTACCAATAATGAAGACTTCCTGTGAAAAGCTAAATTGCATGTTTTTGGTTAGCTTCTTTTGTTTCATTATACAGTACTGGGCTCTACAAGCCAGGAGCTCACAGGAAGGGTTGAAAAAGAGTGGTGTTCAATCCCACCACCCCAACCTCCCCTTTCGCCACCTAGCTGTCATCTGCTCCCCATCTGTGAGTCTGTTTCTGTTTTGCTTGTTAGTTCAGTTTGTTCACTAGATTTCACATATGAGTGAGATCACATGGTGTTTGTCTTTCTCTGACTGGCTCACTTCACTTGACTCATGTGCAGGGACAACAGTGGTGATGGCTGGGGGAAGCGAATGTAAGGGACTAAGTGGTAATGGGAAAAATACAGTAAAGAGTAAATCAAAATAAAGTAAAATACCTTTTTGTAAAGAAGACATATACACACACAATAAAATACTACTCAACCATAAAAAAAAGGTATTTTACTTAAATCTTGCCATTTGTGACAGCATGGATGAAGCTTGAGGGCATTATAAGTGAAATGTCAGATGGTGAAAGGCAAATAGCATTACGATTTCACATACATGTAAATATCTATTTAAAAACCAACTCATAGAGGCAGACAACAGATTGGTGGTGACCAGAGGAAAAGGGCAGGGGGCAAAGGGAGGGCAACTGTAGGGTGACAAGTGGAAACTAGACTTTCAGTGTTGAGGATAATGAAGTATATATGGATGTCAAATTATATACTGCTGTATACCTGAAAATTATAGAATCTTATAAACCAAAGTTACCTCAATTAAAAATAAAATAAAGTACAAAAAGAAAAAAGAAAAAGGGAAAATAGTGGTGTGAGCAAAGAAATCAGTATATTATTTCAGAATCATAGATTACCTTTTGGAGAGACAAGACTCCCTAGGACATTGGTTAAAATCATGTTCTGTGTGCCGGCTCTAAGGAGTCTGGTACTTTCCCGAATCTATTTACAGATATCTTTGTGTGATCATTTTTTAGGGAGTAAGTTCATAGATTTTATCTGACTCTCGCAGGGATAGATGACCACAGCTCCCCTAATTAAGAAGAACAAACACCCCCAACCAGCCCCTTTCGCTCAGTCACGCCCCCTGGGGCCCAGTGCCTTACACTTAGAATCCCGCCCTGCAATGCTTCAGGAGAGAATTTGGAGGTAACAGGACATATTGCCCAAAGACTTGGGCCCTGCAGGCTGTGGGAATGCTCAGCTCTGCCATCGCACCATGAAAGCAGCCTTGGAAAACAGGCAACAGAATGAGCATGGCTGTGTTTCAAGGAAACTTTATCCACTAAAACGGGCAGCCGGTCGGATTTGGCTGGCAGGCTGTAGTTTGCTGACCTACGGATTTTTTAATAATTTAGACACATACACACACATAAATGTATTTGGATTGTGATTGGTGGTGCATTGAGTCCATAAATAAATTTCAACAATTGATGTCTTAAAAATGTCGAGCCTCCCAAGCTCTGAACATGTCTCTCTGTTTACATCTTTGTTCATTTCTTTCAGCCATGACCCATTATTTCCCCTACACACGTCTTTCACATCATTTGTCAGATTTATGAAGTATTTCATAGTGTTGATGCCATTATAAACTGAATTTTTAAACTTTCAAGTTTCTGTTGTTAATTGCTGAAATATGGAAACAATTTTTCTTCTATCCTGCAATGTTTCTAAAGTCACTTACGAGTTCTAGTGGCTATTTTATCGATTCCATTGAATTTTGTACATTTATAATCACATCATTTAGGAAAAAAGATAATTTTAATTCTTCCTTTCCAATCCTGATGACTTTCTTCTTGTTTTATGGCATTGGCTCAGATGTTGCGTACAAGTTGTAACGGAGCTGGGTTTCATTTTAGACAACCTCTCCCGGTGACGTAACAGAATGAAGTAGAACCGTCATCTGCCCATCTTGATAGACACGGAAGAGTTCTTTTTGTCGTGAATACCTGTGGGACACTAGGAATGAATGGGAACTTCTCTAATCTGATAGAGGTATCTACAAAATAAAAATTACCGTAAATATCAGATTTAGCGCTGAAATATTACAAGTGTTCCCTGCATTTGGGAATGAGACAGGAAGGTCTGCCAACAGCACACCTATTCACTGAGCCTTAGTGGGACTATACCCAAAAAAGAATAGAAATTCTAAAAAGGAAACAAAATGTGTAATGTGTACACAATATGATTCTGTATATAGAAAATGAAAAAGAGTCATAAATTAGTTATTAGAATTAGTTAATAAATTTAATACAGTTACTGAATCAAATGTGTAATAAAATAAATTTCTATATATATGGACTCTACATATTTCTATATATAAACAATAAATTATTTGAAAATAAAATTATAAAATATTGTCATTTGCAATAGCATAAAAATCATAAGTATAAAAGGAAAATGTGCAAGGTCTCTACACTGAAAAATCTAAAGCATTAGTAAGAAAGATTGAAGATGATTTGAATAAAATGGAGGCACACATCATGTTCATAGATTTCAGAAGCCAGTAATACAAAAATAACAGTTTTCCTTAAAATAATAGGTATATTCAATTCAATCATATTTAAAATCCTAGAGGACTTTTATTTTTTGTGTGTAGAAATTGCCAAGTTAGTACCAAAGTTTTGTGGAAAAATAAAGGACCAATAGTACCTAACACACTCTTAAAGGTCTGTGTTGAAAGACTTACACTGCCATGTATCAAGATTTATCATAAAGTCACAGTAATTAAGATAATGTAATACTGACATGGAGATTTGACAAATACAGATATGAGTGCCCACAAATAAACCTACACATTTATTATAGTGTCTTGATTTATGAAAAAACTAAGAGCTCATGAAGTATAGTTTCTTCAACAAATAATGTATATTCAACTGAACACCCACATGGAAAAAAATAGAATTTGATTCTTATTGAATGCAAAAAAAAATTAAAGCTAGGTGACTGGTAAACTAAACATAAAAGATAAAACAATACATTTTCTATACAATAACATGCAAGACAATCCTTGTGACTTTGAGGTAGGTACATAGTTCTTAAAAAAATGCACAAAAGTATTGTTAATTTTTTTTGGTTACTTTCTTTTAAGGTGAAAACTTCTGTTCATAAAAACACCATTTAAAGGATTGAAAATGCACACTATAGAAAATTGATATATCCCGAAAATGACTCACATCCAGAATATTTTTTAAATCCCTACATTAAAAAAAAAAGTCAGTTTACCTAACATAGAAGAATAGGAACTCACAAAATGAAAATTGAAACAGCACTCAGATATACCACACACTTCATAATGGCTAAAACTAACAGAGCACCAATATAAAAAAACCTTGGAACTCACACATTCTTGGTGAGAATGTAAATGGAGACAGCTGTTTGGAAATTGGTAAATCTGTTTGGCAGCAATTCCTAAAGCTGAACAAACATAGAACTTGTGCCCCGCCCACCCACTGTTACATATGTAAATTACAGAAATACTAATACGAGTGTGACAAAAACATGCACAAGAATGTGCATAACAGCGCTGTGTGCAATAACCCAAAGTGGGAACAATGTCCCTAAACGGTGCAGTAGGTAAATAAACTGGGCAATAAACACAAAATGAAATATTGTTCAGTCGGGAAAATGAAGAACTACAGCTTCAAAGCTCAAAAAGACAACGCTGAATGAAAGAAGCTAGAAAGAAAAGATTTCATTCTGTCGATTTCATTTACATAAGGTTTAAAAACAGGGAAGTCGAGATACAGGTAACTTTTTGGAGAAGGTGATGGCTGAAGAGTATGTTCCCGAGCAGACCAGGGCCTGTCCACGTGGTGCCTTGGAGAAAGACCCTACAGTTAATGCTGGAAGGAGCGGGTCTTCCTTTACAACATTCCAACCTGGGGGAGCTCAGAGCGCCTCAGCCAGCAGCCCTCCTTTCCCATGAGCCCCAGCGCTTCCCATGCTCCCCACCAGGCTACTAGCCAAAAGCATCCCCACAAGTCCCAAGTCCTTATCTGTGCAGGATCTGGAATACGTTGCCATCAGCCTCCACGTAATAGTCCAGAAAAGCATGTGCTATATTACTCTGGATCACAGTGAAACTCAGGAAAAGCACAGGTCTTTATAGTCCAAGTAAAATCCAGGTGCAGCAGGACAAGATCGTGCAAGGAAGTCCTCTGCAGCTTCAGAGTCAGCTAGAGCAGGCGTGATCACAGTAGCAAGCAGCATCTCCTTTCTTACTAGTCCAGGCAGCATGGCCTCCATCCTCCTTCAGCATACATAACTGCCTGCTTACTCCTCCCTTCTCACTGCCCTCTGTCAAACAGCATGGCAAAACCCCTCCCCTCACTACTCCTCCCTGCGTGGCCAAAAATACATCTCTTTCCCAAGCCAGATGACCAAGAGCGCAAGTGGCTACCACGCCTTGTTTAAATCCTGGTACCGCCTCCTATGTAATCTCATTTCCAACCCCTCCCACAAAGGGCTACATCTGCCAGTCCTCTCACATCTTCTGCCTTTCTCCAGCTGCCATTGTTAGTCCTGGCAGGTGTGGCCCTGTGACACAGGGGAACATCCAGCAACTGGGGAACTTCCTCCCAGCTCCATCACTTGTTAAGTCTCACCTATCTCCCTGACCCTGAGCAGGGCAGGCAAGCTGTTTAACAGGACTGTAACTCTGACCCAACCCTGACCCGCTGTTATTGACATGCAAAGTAACTCTCAATAGTCTTGCTCTGCTTCTCACTCCCCCAGCCTTGGCTGTGGAGGCTTTGGGATTTTTTTTTTCTTTTTTCTATATTCCCTAGGGGCTTCTCAGCCTATACCCTGTTCTGAACCTTGTTCCACACCTGTTACAAGTACAGTCAGGGCTTTCTGGGGTGCCCAGAATACTCTATTTCTTTTTTAGTATATTTTATAAATGATGCTATTACAGTTACCCTACTTTTTCTCCCCTTTACCCCCTTCTGCCCTGTAA